>JAJEKV010000016.1:10104463-10316231 GCA_021234155.1 Isoetes taiwanensis | reverse complement strand
TCACATGCGCTGCTCAGATTCTCCGTTGAGACAGTATTTGTTGTCATCTCGAGCCCAAAATCTGTAATGCGAGGCTCCATCTCTGCATCCACAAGATATTGCTCGGCTTTAAATCCAGATGAATAATCATTGGAGTTGGGCAGCCGAATGCAAATACAGCAGCCCCTGCGTAATCCCGTCTGCAATTTTGAGGCGCAACGATGGTAAATCGCATTTGGGATGCAAGAGGCGCATCCAAGCTTCCATTGGGTAATAAGGGCTCTAGGATCAGAATTTGGGCTCTGGGGCCCGACAAATAGTCAGAATTTTGGCGATGTTTCTGTGCTCTTACTATTCTCAGAGATTGCAGCTCTGCGGCAAAAGATTTCCTGTGCTGCGCGCTCCAAATTAAGCCGTTTTGAAAGCTAAACGTCCCTGCTTCGTTTTTCTCCCCACATAACCCTGCGCCTCCGCTGCCTAATTTGTTCTCATATCGCTGAAATTTTGCGTAGCTTCTTCAATCTTCCATGCTTAATTTTATGAATTGGCCGCCCACGTCGCAGAAATTTATTTCGGCAGGATTTTAATTTCCTGTCATGCATTATCTTCCAAATCGCGAAACAAACCATGAAACAGATACACAGAGTGCCGGACGCGATTACAATAAGTGCAACTCTTGCTTTCGACAGAAATTCATGCCTCCGCTTGCATTTTTCTGCACAGTATTGTTGCATCTTGATTGATTATTTATAATGCTATAATTGTAGCATAATTCCCCGCACAGATTGGGAATACCCAAATAAGATTCTACAGTCAATCTAAGTTGAAAACCCCACCGCTTTGGAATCTTCGCCTCCATTTAGCTTATTATTGTATGAAAAATTAGCAAACACAAGCCCGTTTTATTCGGTTGATAGAACTTGGTATCTCCCTGTAAGATCATTCAAAGACAAGTCTAATTCTTCCAATGCCTGCAGCTTATCCCATGCTTGATTTTAATTCACCACTGATGGAATTTTTTGAGAAATTTTAAAGTGATCAAAGCAGTAAGTTTGGTTATCAGGAGTCGGGAATCTGCCCATTCAAATTATTATGAGACAAATTTTGAGGTTTGTCAGTGCTACACTGTTAGACAGATCAGGCTGGATTGAACTCTGAGAAATTGTTGGAAGGACAGGTCCGAGAACGAAGCTAACTGAAATATGGGTGGAATGGATCCTGACAGATGGTTATGAGAAACCAAAGAAATTTTGAAGCATGGTGAGGGATGAAAAAGAGCGAGGAAATTTGGCTCAAAGAGTTGTTACTCAGAGAGTTGTTCGCAATCTGGAAGCATTGAAAGAGCAGGGTATGCTTCCCGGTCAGCCGATTATGGGCTGCAAAAATTCAAGCCCAAGTTGGGCAATCGCCCAAACGAAGAAGGAAAATCGCCCCTCGAATGAATTCCCTGCTAAACTCTGCGCTGATTAACTGGCTGCAATTCGCAATTCGGAAGGAATCTTCCCGAGAAGAAATTGCCGTTTAATGCAACCCTGTTGAGCTTTGAAAGCATGCCAAATTCTTTTTGGAATACTCAAATCGATTGTTATTGAGAAGAATGGTCGTGGAGCCGAGAAAGATTACCAATCTGGGGCGCAATTTTGCCAGACAGACTAGTGGAAATTGCACTGCCAAATAATAGTCCAGATTTGTCAGCCGATACAGCTCCAGAGGCAAAGGGCCGGAAAGATTATTCCAGCTCATGACGATTTTTTGGGAGATTAGAACAGTTACTGATTGATGCAGGAAAAGGGCCAGAAAAATTATTGTTCTGAGGAAAATTCCAGAGGCTGGGAAAACATATATCCGAGATTGCAGGTACAGAATAGTGAAGAAATTTTCATTCGATCGAATTGTCAAAAGGCTGAAATTGGAGATGGTGCTGAAGATGGGGCTGGTAAATTTATTGCCCTCCAGATTAAGAGAGTTCGGATTTCAAAGAAAGACAGAGCAAGCGCGTGCCGGAAAAGCTCCGCTCAGGCCGCAGTACCAGAACGAAAGGGCGCGCAGATTTTTGCCAATCAGCGAATCCGGCAAGCCCCCGCAGATTTGCATGGCTCTGCGTAAACTCTCCAGTAGCGCAATTCTCAGGCCCGCTGGAATCGGCCCTCCAGAAAACATTCTTCCAAAGCCCCATAACTTTATATTCGCTGATTTTGAATCGCCCAAGTGGAACCGTCCGTGATTTTGTTATTCGAAAGGTCCACCCGTCCAACGAAATGCGTCCTGTAATTCCATCCATTGATCCTTCAATTCCATAGTTTCTGATCGAAAACATAGCGCAGTTTGATCAGACCCGCAATTGGGCCTGAACATATTTCCCGACAGGGCGTTGTAGCTCAAGTTCAGGTACGAAATTCCTCATTAAATGCTGCTGGAATTGAACCGGAGAAAATTATTGTTTGACAGATCCAGAAATGTTAACCCCTGTAGATTGGATTTTTGGTCCGTGTGAGTACCTGATCCTCCAAGGCCTGATTAGGCAAGGTGATGTTTCTGATTTGGGTGGAATTTGTAGTACAGAATTCCAAACCAGGAGCAAGGATCTGAGGTGGTGGCGTTCCAGGTTTAGAAGAGACGGGTGGATCGAGGTGATGAATCCCTTTGGAATGGAGCAATACATCCAGATTAAGCTGGGTTTGGGGTAAACAGGAAGAATTTTGAGCAGCAACTGGGACTATGAGAAGGTGAAAAGTAATTACATAGCTACACAGCACACAGGCGCCATAGATAAATAGACAGACAAGACAGACAGAATATTTTTACGATAAATAGATAATAGAGAGACAGATAATATTTTCACGCCACCTCAAGCCACCCAGTTTTGCTTAGGGTGTATCCCCATTGGGAGTTTCTACATGTAAGCAAGCTAAAGATTTACATGAGACCGGTGTTTAGTGCTCCTAAAACTTGAAATCAACAGAACAAGAAACAAATCATAATCGATCTCTTTCCACTAGAAGACAAATCAAATCTAGGAAAGAAGACAAACCCAGCTCTGAATTCAGCAATTCAAAAGTCCTCTCGGCACTTGGAGTTCTTTTGAAGTTTGTGGTCCTCTGGCACTTCCTTGAGTTTTCGTTGCCTTTGACACTAAGGACGAGCCAAGGCTGAGAAGAGATAGTGCGGCCAATTTTTTTTTGTCGCTATCACACGAATCAGCGCAAGGCTAAAGCTAACAGACCACGGGGACGCACCCTTTATTGCTCTTGTTCATTGTTGGCTGGTCAAGCGGCATTATCACATGGGCTAACTGCACAGCATTATCACATGGGCTGCAACTGGGGGCCTCTGGAATGCACTTCTCCGATTTCCTCCCAATACACATTGGTCGTGGGTATGTTTAATCTAGCACGCATTTCATAATGTGGGTATAACATGTCGTGAACATCTGGGATACACTATAATGTTTCCGAAGGTTTTGCCGGTGTAAGATTCGTATTGAAACGTTATGAGATGATGCTCGCACCGGCCATGTTTAGAAACCATCGTGGAATTCCTGGCTGAGGCAGTTTGCTCACGGTGGGTGGGTATATGCTAATTTCGGCCCCTACCCACCACAATATGCTCTCTCGCTAAAGCTCCACCATCAAAAGGTGTTCTGTTCCTTCATTTCGCATGGCCGGGCAAGAAAGCTCTACTAACATTATACATGGTGCTCATAGCCACTAAGTAGTGAGCCTCAGTTTCATGGGTTTGCCTGAGCCGATTTGGTTTTGAAGGGATTTGGGAACATTGTGGGCCCTTAAGGCGTCACCGGCTCATGTTTGGAAGCAAAGAGCTTCGCAATGATTTAGGAAACGATATTGGTAAGGAAAACTGCTTTGGGCTCCTTATTTTTTCCCTTTGCGGTTCATACAGCAAAGAGTCTCAAAGAATTAAATACGCATAATCTGATCAAGTGTCTGTGTAGCCTCTAGTCATTTCATGTATGATCATGGGTCCATATATGACAAAATGAAAGACAATATTCAAGTGTTCTTCACAAAAGTATGAAAGGAAATTTCAGAGTTACAAAAGAGGGCCTAAGATTCTTCAAAGAACGGATGGCGCGAAAGTGATTTCTCAAGAAAAGTTGGCGGAAAAGGCAAGGGTGTAATATTATTCGGTGGTCGAAATTATTTGACGATAATGTCACTTTATTTCATTTTCATCCGGCTAAAAGATGGGTCTGCAATGATTCTCATGGCCTCTCCGGTTCTTATGCTTTGGTGCAAACAATACAACCAGAAGGGAGGTATTTACCGCTAGGCCTATTTTGTTTGAAACATATTTTTACCTTGCACAATCTATGATAAACTCCACTCCATCCATACACCATTCTCGGACAAGCCCCAAGCACCATGAAGGAGTACAAATTTTGAAAATCCCCTTTCGGCCCCACCGAAGATATTAATATTATGTGTTCTTTCTATGTTCTTGGTCTCCGCCTGCACTTAAACTTAAGCTCGTAAAAGCATTGAGCATTCCAAGTTAGATTCCCGTTTATGTCATGATGGAATCCTGCTCATGTTTTGAGTTATGTGCATTGGACCTATCGTTGGATATTGCACTCCATGCATGCCGTAATACTAATATTGATGCCGTACTATTTTAGCCAATGGTTGATGGTTTCATAGTGCCCCTTTAAAATCGGGAAGTCAATAAAGGCTTAATTAGAAAGACCCTAGATAGGCGAATGGTGGATTTGTGGAGGGGAATATGCTAAGTGAAATGTGCCACGATCCAGGCTGTAAACAATAATATGATGCTTTAACAATAATGTATGCCCGTAACTTCAAAATAACGACATCCCATGTATATACAACACTCCAAATCCTCCACATAATTTTCACACGTTACCACGGGTCTCCTTTCAATTTCAATGTACAACCTTTCAATTTCCAAGTCTTGTTTATGTATGGGTTCATGGTATTTGGGATGCCATTCGCATGTACCGTGAGCAATACGTAACTGAACGAAGCACAAAGAATGTAGAGAACAACATTGAATATAGTTGAAACCATTCTAAAAGTTATATTTTATCCATATTGCTATCATTATGCACAATTTTTCAAAACGTTCAATTCAATGAAAGCATTATTGATCGGCCTTGCGAAAGAAAAATCTTTGACATCTTAAAGTTGCATGCAATACAATATGACTCTAGAATGCTAGCAGCCACACGGATTCTAAAAAAAAGAGAACTGTGGAATCACGGCGCATGGCCTTTGAGTTTAGCAAAATGGGTCGCTAAATGTATATTTGAGTTTAGCCCTCGAGAGGGGTGCATCGTTGGCACATAAAAGAAGTTTGCAACAATTCCATAAAAGTTCATACACTTAAGACTTCAAAAATGGATATCAACATCTATCTCCCCCACCCCTAAACCCCAATACAATGATTGTCCAATTTGAACATCACTTCAGGCCCGTACTCTAATACGGGCTGTGATTTGATTTTGAGATGGCAACATTCAAAGTTGATGCCATGTCTCAGACTGTAGAGCAGCTTCAGGCAAAAGTGGGATGCTCAGCCTGCATAGGTGCAAACAAGTATGGCTAATCAAATACATATTGCACTATATAGAGGATTCTAAGCTTTGCAAAAGTAAGAGGAATGCTCTCTATTAGATGGCTAGAGGTCCAAAACCTAAAGAATTCATTGGTTTCACAAGGCAAGGGCCTATGCGTCGATGAATTATTGAAGTTGCAATTACTGGTAAGAATTGAAAGCAAAGATGGCAACATTTAGCCGCACTCTAAGCTTCAAGCACAACCCACAAGAACTTTTGGTCTCAAGGCATGAAAAAAAAATACTTTCTCCAAACATAACCACAATAGAAGAGACACAAAACATTCACCAAGTCTCTTTGTAAAATTTAGTTTAAACTAATTCATCCCTTTAAATGAAAAAAAAAAAAAAGGCCATTATAAAACAAATGTATGTCGATGTTTGTCAAGTGATGTCTTTGGTTGTATATGAGTTAACGACATCTAGAAGAACAAATATATTAATGCTAATGGAATTCTTGTTAAGCACATTCCTATTTGTAGCTCGATCTTACATGGGCAGTTGCATAAACTCTCCCTCACAAAGTAATAAACAGATTAAGCTGTTGGGTCCTTCTACATAATAATAATAGAAGGGAATTCCTTCACAATATTTTAGGATGGAACTTGATATCCATTTTATTTGTACAATATTGAGCACCGTGTATATTTATTTTGCATGCATGTACAAAATGACCTCTTCTACAGCGTCATTTAGACCTTTTAATGGTATCATCTCAGATGAATCGGATTTCGCCGATGTTGTATAAAACGCCTACAAACAGATACCATTTTGGATAAGAAGATGCACCGCAACTCCAATGCCGTAACCATCTTTTGAAAAGCTCTGAAGACAACATGCTTAGCCTTCCAAGAAGATCAACAATAGCATCCTTCGTATACTCCTATACTTTCACCACCGACATTGAAGGATGCACCCAAAACTCTACAACATACATTGATTATATCAACAAAGGCTTAATCAAAGAATAAAATAAAAGGTGACATAAATAAAACAAGAAATGCAACAGAAGATTCACGTATATCATGAGATCCAAGTCCCAGAATAAGTTAGAAAACAAAAATCCAAAAAATCAATACAGCATACAATAATAGGACTACTTAGATTTCGTTATTAATTTAGCGTACTTTGCGCCCATCATCTATGTGTTTTGTTATTTCCACCGTTATTAGTGGATGCTTACGGGCTCTAAACCTCATGGCACGTGACACCCATTGGCTAAATATAAAGTCAAGCCTTTATAATCTCGCTCTATGCATCATAATCCCGATCAATTTTCAAAATTTCGTTTGATCCAAAGTATTGACCGGCCTCCAAGGATAGAAATTGCACATAAATAGACTTATCATGCTTTGAGAAATGGAATGACCATGACTTGTTAGTGTTGAACGATCCATCGCCAGATTTTAAAAAGATGGTTCTAACAGAGATCTATTTCAAAACATTCTTGTCCGTATGTATGGCAAATGTGTGAATTGGAAGAGGCACAGTGGAGGTTTCGCAGAAATGGATACGCTAATTCCTACCAATATCATGATTACAAAATTATATTGGCATGGACATCTCGAGCTGCTATTGAGATTTTGTTAAATGCCTTGTCAAGATATGGTGTCATCTATACCATCATCAACGCTTGGCAAAGCATGGGATGTTTGGAGAAGGCATTTTGATTTTTCAAACAGAGGCCCCAGTATCAAAATTCGTTATCTCATGATTGCAAAAGATATATCAAATGTGGATAAAGACAAATTTCTAAATCTCTTTGAAAATATGCCTCAAAGAGATGGACATCATGGAATATCACTTCAATGGCTACTAAAGTGTTCAATCCAAAGAGGTAAACCGGCTAAGGCTTATACCCAAAAAGGAAAATCATCAAAACAAACAGAGACATCATAGGAAGTAGTCGCCTAAAGTCAAGAAAGCATTCTCGTAGAAATATCAAGAAATTGGAGAAAAATACTTATGATTTAAATAGTCGCCTTTCTACAAATGCGACAAATGTTTGAACTGCAAGAAAAAATCGTATTAGAGATAATATCCGCCCCTCGCGGGCCCCCCCCGCTACTTGCATGGAATTATCCTACTTCATTCTGCCAACAGGAGGTTCCCTGCCATGAACTCAAATGAACGAACGGAGGGAGAACGCCCACGTATTGTTTCACCTCGCTCCGCCACCGCTTTACAATAAAAACTAAACACCATGAAGGCACTACCACCGATCAAAATGGATCAAACCTGCTCCAAGCCAAAGCAAATTTTCTCGTGAGCATTGTAGTTCCACTTTCTATGCTAGAGAGCTCCACGAAATTACAAGAACCACAAGGTCTTGCATTAAGTTTCTTTGGGATCATGGGTTGCTACCTACAAGCACAATTTGTCGTTACGGTAATGGTAGGCGATGAAAATCGAGGACAAGTAGTTACAGGATGGCATCAAATGGAAATGGGAGATGCCGAACCACAAGAAGTGTAAGGACAGTTCCCCGGTTTGCAAAAAAGCAATTTGTCATTCAACAGATGATTTGAGATATGTACTTGGTCTACCAAGATGATGGCAAAGGAAACCAAAAGAGAGGTGAAAATTTCTCAAAACAATAGTGGATTTCTGCCAATTTCGCAGTAGATATTTCGTTGTGTGACAATCCAAGAACACAACCAGCAGATTGGTGGGCCTGAATAATAGTAGTAGAAATTGATGAGAGCAACTGCAAACGAAGTACAACAGAGGGCAGAGTGGAAGGGCAATGGGTGTTTGGAGGAGTAGAACGAGATTCGATAATATGTCTATGGTCCCGCTGTTACCGTATCAAAAGAAATGCCTGCGATTTGATTCATCAACACATCACAAACCAGGGAGTATTATTTTCAGCGATTGTCGGAAAGGATACGTATCTGTAATGGCCTATGAATAATTGAACTATGAGCATTACACACCAATCATTCCAAGAATTTGTGGATCCAATCTTAAGTGGACACACACTAATAAGATTGAATCTACATGGGGAGTAGTGAAGAGATCTCTTCCGCTTTGGAACTACCAAGGATATGTACGTAGACTGCTCAAGAGTTCATTTGGCGCAAGAAATTCTAAAAGAAGACCCATGTACCCCGATGCCTCGCGGAATGCATTAAAGAAATATGTGCACAAGGTGGATGGTCCATAGAGGTTATAGATTATTGAGCCCTTCCAACTGCTTTTTCTATTCATGTCAAGCCAACTCTATAAAATTTTTACACGTTGTTCTTCAACTTTGGATCCATCCTCGCTGTTTAATCGTGGGCATTGTTGGTTGTATCGCTCTATTGAGGAGTGGAAGAGGCTGCGCCCATGCGTATCGTGTGGGTTTCTTTTGCCTGCGTGCTCGTTGCCTGCGGGCCGCGCCAATGCCAGCCTGGGAAGGGCTTGACACCCATGCCTGCGGATGGGGCCGAAGGTGGGGGGCTTTGATATCACACCGACCCAAAATCGCCTAAATGAAACCATGTTATGAAAGTTTAGAAAATAACACAAGCTCTAATAGAGTAGAACCCCGAGAAACATAGAAACAGAGGAACATGTCTCATCTTTAACAAATGAAGAAATACTCACTTTCAAACGCAGCGGTAAGACCAATCCCACTTGGGAAACCGACGATCAAGATCCAAATGACCCCTAAGCCCCCAGAGAGCCGAATGGGGAACACAAAGCATGCCCGATCCACATTAATTTCGCTGTATTATTTATTACCGCCAACGAGATCAAGAAGATTTTTTTTTTATGTTCCTTTATATGGAAACCTCCCTAAAGCTAGATGTGTGGCAAACTCCTCAGCTTCCCAAAGGAAAGTCGAGGTTTCGCTAGAAGAAAGTGCCATAGGGAGTTTCTCAATTGGGAGTCTAACCCAAAATTGGGCTAATATAATTTGATCGTGATGATATAGTTTTTATTATACGCTTTACCCTCTAATTAGGTATGTGAGTTTATGCATGGAGTTTAATTGTTGTGTAGAGGAAAAGTGGGACTTAGGTTTAGAGAAAATAAAGAGGAGGACTCACGAGGTAGGGGCAATCAGGTCAAGGCTCCCAAGACGCCAACCTCCACCTATCACTACAATTTTCAAAGCAGTTTGGGTATTAAGATAGCTTTCATAAAAAATAATAAATAAATGAATTGTTTGCACAGATATTGCGCCTCCCGCCTCCCCGCCTTCCTCGCAAACATGTCTCCCATTGAGAGAGGGTCCAAATTGCAAGATATGCCTTGCCTCTTTGACAATTAACGCCAAGCAGCCCCGCCTCCTATTCTCCCCAATTCATATGTGTTGATTATCTACTCCACATGAGAATATTACAGCTAGACGAGTGGACTCCGTCAGGCAAGAGACTTAAAGTACATTTTTCTAATGCAAGGAACTCGAGGAAGATTTCAACAGTAAATATATATTCACCACGTATTCAAACATTTTGTCAAAAGATGTTAAAGATGCTCGCCCTCTCATTACTTCCGTGTCAAGAAGTAGGAGCAACAGATCACTCACAACGCTCAAGACCGCACGATCATCGCTGCGGTTCCTGATCCAAGAACATGGTCGTCACCGACTCGAGAGGGAAGGGATCCCACGACGCCCACGTCACCGAAGAGCGTTCATTTCACTTTGTTTTGTATATCGTAAGTCCTCATGCAGATCGTACCTTTTAATATACCCGCCAATATTAATAACTAGAAAATACATCAAGTATTATTTCTTTTCTCGATCCGCTCAAATTCCCCTTTTCCGTCTCTTCGGGTTTGGAAATTCTAATGCCTTCTTTCCAGTTAGTCCATTGAGATCCGCTTTCAAATTCCCTTTCTGGCTCTCTTTTCTGGTTTGAAATTTAATGCCTTCTTGTGCAAATTAATGTCCTTAAAGCGGATCTTTTAGGTTTTTAAAAGGATTTGGAGAAGGCTTTTAAATATTGGGGTGATTTGAAATAGTTTCAGATTAAAGTTTCGTGAACAACGCACTTTGACTTCTACCGCTTTATCATTTACTTAGACATTTGTTTTCGCTTCACCCAACCATGTAATATGGCTTTCAAAATCAATATCAGATGAAATCTTTGCTTACCGCTGTTGCAACTCGTACCAACCTTACTATGAAATCTTTACTTTGATTTTTGTTTGTTGCAAATTCATCGCGTGACGATGCTCTCCACTTTGATTTTTGTATTGCATTTGTAGCCACACACAAAGAACTGCATACATATATATGCTTTGAAATAATAATTGCACTCAAATAGTAACATATACCTAATAAAGCATAATGTGCAAAATAGCACTTAAAGATAAATAAATTCTTCAAAAAATCCATTTTAAGGAATGGTACAATTTGAAATCATGATTTATTTGATTTATTTGTGCCTAGGGATCAGAGACGGATCGTGCATTTAAAAATCACCAGAAATAAAGTATTTCACAAAAATGACGTTACATATTCTAAAAATCCACTTTAGCATCTGCACACTTGAAGCCATGTTTTGGTTTGACCCATTTGTGCCAGCTACGAGGAAATGATACATTTGTATTGGCAATGTTATAAAATCGTGGAAAATACAAACACATAACATCCTTTCACAAAGGTATTAAGATTAAGTAATAGCTATATTATGGCTGTACATCAAAATCTGAACCCAGGACATGCAAGAATATTTTGAATTCAAGTAAAAGTTAATAGCATGATACATACCATAAAAATATCATCTCTCAGAGCTATTACATCCGTCTCATTAATGGATGAAGCTTCCAAATTCTAAGAAAAGACTAAATAATAAGACTCTCAGATAAATTATTTTCAAATGTAATGGTCATTAAATACACCACACACCCAAGAGCGTGACATGGGCAAAAAAAAGGCCACACAAACAACTTCAGTATTTTATTTTGGTCAATAGCCAATAGTTCCATAAGATGGATTCTGGCCTTTTGTAAGTTTAATCCCCTCAGACTTGTGAAGCCAATGGTATGATTTTTTCTTTATCCTGTGATCTATTTGTCAACTGCCTCGCCTCTCTGCAATCTCTGAACAAGGGTGCTCATTGTCTTCACATTTGTGGTAAGCTGCCATCTTGAAGCCAACATTCAACATTCAACATGAATTTCTGCCTGTTTCCTCCACCCCAATGATTTAACAGCTAACACCATCTTTTACAATTTAGATCCTTTCTGCCTTAAATATTTCCAATCTACCTCTTTGCACATCACATGCTCACCAAACTACAATTTCAAAAGTTTCATAGATGGGCCTCAAACCGTGCAGATGCAGACCCTGGGATGCCGCCGGGCCGCCTTGGGGTGAAGTGCAATATCCTGCCCCTTTATCACTTTCCTCAGATCCTTCTCCACATCATCAACTGAAGAAGGAAGACATTTTAACAGCAATAAATAAGAGAACCCTTGTTGAAACGCTTCAACTAATAAGATTGAAAGCAACATAAAGATATTTTGGGAAAAAGAAGAAGAAACCCCGGCTAAGTTCTGCCTTCACCACCTCCTGTCTAAGATGGATTCTATTCTATTCTATTCTTTCTTCCCTTTTCAAATCTAGTATTTTGTAACAGCTAAAGCACCCAATATCATTAACAAATGAATTAATAAATATAACACTGCATCAACACCTTTGTCTTTGTGCATTGTTCAAACTTATGATCAAGCAAAGAACCTGTTGGCCAAGATCCTTCTCCTGTTCCGAAATATTTCTAATCCAGTCTCGCAGACTGAGAAACTCCAGCAATTTTAAAGCCTGGCCCCTTGAGATCAAAAGATTAGATGGCTTCAAAATCCCGCAGGATGTGATCCCTGTGACATGCTGCCATGCCTTGAAGAAGCTACGACCAACCCCACAAATTACACATGAGACTAAGAAAGTGAAACCCTTTAAGAAACTGTAACGCCACATTATAACCCCAACAATCAAATGTCTCTCTCACAATGCTGAAATCATATTACTATTAAGTAGCCAGCCATACTCATATACTTATGAAGAAATGTCAAAACAGATCTGTTTACATCTTAAATGTTTAACAACAAAGTTTCAATCAGTGAGAGATATCGTCGGGCATGTTATGTAACTTCGATATTTTACTGGAACAATGGTGAAAGAATAACTCTGTTCTATTGATGATTTTGCACTTTAATAATGCCTAAAATGTTGCAGAAGCTGCATTTGCAAGCACCACAGTCATTTAAAAAAGATGTAATAGATGTTTTATAATTTTCCTTTTGTTACGCATGCAACGAAAAGAACATGACTATCTGCTAACTGCATGCATACATGAAAAGCACAGGCTGCTCAACATTGAAATCTGGTCAAGTTCTATGGTGAATTTTGTTTGCATGAGCCATGTAATCTGGATATCAGCGTCTGGCATTAATCCATCTGGGTTTCTATCACCGCCACGCTCCTTTACAATATCCTCTTATTCTATACCACTTTCAACATCTAAGGACTAAATTCAGAGCAAATAAGAGGGATAAACCCTTTGAAACTGCTGATGTTAAATCAGCCTAGGCTCCAATCTGGTTTTGTAGTGGTCACCATGGGTCCTTTTTGGCTAACATTGTCCTCCTGTTTCGTACCACCAATATCTAAAGAACTAATTAATCAGAAGATTGACTGATAGGGTGTATTAAATTCAGAGCCAAATCAAGTAGGATAAAAACCTGAAGAGTTGGTGGTGCTGAAACGCACCTCCAGCTCCAAGAAGAACTCCAACAAACAATTCGCAGAAGAATAGTGTCAAACTGCATTGCCATGAATGAAAAGTGAGTAAGCAAGGGAAGGAAACGTAACTCCGCTAATGGGCACAACTCCAGTTTCAAACCTTAATAAGAAAACTGTAACGCCACATTATAACCCCAACACATAATGCTGCCTTCTGGACAGTGCTGGATCTTCAGGTAAGGATAAGAAGATCTTTTAAAAGAAAGTTCGAGCCCTTGTGCCCTCCTTGCTTCCAATTGCTTTGAACACCACTGCACTGTTTTGGCTGCACCCATCACTACACTGTTTTGTTGCATCCATCTCAGTGAGTCGAGGCACCTCAAAGCACCTGAAAGCCCCTGCTCTGCTGCAAAGAAAACCCCTAGAAAGGTAAGTAAAAGCTGGAAAATAGACAAATTTCCAATCTCTTCTGATGTGAATCAGGGTAGCCTTGTGGGCCCTAGGGATCTAGGGTTGATCCAAACCAGATTACGTAATAACATTATAATATGATAATTTTTCAATGTAGTTACGCGGAACATATTTATTTAAGATATCAACCTTAAATATTAGTATCATCTAATTGGTTGCTTTGCTCATTCTCTTCACTTAGAATACATCAGAAAGTGCCTGTGTCATTTTAATCGGATTCGGATATGTATATAATGACTGCAGTATTACAAACACGCTTTTATATATACCCACCATTTACGCCTGCGGACGCCTTCCCAAGAAGGATGATGAGGGAAGGTTCCTTTATACTACACTCAGGGACGCGGGTCACAAATAATATCTCTCACGGCCTCCCCGCTTAGCGAGTGGCCCAAGGCTATGACCAACGCGAAACAGAGAGAGCAAGGTCAAAAATAAAATGAAACAGAGTTTCCCGCAGATAGAAAAGCAAAGGCGCTTAGATCCGAAGAAGCTCACTCAATACTTATTACGGCCAGCTTATAATAAAAAGGAGGTACACAATTTACCTACCATAGTCTTGTTTTTATTATTTCGATATTGTGATTGATTCATCGATGTATGTCAAAAGGCACATGTGGTCAAGGAACCCATGTATCACAAAAGAAGGAGGCGATTAGTCAAAAGTCCCTAAACCACTTAATTCCAGCCAAGGAAGATATCAAGGTATTTTATTTTTTTTTTTGTCATTCGCTCACTTTAACTCAGCAGGATAACGTTGTGGTGCTCGGTAATCGATCAGATTCTAAAGGATCCAAAACATAGAGCCTTGACCGACAAAGCAACAATAAAGTGAGCGAAAAGCTGCCTCATTTGGCTCCGGCCAATAAAAGGGTTTTTCCATAGATTCGTAAGAGCTATATTAGTTCACATTAATTTTAATAAGAACTTTTAAATGTCACTAGCTAATACTGCTATATTGTCATAGAACATCTATACTTGCCTGTCTCAACAAGCGTGACGTGACAAGTAGCCACTTTAACGGAGCTGGCTTATCCGTATCAACAGCCATATGATTTAGGAACCTCCTATTTCATGGAACGCGGATGCGTTGTAGAAAATTATTATAATCTCTAAGGAACTACATTAACGCCATATTCTTTTGGTTTTATAGGAAGCAAAGTATGATATGAATGAAGGTCTAGAGCATGACATGGGGCTTTGAAGCAAGGAGGGATCAGTAAACATTGGCCGGAGAGCTATCCAATCGCAACCGTAGGGTCGATCATACCGTTGCCCTCTAACCACGACTCCTGATGCATTCACTCCACCGAACCGAGAGAGATTGTACTCTAAAGGTAAGGGTGGATACTCCCTCCTTAACGCAGTCTTTTGTGATTATTTAAAAAATATAAACATAATTCACTTTTTGTGATTATTTAAAAAATATAAATACAAAAATAATTTTAGTGACTATTTTAAAAAATATGAACATAAAAACACCCTTTGTGGATTATTTAAAATATTTTCATATTTATATTTTTATATAAATATATTTTTATTTTGTTTTTTATTTTTTTTCTCACATCGTCAAGATGCGACGATCCACGTGGCTTTTTTTGCCACGGCTTTCTATACGCTTGTTGAATTTTCCACGGGCAGTTCCATCCAGGATCGACGGCCACGTCAAGATAAAGTACGATACATCGCAGCTTTTACGCATCGCAGTATGGGTTCCACGGTATGTTCCACGCGGTATATGTTCCATCGGTATATCTCCACGCGCTTCACGCCGCATGCGACGATACATCGCGGTACCACGCGACGCTGCGGATTTTTGTGATGTTCCAGGTATATTCCACGCGGTATATTTCATCGCGAAACACGTGCTGGCGCACGCCCGCGCCACGCTCAAGGCCACGCCCACAGCGACGTCTCATATGACGTTGTACCAACGCCGCATGCGACGACGCTCGGCGCGACGTGTCCGCACGACGCCTCGCTGGAGCCGCCTCGAGCGATTTCGCCGAACACGATAGACGCTGCAAGCAGACGCCCGTTATCGCCGCTAAATGAACTTTTCTTGTCAGAAGCGTGAATGCTTTAAAAGCGCCGACCGCTGCTCTTGCCCATGCGTCGATAAGATCATGGCGTAAAAGTCCCTAACATTTTTAATTTCTCAATGGTTATTTTTGTAGTACTTTATGATCATGCTTCTTTTTGCTTACGAGGATCGCGTCACTGGCGATATTCACGACTCTTGTTTGCGTGGATGGCGTATGTATCCGCTTATATCTCGGCTGGGAAAAAGGTGGTGCAGGAAAGAGTCCACAATTTTGTGCGCCCATCACAATTCGATTGTCCCGAGGGTATGGTTGTTGTTTCAATTGTGAATGCTTGATGGACAGCTGCCGCTACCAATTCTTTGAGCCGGAAATAGAAAATTAAGAAGCTGGGGACTTTTTGTGTTGTGGTACAAGAAGGACATTGGCCGGGCTTCAACTTGTTAGAGGAGGAGGAAGTCAGACCCCACCAAAGTCATAGAAACGCATAAACCGGGCAGGTAAGTGACGTAGGCAATGAGGGGTTGCACAAGAATGAGACGAATCATGTGCAAGTGGCTTTCTAGAGATGAGTTAGTTGAGAAGGCATGCACAAATTATGCATGAATGTCGCGTTACGGCTTTATGGCCATGATGTTATCGCTTTTGCCGATCCAAACCATGTCAGGTCTCGACGGAAGTTAGGGGAAGGCTCGATAGTTTACTATCATGAGCATATTTCCAATGCCCCGAAAAGTGATCTCTATGCGCGCTAAGTTCGCGCGCGGTAAATGCCCCAACCGCATGACCTTGTGAGATGGCCCATAGTCTTCATGCTCGCTGATAACATTCCGCTTACCTCGTGGTTGCGGAAGGAGAAGGATGTGGAGACGAACCTTTACTCTATGATCCGAAATTGGCATCACCAAAAGAGACCTTTACAAAGATGGCGTCAATTCAGACCTGGTAGACACGCCCTTAAGAAGATGTACTCAAATGTGAAAGAAAACTAGTGCCGAGGCTATTCTAGACTTCAGTCATCACCGCGGTCGCATGAAACGTGACATGCTGCAAATTTTACACCCAAGAGATAGCTTGCATGAGAACTCCATCGAACATGTCTCTTGAGCGCAGGTAACCTTGCATATAAATAATATGCTAGATTCCTTGCTCAAAATGGTGTAGTCCGCAACCCCGACAAGTGTTGAATAACAAATGATGTAAGTGAGTTTTGGCATAAAGCCTATGGTACACCCATTTCCACTTTTGCATAAGTGGAAGAAGCTCTTCAATGACTGGCCATGTAACTGCTTCCAGCACCCGAACACTGGTCTACAGCTAAGGTCCCAAGTACTTTCTATCGTAATTATTGTGCCATCTATGTCCATAGATGAAAACGCAGAGACGATACACACCGAAAATTATTACGAGCGAGGGCAGAAGTATTAAAATGTTAAGAGGCTACCTTCACCTTGACTCAAGAAGGATATACACCAAGAAGTAGATATTACCGTACATGCAGATGACAGCAAGCATATTTCCTCCTTCGTCCTTTCTCTGCCCCGCTTGGAAAGAGAATCAATATTCGTAGGTGTGTATTAGCTAAGAGGATAGCATTTTCTATGTAACAATTGTGATTATTGCTAAAGGAAAGTTTGCCAAGACCAGAGATCCAAAATGAAAGAAGGGTAATTTGCAATAGAGAGAAAATTCCAGACATGACTACTTCCCCGTATTTCATGCAGAGTTTTACCGTCCTCGAGAGCTTTGTCCCATAGGATCTCGAAAGCACGCTTTAACCATTATACATGATAAGATGGATCGACAAGACCATGGTCCCTGCCCAGAAGCTAGCAAAGTCAGATGGAGGGGTGACCCACCCAAGGTCAGCGTTGCTGTGTGCTCTCTCATGCACCCGCCATGAGCAGGTGCCTTGGGCCACTTCTCAATCGGACCTCCGGCCCGATGATTCTAATTTTCATGTGGGATCCTTGAATCATACCTTGAAGACACCGAGAATAAATCTTCGAGGATAATTGGGGCCATTTGAGAGATATGCATCGGCCCCGAAGCAGCTGTGCAGCAATTTTAAACATAGATAAACCTTAGACAAAAATGATGAATGGCAGAGAATGATTTTATGCTCCTATCAGTCTCTATGGTAGCGGTAACAACAAGTTGCCTATAGGAGGTTTACTTGAAATGAGAATTGCTCTCAGTCGAATAAGAATAGATATCTTTTCTCTTACTTGTCATACTTGGTTTGGCGAGGGGTGTCTTTGATCATGTACCGATTCATGATAGTTGGACACACCCACGATGACATAGATGCCCTATTTGGAAACTACTCTACTCTAATGAGAAGATCGGGGATGCATTGACTATTCGAGCTTATGCAACTCTTCAGCAAGCAGTTCAAAGTGGCTCCTTCACCTACTCCTTGTGACAAGAGGTTCCTAATTGGAAGGAATTGTGAAAGGTTTTATCCTCGATAAGAAGGACCGCTTATGTGGTCACTTGAACCTCTACTCTTCAAGTTTTGCATGAAGGATGGAACATGGCTACCAATGTTCTACAAGATGAGGCTGTGTGGCATAGGAGTGGCTCTAAAAGGGAATCGAATGTGGAAGGAGGATGCCCAAGGTTTACCTATGATTCCGAGAGGGTCACTTGTATGTCGTAAGGCGGGAGCTTGAAAGATATAGGTGCATTAAGAGCTTCTATTGCCAAGTACATGATGCACCGGGCGCTTAGCTTCTAGAGTCATGTATAAGTCATGGTCCAACACATATATGAATGAAGTTATTGATCATCGGGTCCACCCTGTCATGTAGTGCTTGGGGACGCGGCAATTTCAGAGAGTCGCTATTCAGAGCCTGCCCGAAGACCAGCAAAGCATTGAAGAACCCGAAGAGTGTTTGTGGATGAGCACATTGAAGTATCTCTCATTATTGCTACCTTTCTAGACCCAAGAACTCAGCTTGAAATATTCGACCCCTACCAAGATGTCAAGAAAGGAATGCTCTTGCTAATCGACTACGATAACCGCCTGGGACGCGGATGGCTTTTGTCAAGAGGACCTAATAGAGGACCCTAACTCCCACATTACTTAAGAGGTGTTTGTCTCCTCAAGGTTCGGAAAACATGCCGTAAAGGGAACCCCTGCTATGCAATGCAAGATAGGGATTGGCCGATAAGAATTGGAGACCTAATCCTAATGACCCGGCCACGCTACCAACATTTGAAAACAATAGACTATGGTTGGGGCCAGAGGAGACTGTGCTATCACAAGTGGTGATCCCCGTGAGTGTGGGGCTCATGGTAAGAATTAGTGGCTAAAGAAGCTATGATCTATGATGAGAACTCTGAGGTATGCAATGCCTTTTGCTATTAATTACTATATCATAACATGCAAGTTGCTAAATAGACTAGTTATTATTCATTACGCCCTGCTGCTTTCATCTCAACACAAGAGCTCTTACACTATACAATGCTAAACAGTGATTCATTCATCTTCAGATTCTGTAGTAGTGATCCTCGATATCCTTTACAGTCAGCTCCGCTTCAGAAGCCAAATCGATGGATCAATATACCTAATTGGACGCAGGTAAGTAATCTAATCTCACTACCAAAGCTTTTCTTCGCAGTAGGATCAAGAAGAAGATGCCTGCCTAGGCAACCAACAAGATCAGAGTGGCTCATTGAGCACTTGATCGCTTCTCGATGTGGTGAACTCGATGAAGGCACAGTAGGATCATGAAGAAGATGCCCGCCTAGGCAACCAACAAGATCGAGTGGCTCATTGAGCACCTGATCGCCGATGTGGTGAACCTGATGAAGGCGAAAAACTATGGGAGAAGAAATGAACTTGGGCCCCGGCGAGAAGCTTTATAGTGAAGTAGAAGGAGGTGAATTATTGGGGGCAGGGACTTCGTCAGCCATTATTGCTCGTGGTATAAGACCGTTGTATAAAATACAAGTATAATATATCTTCAGATGGATATATGTGTAAGCTTTTAAAACGTGGTGCTTGAGTAATCTGTGGGTTGAAATTAGGAAACCTACTTGCGAGCATCGAAGCTCAAGAGCACACTTACACTTCACATCTGTGTATGATACATCAAACTCCTTCATTGTGGTATTACATCCTTACATAGTTTATAGGTGCTCATAAGATTATTATATCATAAACGAATACAATAGTCATCACCGATAACATTGATTGTAATACATACTTCATAGGTATTCATACATCATCGATAACATTGATTCACTCATCATCAACATCAAAGCTCGTGGATGCTATTCAGCTCATAGATCTCCCCGATCGTGAAGCCGCAAAATGTGGACTTTAACACGAGTGAGCTTCCCGCAAGCACTAGCAGGACCATCAGCCTTAGATTGGAGCCATGGATCAAGATTAACACTATTTCTTTGATTCATTCAGATCGCTGTAGCTCAAGTAGCACTTGAAAGATCGGATGTGTTCGGACGAGGCATCGAGGAAGCCATGGAAGATGAATGATCTCACCCCGAGTCGAAATGCTTTTTTTATAGTGAAGTGAAATTATTGATGTGAATTATTGGTGTAGAATATAGGGCCATTATTGGGCTTCTACAAGTATCATGTACACGCATAAGTATAACACATAATTTGTATGTATCCGTATGTTAATTACCCCATGTTTGTTGGGCTCGAACTAGGTGAAAGTATTCGTGCTTGAGCAAATAAGGTGTGCTTAAAATTCTCAAAATTATGCTTATTTTATCCAATTAATGAAATCATGCTTGTATATGCCTTGTTTGTGGTGTGTGTAAAGCATTTTATTAATATTATATTATTAGAACCATGCATTTTGGCCTTTAAACAAAGAAACAAGTAAAAAAAACATGAATCTGAAATTGGCTAATCGGCGCACAAGCTTTTATGATAACGAAGCTTCGCTTTCGATTCCATCTTTCAAACCCGGCCGATTCAAGAAACACCGACACAAACCTAGCCGACTCAATGGAATGTGGAATCGTTGTTCTCACCGTCACCAAGCCCCCAAGCCCTTCTTTCTTTTGTTCTTTCTTTGTGGGGTAGTTCGATTCGCACTGCTCGCATCACATTAAGCTTCACATCGGATTTGTTCTTTCTTTGTGGGGTAGTTCGATCGATCCCATCCTTCAAGCGTATTCATATTTTTTTTTTTTTGATTCGTGACTGCTCGGGCTTATCTTTGGCTTCACATTCAAAGAAATATTGAGCAGGTACATTGGATTTGTTCTCTTTGTGGGTAGTTCGCACCGAGCCCTCCTTCAAGCTGCACTCATATTTTTTTTTCTTTTTTGATTCGCACTGCTCGCTCATCTTTGGCTTCACATTCAAAGAAATCAAGCAGTACATCGGATTTGTTCTCTCTTTGTGGGGTATCATGCTCCCCCCTCCCCTTCAAGCATACTCATATTTTTTCCTTTTGGGTTCATTTTATCTACGACATAGATTTATATTTTTTCGCTTTTTGAAAAAAGCACAACACAAGCAAACCGTGCCCCTTCAAAAACATCCAACTAAGCCAAATAAGCTCGTAAATCGAGTCGACGGGTTCGGGGCCCCTCTATAGCTCCAAATCGATCACCCAAATGAGCAGTAAGATCTCATTGAAAAACCTTATGCGCTTTTTGCCCATTTTGTTCCCATTTTGTCAAAACTCTTATTTTTACCATTTTTACTTTGGGGTAGATATGCACCCACCCCCTCCTCAAAGATCTACTTTTGCACCAAATATTTTTTTTCTATCAACACTTATGCTAGAAAATGTGATCCAAAGGATTTTTAACTGCTTTGGCCGATCGGATTACTTTTTGAAAAAGCCTATACGCCAACACAAAGGCCTTTTATGATCTTTTAGGGTAGTTCACAGACGAACCCTCCCTCCAAAGAAAATAACATGAGCTTTTTATTTGTTTTTTTTAAATGCTTGGGTGTCCAGAAGAAGGGAGGACGGTACCGAACCCCCTCTTCCAAGCTGGTTGTCTCTGTCTCTGCATCTAATTTTGGGTTTGTGAATTCATATTTTTTTGTAGTTTCTTATTCGCCTTTACTATCACATATGTTGTAGTTTGCTCAGAACAAGGTAGTTCGGCACCGAGCCCCCTTTCAATTAGGTAACATCATTGTTGTCCTCATCGTGTCCTTATAAAAATAAAAAAAAATCATACGCATTGTTCTTATTAGCCATAGTAAAACCATGTTCATATTTGTTCTTTAGCACGCATTTCCCCGTAAGGAAGCACGCCATCAACCCCGCCAAAGGTGTAATATGGATTATTATGTGTCTTTGCATCTGTTTTGCCTGTGCTATGGCATCCACATATTTTGTTAAGTATTCATGTTTTTGTTTATTTATATTCTTATTTAATTGCAGTGTTATGGTAGAAACTAGGCGCAGCTCAAACAATTTTATGTACACCTCCTTAGCAACTCCAACTAGGAAGAGTAGAGCTTTGCAGAAAGCCATTATGATGGCCTCAGAATTAGATACTGTTACAGAGTCAATTGCTGCAAATGTAGATAATGTTCACATTGAAATAATTCAGACCAGTAATTTGAATGCTCTAGCAGAAAAGACAAATGTTACACCAGTAGATGAATTAGATGATGTGCTAGATACAGATACAGTGAAGGCAGACACAGTGAAGGCTCCTAGAAGCAAATCTTCCAAACGAAAGAGAAAGGATGATGATGATGATGCCATAGAGTTTCTAAAGAGTTTCACGGTACAAATGATTTCAGAAACATTGAAAGAACTGAGGATAGTGCGCAAGACTCCACCCCCTTTGATTCCATTATGTAGGATCATGTTAAAACAAGCCGTGAGGATTGTAAGCAAAGAAGCAAAGGCTATGAGAGAGACTTGTGTGCAGATGGATATGTGATGGAAAAAGGTGGTTTCTTTTTATCGATAACGACAACAATGGGTGGATTTTGTCATGTCACGAATGCAATAAAGGCCGGATGGGATCAATATTGGCAAGAAGAGAATGAGATATTTGAGGCCCAACTTGCAACAAATGAAGATTGGAGTGATCTTCGTGGCAAGATGTTCTTATGCTGGGATGGGAATCATCGTACTGATGCATGGATGCAGGAGATTCGGAATAGATATTCATTAGTGAGAGAAATGCACTTCTCTGTGCAAGCTTCATTTGTGCAAATTGATCAAGTAAAAGAGTCTGCACTCATCCGGGCAATGAAGAGAATTAATGAGTATGTATTGCATTATTTCTATGCTAGTTTTGTATGCTCTATATGTTTTATTACAAAGTGTCTGATGTTTATGTGAAGGTTGAATGAAACTGGTATAGTGAGGACTACACTTAAAGACATTCTCTATGGGGTGTACAGGACATCACAAACTCTAACTTGACCAACTTTACTTCTGGTATTCCAGTGGAAGAATTGAAATGTAGTAGAGTGCAAGAAGTCAAGACTCTGAATGGTGAACCATGGTATCCTTATACACGTTACATTTTAGCATGTATTCTCTATCAGGTACCTTAACTTCAAACGTACATGTTATGAACATTGTGTTTTTGTTCGTTGTTCTTTTTAACATTTCGGTTTTGCTCTATATATGGAGTCCAAAATAGAGAAAGAAATTGAGGGAGCCACTTCCAAGTATTCGAAGTTACTACCTAGAAGAAGAAGCAAGAGCAAAAGCAAAAAAAAGAGAAAAAAAAGGGTCACAAAAAATGGGTAAGTACTTGGCAATTGTGAATCCAGATTTGGGAACAAATTGGGTGAATTTGGTCACTAGCAGGGAGTTGGAAAATAAGTACATAAATTTAGATGGGCAAAAGTGCACATCCGCGTAGTAATTACGCCAAGCAAAGAAAGCAAAAAAAAAAAAAAAAAAAAAAAAAGGGAATCAATTGGGTCCGAAAACCATGAGACATATCATCAAAAGATTGCGGAAAGAAAAATAGTCCTCAGATTGTCACCATAGCTGCCTTCATCATAGCCAAATCCTCCTCAAGCTTGTTTCCTCGCGGCGGGAAATCCGGCGCCGACCGATAATTCTGAAAATATAGAGTTCGCCATATATTTATGTGGAGCTTTTTGGATTCTAGAAGGAATTTGAGAAGAGGTTTAGAGCTTGGGGATCCAAAGCCGGGATTGCAAGAAACACGAAGATTGCTTGCAGAGCAAGAAATCAATATCCATATCGGCTATTCAAACAAATGGCTTCAAACAAAAATTGGCTTCACATACCTGTCAATCTGAAACCGCTTCAAACAAATTAGCTTCAAATAAAATATACGAGTGATAAGAGTCAAAATTCTGTATTTCATAGGAACACGTTTTCCACATGGACAAATATTTGTTCACATTGTATATGTGGTTGGTTATTGGTGTGTGCTGAGCTAACTGAACTAATAATGAGACTAATAAGCTCTAGGTTAGTTTATATGCAAAATGGTTAAAGTGGTCTTTAAATTGCGGTGATATACAATTTTGAAGGTGTCTTTTTCCATTCATGGCACTCTGGCTATAGAAGATACTTCTAAATTCACACCAATTCATGCTCCGATACTTGAAAGGATGCTCCTCATTAAGTAGCTCATGAGGAGGCACTAACCAAGTTTCATTTTGTGGAGCAACAAAAAAAGCCATGGATAATCTTCGCCTGGGACTCTCCTTAAGAACAACCTTGTATATAATGATAAGATAACCTACACATCATTGAGTATATAATGATAAGATAAGAAAATTCTCATACTTGTTAATTTTTAGGGTCAAGCATATACCTGGAGAGCATCTCCAATGTTTATGATAAATGAACCTACTTTAGGTTGAACAGTAACCAGTGGTTCCCTTTCTATCTTCTAAGCCACCCTCTTGATCTTGGTACAAGATGGTGAGCATGTTGGTGTCAGAATGGGAAGCAAGTACAGGAGTGGTAGAGCTATGAGCAAATAAATGGTAATAATTCGCGCGGAGGGCCTTAGTGCTGTGCTTGCAAGGGGAACTAAAGGTAGAGAAGGGGAGGCCCAAGGCTTCAGCTAGGAGGGAGAGGAAGGCCATGGCCATGTGGTCCATAAGCTCCATGTAGTGCATAAGCGCCAAGCTGCAAGGCAAAGGCAAGGGGTCCAAGGTGGTTAATAAATTCTGAAGAAGAAAAAATATTAGATAGATAGATAGTATTTTTACGTAATAAATTCTTAAGTAGAAAAAAGTAGTTAACTGTTACGAGGCAATTTGAGTAACTGAATTCGTCGAGGCCGAGGGGGTGTAACAGGCCAGCCAAGATGTTCCTATCATTTGGCATAGTCATGGCCTCTTGCCATGCAAGTCCGATAGAAGGCCCCGCTATCATGGATGAGTAGCCCCAAGGCCGCCTCGAAAGAGATCTGTGGATCCTATCCTTCTCGCTTTCTGACAAAGGTAAAGAATTCCCTAATTTGGCATCCACATTATGCACCACATCTAACTAACTCCATGATTCACCACATTTACAATGCCCCAATTCATGGCGCATCCCGCACCGCCAACATTCTCCCCGCTGCGCCCCCTCCGCTCCGTTAGATACTTGCCCAGATCGATTTCAGGAAGCTTATCTTCCCCATCGACTTGCTGCACTTCGCTGGCCATGCTCTCCTCTTCTGACATCTTACATCTTACATGACTTACAACATAACGTGCCACAATATATTGCCCCCACAAAAGTTCCATTTTGCAGGTGACATTAAAACCACACTTAATTGTCATGTGGTGCAATCTCATCCGTCGGTAAATTTACCCATCATGTCGTCATGTTGTGCCATTCCAACTGTTTGTGAATTTACCATTTATTTCATCATGCGGTGCAATCCCGTCAGCTATTCTATCTTGCAGATTCTCCATCGTTCATCATTCTGCCACGACCCCTTTTACCCTTATCCCGCCTTATCCTACCCTGGCTTATCTTGTAGAGCTCCAATATTGTCTTCCTCCTCCTTGACTTCTCATCCACTTGTATTTTCATAGTCATATAGTCACATGGATAAGACACGAAAACACGTCTTATAAAACTTCAATTGCATTTGCTCTTCTCTAAGAAAATAATTCTTGCATCTCTTGGTCAACTGGAGCCATAACAATGGGACAGCTGTGCATTTAACTAGAACATGCTTGGTTCACTAGTTGATAAAATAAATAGATAGATGGATAGAACTTTTTATGCCAAATTTAGATAAGATTGAAGAATAGACAAATACTAGTGGCAATTTAATGTAGGCTAGTTTATTTGCATGTGGAACATATTGAGGTAACATTGTAGGACTTGTTCAATGCGTTAGATTTACATCTCCTGAAGGACAAACTATACGTTAGAGTTTTGGTCATTTTACTTTTGTAGTCATAAGGACAACTATGCAATCTTTTGCTTCTGGCCCTAAATGCAATTGAAGAAGGCCAAAATTGAGGAAAGAAGATAAAAAGTAAAAGTAGCAAATGATTTGGACATAGACATAACAACATCAGGAGCCCACATCAAAATAAGGCCTTTTTCTAGTTTTGATAGAATCTTGTTGCATATATTTCAGACTTCTATTAAAAGCTGCAAAAACTCTTGTAAAACATCAAAAGAAACAGTTCCTCCTTGTTTAAAGTAGCTTCTAGTCTTGTTCAATTTGCCATAAGGATTACCTCGAGTAATTTTGCTGTTGATATTAATAGCCTATCCTGCAAATTGAATTATTTTACACAAGAATTTTGGGCATTTTACTTTTACAGTCATTAAGGACAATTATGCAAATTTTTGCTTTTAGTATTTTTTGGTCCTAAATAGAATTAGAAGGAAGGAAGGAAGGAAGGAAGGTGTATTTTTACGTCGTAGCACTAGCCAGCATCCCTTAGGACATACGACGACACATGGCATGTTCTTGCAACCCCCCTTCAAGGAGCACCGCCCCCTACAAAGATACCAGGGGCCAAAGGTCCTAAGATGCCAAGATCCTAGTGAGGTTCGAACACGAGACCTCAATGTGCTAGACGAGTGGACTAACCACTAGGCCAAAAAATGAAGTAAAGAGCCAAAATAAAATTAGGAACCTTAAGAAGATAAACAATGAAAGTAGCAAATCATTTCATGCACACATAATTTTCAGATATCTAGGAGGACAAAGTGGGTCAAAGATTGATAAAATAAATAGATAGATAGATAGTACTTTTTACGTCAAAATAAGATAAGGTTGAAGAATAGACAAATACTAGTGGCAATTTAATGTAGGCTAGTTCATTTCCATGTGGAACATATTGAGGTAACATTGTAGGACTTATGCATTAGATTTACATCTCCTGAATAAGTGAAGCAGAGGAGAGACTCGAGGTTTGGTACTTGCAATTGTTATAACCTGGAAATGCAAAGAGTAATCTTAGATCAAATTCAACAATGCATAAGAATATGTAAAGAAGAAAATGATTTCTAAATTAGGGATTTAGTAGTTCAAAGCAAGGGTATTTTTTGTTCGAGGCATTCTAGGGCTCACATCTATGTGTATCTAGATATTTTCTATTATTATTAGTATATCTATCCTATTATTATTATAGTATATCTATCTTCTTATTATTAGACTAAAGGCAAGATATATGTATTGAAGCATTTTGTGTGTGCAATCTTCTCTTGTTGTTTACTTGTTATTACTTGTTTAATATTTTTAACGTGCATTAGAGACCAACTTGTGTAGGAGATACATACTTGGATTTATAAAGATGGCTATGGCTGTGCCGCTGAAATCACAGGTTCCACCATTGTTCTTGTTGGCTTGAAAATAATTGTTGAATGCATAAGAAGCATGGGCAACCACAGTATCCGGATCAAAGCAACTTTGGCCCCTCTGAATTTCAGAACAGTCTGTATTCGCACAAGCCCAATCCAAATTTCCCTGCAGATCGCTAGAACGGGCATTAGAATTTGCAACACACCATAAATCCGTGGATCCACCGGTCAGATCTATGGAGTAAACGTTGGATCCATCGGGGTACAACAGGCCCCAGTTTCTCTCCCTTTCAGGGCCCGATTTCTGATTCTCATTGAAAAGGGCAAAGATATAAACTGGAATTTTCACGCTGCGCCTTCTGGGGCTGCCGGAATTGAAAACAGCTTTGGTAACCAATCTCTGGTTATAAAGCCGTGCGTTCTGTGGATTTGCACCAGTTTCGGAAGAATCGCCTTTGGTAGGCCAGCCGGTTTCGCTGATAACGATTTCAACATTCCAGTAGCCCAATTTTTCCATAGCTGCATAGGTAGCATCGGTAGAGGCATCTAGCAGATTCGTGTAGCCATAGCTAGAGTCTTGAACCAGAACTTTCGAGGTTCCGAAGAGAGCGTATTCCAGAGAAATGTCTGTGGGATTTGAAACCCAGCTGAGATATGGGTAAAAATTGGCGTAGTAAGGAAAATCATTTTCTGACAGAAATTGAAGAATTGGGGCCATGACAGAGCTGGCTATGTCGTCCCGGAATTTTCCGCTTGAGGGCGGGTAGGAAACCGAAAGGGCATCTGCGGCGATGGCAGTGGTGACGGAAATTTTGTTCAGATTTTGGTTCAGGAGGGCGGTTCTGATATGCTTCATGGCAGGGACCAGTTGGGTCCAGGCGGATTTTTTGCTGTAATCCGACAGGAGTTCGTTTGCCACAACAATTGCGTTGATATCAGTTGCTGGGTAATATGGAACCACCTTTTCCTGCACCCATTTATCCGCTGTTGCCTGGCTATTCGCTACTCCTTCTAGCTCCTCGTTCGTCACCATAACCGCAAGCTTGATCCCCGTATTTGCAAATGCCTGCAGCACTTGCGCATCTGCATCGAAAATTTTAGCCATCCCCACATTCATTTGCTTCAGCAGACTAACAACTTTGCTGTGTGATGGCAGATTATTCCCAACCCTCCCATAATTCACCCCAATCAGCGGATCTGCCATTCAAACAATACAAAAATCTCAAAAAATCTTAGGATACCAATTCCAAAATTAAATTCAAAATCATTTAGCTCAAATGGGAGACCTGCAGAAGCTTGAACAAGGAACAGCAGAAAAAGATTGAGAAAGATTGTAGCCATATCCAGCAGTAAGAAAGGAGCTTGGATTGTGTGAAGGAGACGAAGGTATTTAAATGGAAATATGTGGAGGAACTATAGTCTTATTTGGAGACCTCGTGCTAGTTATTTGCACAAACTTGACTTCTTCACAAACGTTTTTCCACTGTCCATTATCCTAAATAATGTGGATCCGCCTTAACAACCTGGGCCCGATAATTTTGTGGTGATTTTTTGTGGTTTATGGTGGTTTTCATAACAACTAGGTATTTATGGCCATTTGGCACAACAAACTAGTGTTCATGCGCCTTTCAATGTGTTACTTGTGGGTAACCAATGGGTGAGATCTGATCTCAGCATTCAAAGTTGAGGGCCAGATTGTTAGGGATAGATAAAATAGTATCATAGATGATTTTTTGGTCAACTGTAAAAGCTCCCCACTTTTTTTTGGGTTGGGGGGGACGATTTTGTTAGAGTGGGAAATGCCATATCAAAGGCCTCGATTTTGTTGAGGGGTTTGTGATACTTATGACACTTAAAACGGTAAAGATTTTTTTTGGGAAATAAGTGGAAGGTGGATATGCCATCCGTACGGCCACTACTAGGGGCGGGGGCAAGGGCAGCAGCAAGGGTGGAGTCTGAAGCACCAGTAGTGAAGCCCTTGTTCTTGGACCCGGTTATAATGGCATGTATATATTACACGCTCTTACATAGCTATGGCGGAGCTCTGGGTAAAACATGATGGCACCCAATGTGTTAGAGTTCTGGCCGCATATCTTTGAATGCCAATAGTATTTGGATGTCCTAATAGATCTGCTCAGAGACCGTAACTAGTAGGCTCATCCTCATGATTCGTCAATCTTGAAGAAAAATCACTGGATCAGAACAAAAATCGTCTTGAAATTTTCAGTTAGTTACTAAGGCATTATTTCCCGTTTGCGTAGTTATGATATTAGACTTATGCTTTATATAAGATGTTTGGAGATGGCTTGGAGCTGGGAGATGGGAGCTGCGACTGGATTTCAGAGCTAAGAGACAACTTGGTTCGTATCAGGGAGGAACAATGGAAGCAGATGAGCTAGCCTATGTTCCTTGGTTTGACTCCACATTTACCCATACGTTTTGGAATAAAGTCCTAGCAAAATCTTCTCTATGTAAGTTTTTCTTATGTTGCACGGTGTTGATATATTGTTTGAGGATAAATGCAAGTTGGATTTATGATGTTGAAGTTCTTAGGCCTTGATCACAGATATAGATCATTTGATCCAAGCTCTTGAGCAAAGGATGTAGAAATAGAATTTGAATTCAGAAAGAGCACAACATAGTGATGTTACCCATTTGCAGAGGATTTAAGGCACTTCTTTTCCTTTTAGCTTAGATGTTAAGGCTTGGAGTGTCCTGAAGGTTAAGTGTGTGAATTTTGTTGGTTTGTTAACGAGGAAATTGACGTCTTTTGTGCATTGGACATGTAAACTCAAGCTCAGTGCCTTAGTCAAATTGTAAATCGCTATAGTCATATTTTGAAGTCATCTATAAACATGTAGGTATTTTATGCATATTCTTGCCTTTTATGCTGATCAATTCTTAAATTTCCCAGATATGGTCAGATCAGAGGCTATAAAATTTCAAGACATCTACTACAATGGTAGATATTGAAGGCCATCAGGCCCATCTCTGTCTTCTGATGAATATGTGGTTGCGGTTTATTTGTCTAACCCGGATGCTTTGGAGGTTCAGTTCACTTTACAAGGTTCAAAGCAGAGATCTGAATACGAGCTTGATTTTCTCCATCCGTTACTGCTTGATTGAGCACCACGTTGCAATAACATCTTCAGCTGTAGGCACTGCCATAATGAAGCCGTGAATTTAAATGAGCGAGATCCTCCTAAACGCCATGATTTACCTCACCGTATGGTAGAATAGATGATCTCTTTGCTGTGTCAGAACAGAACAAGAGGTGAGACAGATTTGCATTAAAGTAGATGTATACATGGGTGAATATTTCTGTGGCAAATGCAAATTCTTTGATGACTTAACATGAATGTAGTTCTTGAACTGAACCCTTGATGCTTTTTGCAAATGACTCAATTGCAGCAAAGAAACTTCAACAGACCAGTTTTTGGATAGATCAATGCTTTTAATGCCATCAGAGCGTACTTGAATAGATAGATAGATAGATAGATAGCATTTTAACGTCACGCCACTAGGCGGCATCCAAACATGCACACAAACTTTTTGAATGCTTGTTCTAATGGATGTTGTGTCATGGACTTATCATATCATGCTATGTGAAACATGGGGATGGCAAATAAGTGCTTAGATTATTCAAGGAAATGATGTTAACAAAAGTGAAACCAGATAAACTCACTTTCACTTATCACTTTCACTTATATTCTATCTGCATGCACCCATGCTTGCCTTGTGGACATAGCACATGCACACGAACTTTTTGATTGCTTGTTTCTAATGAATGCCATATCATGGACTTCAATTATATCATGCTACGTCTAGCATGGGGATGGCAAAGAAGTGGTTAGACTATTCAAGGAAATGATGTTAACAGAAATGAAACAAGATAAACTTACTTTAACTTATATTCTATCTGCATGCACCCATGCTTGCCTTGTGGATGATGGTTGCAATTGGTTTATGTCAATGGGGTAGGATCATGAGATTACATATTAATCCCTCATTTCACGGCTATAATTATCCTTCTTTGATACCTCAGGATTCTTGAGGGGATCAGAGGAATTTGTAAAAATGATGCCATTGGAACCAATATTGAGGTTTGAAGGTCAGTTATTGGTGCATGTCGTATCTATAGTAATCGGCAGGTAGCTGAAAATGTCGTAAAGCATGTGATTAAGGATCTGATGTGGCTTGTGGTCGTATCAAATCTATATGTAGTGACCTCAGGCTGGAGTAGTACAATGAAAATTAGGGAAGACATAAGAATGGAAATGGAACATGGATTGCTATGAAGGATTACTTGAACATCCCCCTGGGGGATTTTTGGCATAAACAGTACTGACAATTTGTTTTATTGTGTTAGCTGGGCTGTAGAAATTATCAAACATGTGTATCTAAAGGAAATGACAGCTAGTCCACCTCCATATTTTGAACTACAAGAACCAAGGAGTATGCATGCACGAGTGCAGTAACACTGTGCAATGCTACTCAAATGCAACAACTACAAATAATATTAGCTACTGGAAGTGGGGGGTTTTTTTTTTGGGGGGGAGGGGACTAATACTAGAATACACAGTTTGGTCTTAACTTGGATGTAGAATATTCCAACTGTGTGAGATGATTCCCCACAACATGACCACCATTGGCGGTATATGCAGACAGAATTTTATATAGAAAGTAAGGATATTTGTGAAGAACTATACTTTTATTAACAAGATTATGTGTTTTCCTCTAAGTTCATAAAATGGAATGGAAAACAATATGTTGTATGAACTTAAATATTGATGTTTCTTGATAATGTCAACTTGGTTTAATACCCACACATTGAAACTTACACGATCAAAATGTTGGGAACAATAAAAACCAATGCAATTGTGCATCTAAATGAGCTCTGTCTAGGGTTGATTATGCAACCCTAGAAAGGACAATAATCCAAACCAACATCACCATGTAGAATCATGTCTTTGGGGGACAAAACATTGAATATATAGTCTTGCTACAAATTGCAAAATGCACATCGGCTAAAAAGCAATGCATAAAATTAAAGTGTTGTCAAATGGGCAACCATATCTCAAGTTACAAAAAATAAAGATGATGTTGATTTGGTGTACACCTTTGTTGTGGATAAAGATAAACTCCCCTATAGCATGTAAACATTGGGTCTTGCAATATGAATTTACAGGGAACTTATATCAATCAAGAAACATATACATAAGTTAGAGGTCTATCCTAAAGATGTTATTTGGGAGCCATTCCAACGGGCAAACCATTGCTACGTTAGCATCTTGTTTGGAAGGGATGGTAAAGGCATTGCCCCTCGCAAGGACCTGGCGATCAAGCCAAGTCTAGGCATTATACCATAACGGATGCCATAGAAGAAAACTTGAACTCAATCGATTTTGTACCGCAGTAGAGGAGGAGGAAGAGGCATCCCCTAAACGTGTTAGTCCCATGCCCCAAAGCACAGGACTATTTCTAAGGTATAGAAAAGAGCCAAAGGCCAAAGGGCAAGCGTCCACGTCAGCAGCTAAAGTCATGCAAACCAAGAAGAAGCGACCACGCGACTCCCCGGCGTAAGGAATCCACGGCCCGCCAACTTTCAGTGCCACTCATTATGACAATAATGATTCCACGATTTATGGCAGGGATCATGGAATTAGGTGACGGGAGATCCACAAATGGCAGATTCTTGGCTATTTTGGGCAGAAGCCATTGTACTATATACCAGAAGACTAGACTTAGATCTTTAGACAAGTTCAGGCATTTTTTGTTGTCTCAAGTCCTCACGGAGCTTTTCATGTATTCTCACTAATCCTTCAAAAGATACTTATTGTCTCATTAGTTGTTGTCTTGTTTTGTCCATTTTATTTTGTATTGCAAAGCACGCGTGACAGTTGTTCTTTATTCAGTAGTTTGTAGGATCACGGAGAACTGTCTCCAAACTCTCCCGAACCTGGACCCTAAACACTATCGCTAATTGCCGAGTCCTAATCTTCCTTCTTTTTCTCCAATGTCTTTTCAGACTTCCACTCAAGGTGAGCTCCTCAGCCAAACTACTGCTTGTCTCGCCCCTCAGCAACGGTGAGATGCGGGCTGTGACTCCTACTATGGTGAATATGATATTGAAGGTGGCCGTCCATACTCCTGCGCTCATTCAGCTCCACCGACCCTGCAGACCTCTTCACGTCCAGGGTCACCAAACCATTGCTCTCAATCTAGTCGCCTCATCCGACTCCGATGCATCACACTCCACCATACTTTGAGACACCGGAAAACACTTACGTTCATATTCTATGAATGCCCACTCCTGCACCTCCTCACGGACTTACCTTTCATGCCCTCCACGACAGTACCACACAACTAGGTAACTCCCCAACCTAGCCAGCGCTGTCAAATCTGATGTTACCTCTGCAAATATCAGGGCCATCTTGTGAACGAATGCAATTTCACCAATGGACCTCCTCATTGCAAACGATGCAACATGTGCAATCATACCATGGAGTGCATGTATGCCAACCCCATGCCCTTCAGACAGAAAATGGTTTTCCAGGTACAACGCTACACCACAACAACAACCTCAACATGACCAACCTTCTCGTCAACCATTTGACCCTGCTAAGGCCCAATGCTATCATTGTCATGAACGGGGGCACAATACTACCATGTGCCCTCAACTGCCACAAGTTCAAGTCCAATTACCGGGTACGAATCAAATGGCTTCAGTCCGCCTTACTGCATACCAACTCTGGGTTGCCAATGGTAAACAAGGGCCCCACCCTGTGCTCAAGAAACCCCCACACGCGCTTCAACCCCAACAACAATGAGGCCCTGCTCTCTCGCAAGCCACCTTAGATCAACAAGCCCAAGAAGAAATTTACCAAGCATTTAACCCTTCAATTCAACACTCCAACTGGGTGGGTTTGGTTTCCCGCCAGATTCAAGATACTCGTCCCTATCTTCTCACAGCTCAGGACACCAGGTCTTCTTATGCAGTAGACATTCTTCTGGCAGAAGCTCCCACCAAGTCGGTTCATTTTGCACCTAATCTCGATCACCTGATGCCCAATGTCATGCCTAAACTCCGACAAAGTATTTTACGCATTATGCAAGCAGCGGAAGGCCGCACCTTGGCAAATGTCTACACCACCACTCGTTCTCGAGCCAAGGAAACCTTCTCCATCCACGCCTCCTCCACGCAAGCATACCTATCCCAATATTGCTACAGAAGTTGAACTCTTGAAAGAGGTTGCTGGTTCCTTACCCCAAGGACAGCCCTCCATGGACACTCCCAGTACTTCCAACAGTACAAGAAGAATTGGCAAAAATCAAAATTCCATTGAGTTTGTCCACTATTTTCAACCTCTGTCCTGCCTCCAAGAACACTTGCCCCTGCCCACAATCCTTGTTTGAGCTGTGGCGACTTCGACACCCATGGTCTATGCCATAGTTGGTGCTCAGCAAATCAATCTTGTCCAAATTGATAGAGGCAGCGCGGTAAATCTCATTATGGACAAACTCAAACAGCAATTAGGCATCAAACAATTATATCATGCGCCTTATGATATTAAACTTGCCAATGGTCATATTACACGACCCCATGGCATCACACCCAAGCTCACTATCAATATAGATGATCTCAAGTTTCCTCTTGAATTTGGTGTCTGGCGCGCAGATGAAGACCCTGATGATTATGAAATGCGAGTTGACCGCCCCTTCCTTTGCCAAGCAAAGAGTATTCATTACTGGCTATCCCTATTCCAGATCCATGGTGGCAGTGAGATTATCATAGATGATAATCTCACTGCCACCATGGATCTGGAAACTGACCAACTCATTGTCGTTGACCAAGCAGAACCCTCGTCTCTGATAGCGATTCAAAGGATGTTCAAAAGACATATTATGTTCAAACTCCTGCTCCTCTGCTCCCGCTCTCTGCCTATCCCGAATATGCGGACCCTTTAGGCGACATGACTCTGAATCAAGATCAAGCTATTGCCACTCTACTGGATCCTTATTTAGCACCATGTAATCAGGTTATCATGATACCCTCTCTTGATGATGATGAGAAGAGTTCAAAAACACCAATACCCCGGCCCCCACCTCAAGTGGATCCACCCCTCACTCCTTTAGTTTTTACTACGATCAGTGCAGTCCCTCCCGTTCTGCTCCAAGCTCCAACTCATCAGGTCATGAATGTTGAGGCCATTCCTCATATTCAAACTCCGGCGGTTGAGATCGTGGATTTGGGTACCAATTAACCGATTCGACTGGCGGCTAGACTCTCTCCTTCTTTCTGTGAGCAGGCTGTGAAACTTTTCAAGAAAATCAAACACATCTTTGCCTGGGGTTATAAGGACCTTAGAGGCATTAAGAAAGAATTGGGGAACTCACCATTTCCACAAAACCTGATTCTCGCCCCATCTAGCAACGACAGTACTGGCTCAACCCGAACTACAGGGGACCATGTCAAGCAGAAATTGATAAACTTCTTGATGCTGGTCATATGAAGTAAAACACTCTAAATGGACAAGCCCTATTGTCATCACTCTAAAATATAATGGTAAAATACGAGTTTGCGTGGATTACAAGAAATTAAATCAGGCCACGAATTTCATTACTTTTCGTGGATCAAGTTCTAGAAGAAGTTGCTGGCCATGAGATGTACTCCTTTATGGATGGATTCTCTGGCTATAATCAAATCTCCATCCGTGCTGTAGTTCAGATCAAAATCACATTTACCATACCGTGGGGTACTGTTGCCTACAAGGTTGTTCCCTTCGGTCTTTCCAACTCACCTTCCAACACATCATGCTCTCAGTTTTCCAAGACTTCGTGAAAGACAACACAGTCCTTCAAGTTTTTCAAGACGATTTCTCCACCTCAGCACGAAAGATGAGCACCTCTCCAAATTAGAGCTTGTCTTCCAAGAATGTGATGGGTCGGGCGTCAGCCTCAATCCCAAAAAGTGCACTTTCTGTGTCACTTCAAACATTCTTCTCGGACGTGTGATAAGCAAGCAAGGCATCACCACGGACCCTGCGAAAATTAATTGTGTTCTACACAGGCAAAACCTCCAGCCAATATCATAGAGACTCGGTCTTTCCTGGGGAAAGTAAATTATTATGCTACCTTCATTCCTGTCTTTGTAGAGAAAGCAGACTCCATCCATAAGCTCACAAGAGATGAGGCCAATTGGGTGTGGAACCCCCATGCGCACATGGCTTTTTCAACAATTAAAAGTTTTACTCACTCAGGCTCCAGTTTTAGTACCTCCTCAGTGGGACAAACCGTTGTCATCATTACCAATCTCAGTCATCTCATTCGACTCCCCAACTCCTGCACCTTCTCAGTCGACTTCACCAATATGGCATCCTCGCTGTCATTCCACCTGTCTCATCCTTCTGCATCAAGGGACTTACAAACCTAAGATCCTCTTTGAATTTACCGATAATTATCGCCCCCTTCCATTATTGCACCGACGCGACATCTACCATTATTGAGTTTCCATTCTTAATTATGCTCTTGTTCTTCACGATGCTGTGACTGTCACATCACCTCTTCTTCTCTTGTGCTTTCTTGTGCACTTAACTAAAATTTTGCCCGACTTCGTCTTCCAGAGATGCTGCCACCTGACATTTTCAACGGCTCTGATTTTACTGTGACTACCTCATGTAAAGGGCACCGTGAACTGCCACGACTTTATTCTTTGTAAGCTCTCCAATTTCATCACCTTCCTCCGCATTTCAACCTTTTCGTCGGCACCTATAGCTGCCTTTTCACGATTAAGCACTCTGCACACCAACATACCAATAGAGGTCACTGCTTTTGCCTCGATAAGCTTCTCTACCACTTCTCTTCTGGCGCCCTTGCAAGGTAGTTGCGGTTACGGGAAGACTCGATTCTTTTGCGGATCAAGAACTTTTGATTCCCAATTCGAGGCTTTCAAACTTTGGTTGATGGAACTCCAATTTTCTTCACATCAGCCCTAGTCACAAAGGTTTTTCACCTTGTCAACCCCCCAAATTCCTTGGGGTGGTCGGATTTGCAAGACTTCGACGTTTTCCCTTTTGTTGATCACTCATATTCTGCCACTTCCACCAAGCTCACCACTTTTGACAAGAACCATGAAACTTCTGTCAAGTTCCCATGGCGAAAATTCCTTGGTCATTCTGTCAAAAACACTTATACCAACAAATATTTCTTCAACACTGCCGTAGCTGTGGAATAGACAGGACGTGCTCATCTTCTCTCGCCAGAGGACACAGCGAGGCGCACTACGAATATCGTCTACAAAGAGATGCTTTTATGATGAGGTACATTTTCTTAAGCCTTCCTTCGTACAGACGAAACAACAAATGTAAAGAAACCCATGCACACCGACCTAGACTCCCAATAAGGTACGTCCACATGTATCATCTTCCAAGCCTGGATGATGGGTAACCTGTTGTTAGATTATCATGAGGCGCATTAAGAATATCATCTTCCTTTTTACAGATGAAACAAGAAATGTAAAGAATATCGTGCACACTGAACTAGACTTCCAATAAGATACACCCTAAAATTTCACATGTACCATCTTCCAAGCCCGGATGATAGATGGCCTGTTATTCGACTACCATGAGGTGCCATTGATCCACTTTCGTCAATTTAAAGAAAACAAAAAACAAAGGGGAAGGGGGGGAGGGGGGAGGGGGGTGTTTGTAAAAGACATCCATTGTAGTGTTCGTCTAGTGATCAGGCCATTGGTTATGGGAAAACTCCCACCCAGGCTCAAAACCCACTGACTATTATTAGATGGTGCAAAACAAAGAATGGACAAAAAAGAGCATCGCGGTGGTGGTCTAGTGATCAAGCCACTGGTTGTGGGCGACCCCCACCCGGGCTCAAAGCCCACTGACAACCGCCGGGTAGTTCAGAATAAAGAATGGACAAAAAATCCCACTGCGGTGGTGGTATAGTGGCCAGGCTACTAGTTATGGGCGACCCCCATCCAGGCTCAAAACCCATTGACAAACACCGGGTGGTTCAGAATAAAGAATGGACAAAAAAAGCCCACTGCGGTGGTGGTCTAGTGGTCTGGCCACTGGTAATGGGCGATCCCCACGCAGGCTCAAAACCCACTGACTGCCATCGAGTGGTAAAAAAGAAGAAAGAAAAAGAAGAAAGGTAAAAGAATAGAATAGAATAGAATAGAAGGAAATGCGCAAAATGGGAGTCTCATGGTACTTGAAACAACACCCATCTATCATATGGTCACGAGACCATACGACAACAATGTGGATTCAATTCCCACATGTTCTTGAATTATCATATGATCCAAATAAAATTTTGAGTGTATACAAAAGGCTGAGGAAACAAAAATGTTCGCGGGGGCCAAGGTCGCCAAATTTCTTGTATAAATAAAGAAGTGCTTTTCAAGAAACACTTAAAATACATCTTCAGATAACTACATAACCCTTCTTATATCTGGTAGAAAGCAACTCCTCCAAATCACTTCTTGTTCTTATACCTTCAAGACAAGCTTAACCTAGCAATTAAGGAGGATACACATCCGTCATTTCAAACCTTGACTAATGCAAACACCAAAGCCCTAACTAATATAATAGCATTAATGGCAACTTCTAATGTGGCAATACCTATTTTTACAAAAAAAGTTGTCTTCAGTTTCCTTATGATTTTCATTGAATAATAGTTTATGGTATCTCATGGGTATATCTTAGGAATACACCTTAGGATAATATGTACCTATTTGATATCTCTGCATGTTTATACCTAATCTACTGCTAGTTTTACTTTCTTTCCCCGGGGATTCACCTTTATCACATGAGCATATGCCACCTGCGTGCTTAAGGTGAGAATAAACACCCCCATATACGTATGCAAAAGTGTTGGAAAAACACCCCGTGGAGAAAATACACTAGAACGTCAGTAAGAGGGAGATTTAAACCCCTAGTATACGTACAAAAACATCGAGAAAAAATCCCCTTCCACACACTCACTAGGTTTATACAGGTCTTCTGTGTGAATCCCCCGGGCTTTCTTTTCCTTCATTTGCATGTTCTTCTTTTCCACATAACCCTTGTCCCAAGCTGGCCTTATTGCTAGTTTAAGTTCGTGAACATTGCCCAGTTGCAAATGATAATTCTAATATAATACAAAATGTCCATTACTGATGATATTGATATGGATGTTTTTCCACCTTCCTTCATACTTAGACAATGTTACACCTAATATACAACCACCAAAAACGAGAATAACACTTAAGAAGAAAGGAACAACGAGATCCTTGTACGATAGTGTGTGCAATTTGATCATGAAGTGTAATTCACCACTTATCTCTAACAAACATCTAATGTCGAAGTGGAAGGCACTAGTAATGCTATCTGCTGGGTATAATATGTTTAACCATGTTCAAGATACATATCCATAACATGTGATGACATTCGAAAAAGTCCAGCTGGCATGCAAAAAAGCCACGGAAAAACCACGTGTAAAATCCACGTCTATCTCAAAAAAACCCTAATGATAAACGTCATAAAGTATGTTTTGCCACTCATACTTTGGACACGCATTGGACCACACAAGTCACTATGCACCAAGTTCAAAATTCCTAGCGTTTTAGTAATGCGAGACCGGAAGGTGTTTCTAGTCTGCTTTCCAAGCATACACCCATGGCATATTCTATGTTCACTTGCATCTATGTTGGTAGGCAAACCCTCTACCAATTCATGTTTGCTCATAATTTTTATAGTTCCGTCACTTACATGAGCACACCTCAGATGCCACAATTCTAGAGAGCTAATACTCCCAATACAAGGAAAAGCATCCAAGCAATATAGTTTACCCCTTCTCCTAGCATATATATTTCTACCATTACCCAGACCGATGATTTTACTTGGCAGTTTTTACTTTGCAGAAATGCATTTCAGGAATGTCATTGACTAAAGCTATCATCTTAGTGACACATCAAGTGGAGTTTTTGCCAAAAGCAGACAAAATTCTGGTAAGTGCCTTGCATCAATGATATTTAGGTCTATATCTTGACATGATGATGAAACATAGGGTACATTTAGACTTATAAAGCAGACATGAGTTGACTTTGTTGTCAAACTATAATGGCACTATAATTTAGAGACTTGGTGTTTGAAAGTTATCATCAACTTTGCTGATCAATTGAGAAAGACAATGGATTAAGCTACAAAAAAAGAAGTGCTAAGTTTTGACAACCTTAGATGTAACTAAACATCGTCTTTTAGGTGAAATTGAATTTGGAAAGACAATGTCCTGCATGAACATCTTGAACTTGTCTATCTCAATTCCAGATGATGCAAGCTAGAGAAATAAAGTAGGCCGGCAAATATGATGAGTTGTTGACAGCTGGCAGTACGTTTGTGACATTTCTGAATGCACATAATAATGCAAGAGAGCATGCATCTTTAGCCGAAAATATTTTAAAGCCAAAGAAAAAGTCTCTCATGATGCAAAAGACATGTCCGTGAAGGTGCACAATACAACTATTGATGTTAGTCAATTAACAAAGGATGAGGAAAAATAAATGGGTGGCTTGGGCGTTAGATCACTTATGAGTTATGTAGGAATGGCAGCACAAATCATATTCGTAATTGGCAGACAGTAAGCAACTTCTGGTTGGCCACTTATCGAACTCAAGATTAAGTCCAATGTTAGTAATTGTTTATGCAGTGATTTCTTTTACTGGAGGGTTGGTCCATGTGCGTGGTAAATCATATAAATCTCTTGGCCTCAAAGCATCAAAGGCTTTCTTTTCTGGCTTTATGGATTCTTTGTTCAGTGCACCTATGCCTATATTTGATTCGACACCTATTGGCAGAATCCTAAACCGGGTATATTATTTTTCAATTAGTGTCCATGATACTAGAATATAGAATTGATTTACTATTGACAATTAATTGGATGTGGTTTTCAGGCTTCATTAGACATGAGCATATTGTATATAGATATTCCAATGCGCCTTGCATTTATATTTGCAGAAATATTTGATGTTATTGCTATACTGGTTGCAATGTCAATTGTGACGTGGAAAGTGTTATAATGATTGCCATTCCAATGACTGGGACTACTTATTGGCTACAGGTATATGGCTATCAATATTTAAGCAAAAGGAGGTCAAATATGTCAGTCTTAAAAATCCACTTTCAATAAATACCATTTATATATTTGCCTCTTCGAAATAGCCACTGGCGTGACAACTATCTGGACTTTTGAAAAGCAAGAGCATATTTGTGGTAAAGCTTTACAAGCTATGGACATTGATGGTTCTGTAAATCTTCAAACTTTCATAGCTTATGAGTGGGTAGCACTTCTTGTTGAATTTCTGGAAACTCTTATATTATCTGCTGAAGCACTGCTCATGGTTCTGCAATCTGGAAGCGTGAAGTAAGGCAATTTATTTCTCCTAACATCCATTTTCTTCTATTTCAACTGTTTTTAACTTTTAACAATTTTGAACGGCTTGCTGGACTCTCCTTGTCTTATGCCCTCTCATTAAACGACGCACAAATTTTCTCGCTTCAATGGATAACATTCGCAGCAAATTACATTGTGTTTGTAGAACGGATATACCAGTACATGCATCTGCCTCAAAGTTTTTCTGCTATAATTGACAAAGAACCACCACTTTGCACATGGCCTTGTAAAGGAAATCGGTGGATCCGCAAAAATGCGGTATAATCTCTTGCTAGTTAATCAAATGAAGGCTTTCAAAATTCAGATATAATATTCTATGAAACGTGGCATGATCTACCACTGTGATCTTCATCTGCACTACATTTCAAATGATATGCAGGGGGAAATTATTCTGATGAACTAGGTTCATGTTTCTCTTTTAATCGTTATTATGCTGAAAATGGTTATCTTCTTTGTGGGTCGTTCTTCAACTTAGGAGTTAATATCACTAACCACCTGGGAACAAATAAATTTTCATCTCTTTTCATAACTCTATTCGATTATGACTTTCGCCGACTGCTAGACTGAAAAGATGCAAGGGTGTTGATGTAGAAGTTGTAAACTGAATGGCCTCAAGTGCTTAATAGGGTCAGATTAGATATTGGAGGATGGTTATGTTTCTGGAGCATGATCTATAGGATGAATGGAGATTATATTGGTGCTTTCCTTCTCATACTATAAAAGAGATTGATAATAATGTGATATCCCATACCCGATAATATCGGGTTCTAGATCAAGAAATAGCTCCGCTTTGTGGTGGGCAAAGAATTGGAATTGTTGGATCAGTATCTCGGTTAAAGTCTCTCTTGTTGACCAAAATACACAAGATAATCAAGGCATGGAGATAATGTAGGATTGAAGCTTATGGCTAGTTTCTAAAGGAACAATTTATAGATGACTTTAGAATCTCTTGTAGCTAATTGGTTCCTTCATGGATGCAGTGAAATGGAACAATCCTATATCCTATATCACTACATGTCATTTTTGGATGTAATCAAATGGAACAATGTATTGAAGATCATTGCAAAGAATGACATGCACAACTTGAATACTATATAATGATCAGTTGGACATTGAAAGAATATGCAGAGGTGAGAGTGACATAGGACCAACTCTCAGAGATATATTATGAAGATAACAATTAGAACAATGAAGATAGTAGCACTAAAGATACCAATTCGGAGAAATATATCATGAAGATAACAATTAGAACACTAAAGATAATAATTTGGGTTGTCAACTTGCTTACATGCTCATCACTAGCATAATGCATGCTCCTAACAACTTGCCCACTAATGTCATGTCCAACAACCATTTTCACCAAGAAGCTCTTTATAATTTGAAATCAAAATGAGGGTTTTAAAGTTTAATAAAAAGGGGCATTAGAGGATGGCGCGGATCAGAAGGCCAACAGAGGAGATGCAAGATGCATTCCCACCTCTCCTTATAGAGGTGCAAGATGCGCTGCACTTATCCAAAGCTGAGATACAACAAATGAAATGCGCGAGAGAACGAAGAATCCAAAAATTTCATAACTCTTTGTAGGTTGTGGCAACAACACAGAACTTGTCAACCTTGCCGCCGTCGAAAGCATAAGCAAGTTTTGAACTTTCCCGAGTTGTAAATGTCAACCGTAAAATTAAAGTAATTGAATGGTGCACTATTAAAATAATTGAATGGTACATGGAACTGGTGTTGTAAATGAGAACTATACATTTAGTTTATCATTTTATTTAAAAAAATTGAGTTTGAAGTAACTGCCAATTCTCTAAATGTGGGTCGACTGCCAACAACTATACTACTTTATCACAATATCAAAATGCTGGGGTTATTATGTCGGAGGCAACACAAAAAGTTTTGGCCTGGCAGGGAAGTTAAACCCATAGACAATGTCTGATGCAAATGCTTTGATCTTCACATTTGTTTTTGCCATCGACACGAAACACCACCACCACCCTGGGGCCGGGAGGGCGTTGATTTCACAAAGAAAGAGGCCCGCAGTTTTTGAAGCTACAAAAGCCTTTTACAGTTGCTTGTGTGCTTGGGGAAGATGCAACAGATGCAAAATTGTAAGGATAGATTCGAGGATCTCCTTTAGTTGCAGTGAAAATAGGCTTAGGAAGTGTGCATATTAGGCAACCACTTCAAATGATACAGGAGTTGGAATCAGAGGCAAGCTCGTTTTTGATAAAAAGCAAGGACATTAATCTACGTCTTATACAAAAAAATTTCAGAATAATAGGAGGGTACCACGAGGCAAGGAGAATAGAATATGATTTTATCGTCCACGGAGACCTTTTCTGGCCTATGGGACCCAAGTACAAAGAGAGAATTACTACCAGGATTAAAAAACCCCCGCCCCGAAGGGTTTTTGGGGGAAAAACCTTAGTAGCAATAAGGATCCACATAAAGCATTTATATACATAATCATAAAATACAATTTGAGGTTAATGTCTTTATGGGCATAATCGAGTCCGCGTATCCATTACCTCACAGGTACGATCCCAACAAGCCTCTGAGGCCGTGCTTTCGATAGCTCATGCAAGGCCCTCGATGGGGCACAACTAACCGAGCATACCGAGCCCTGATATGCTCGTCTCCCGACATAGGCACGGAGGGGTGACTTTCATCCTCAATGGCACAATTGAAACTCTGTCCTCACGCGGCTCCCAGATCCATCTCCCTGTCTCAATGCGGAGGTGGTGTGCACTGTCTTGAATGGAAGCAATCACCCTGCGCTTTTTCATGGGTAGATGGGTGCACAGGTAGTGGTGTGGGCCCCTCGTGAGCATGGGATTAACCTGCTGTCGATAATTTGCCACCTTGACATGTGACAGGGCCTCTGCATCCCAAAGCTTGGCCATGAAGCAAGCATCCAAGTACTGCTTCAAGGCAGCGCGTTCCTTCGGTGTATGCACTGGTCCACATCTGTGTGCCTGCACATTCCATAGCGAGAACCACTGGGCTTGCTTGTCTTTCCAGCAGGCTTTGAGTCGCTGCGGGCCCATCGCCACTGCCAAAGCAAGGTTGGGCAGCCGGGCTTCATCCATAGCCACCACCTTCTGGAAGTAAATAATGTGACGTTCCAGCGCAGCCCTCTGTAATGGAAGGAAGCCTGTCTCCTGGAGCAAAGCAATCTCCAACAACATTAGAGAGGACTTTGATATCCAATAAAGCTCTCTTATTAGTTAGTTAACTTGATGCTTTCTTGTTTATGGTTGTCTCTAGTTACTCATCTGTTTATGCATATGCACAATGTAGGGATTACCATCTGTATAGTAAGCAGGATGTTTTGCAGAGTTGCCAATCTCCACCGATCGTTGAGGAATTAAAAGTAAAACTACTAGATGTAGTCCATTTCAAACTTTTATCTTTCAATGATCATACTGATTATCATTGTTGTATAGAACATATTAAAATATGATACATTCACTGGACTTCTTTCCAACCAAGAGTAATGTCATTTAGGGCAATATCTTTCATCAGTTGACATGCCATACTTTCCTTTGTTCAGCTGACTGATCATATGAATTGCTCCAACCTTTATTTTCGTTCTTTTATTATTTGTGTTGTCATCAATGCAGCATAGATCCACGTTCATTTTATGTCAAATACGAATGTGAAATACTTATGCTTTATGAAATCTTACCCATGTAATTCTAACCAAGTAATATCATAGAGTCACACGAAATGAATTCCCTTGTTTAATTTAGAGTATGAATGAATTTTATATTAAATTTCACGCCATGGTGCCCTAGCAATATCATCTATTCTACAAGAATTGTTAAATACCAGAGATATACACACCGGTAAAGAGGAGACGGAGAGATAAGTTGGCTTTGCAATATTCTTGAGGCTTGTGTTGACGACGGTGTACAATCATGATAAAATTGTAAACCCATCCCCTCCCCCAAAGTGCCACATTGACCAATGAGGACAACAAGCTAATTCGCTATAACATGCCCACAACAAGCTCACTCGCTCGATTGCTTTTCATCGATAAATTAGATGGTAGGGAAATCTAGCGGTGAAATAACTGTGCTATATAGCTTAGTCTCCTTTTGTGAATTCGCCATGGGTAGTATAAAGTAAGTTCTATATAGAAGAAAAATTGCCACCATTAGCTAACCTCTAAATTATACAATTTGCCCTATATATTGTGTTTATCCCCTTAAGAATTACCCATAAGGGAAACCCTGAACTACAGGATTAGTTGATTAAAGCCCAAAAGTGTGCAGTCTGATGGGACTTTCTAATTTAAGGTGGTCTGCAAAATGGCTATCGTTCACGGCAAGACCTTGTTTCTTCTGCCTCTCTTATTCAGGCTATATAAATAGGATGAGATTAAATTTATCCTCAATGTTGTGATACCTTCACAACCGATTCTGTAATGCAAAATCACAATCCCCTCCACAACAAGTGTTTGAGGGGGCTCATTTTGGATAGCTACCAGTGCCAGGTACCTTCTGCATGATCTCGACCCTCCACACTCTCAAACTATCACTTTGCATAATCGGTTCCGCATTTCTAACCGAAATTACATATATTGCACATTAATCCACACAGAGTCACAACACCATTATTCTCTGCCAGCATCTTGATTCAAAGGGCTACATGCAATACAGGAGGAGGAGTAGAGACGATGCATGGATAGTCGTATAATGCATTTTTTCTCCATGAACTTGATTGCCGTATTATGGTTGACGTCGCATCCACCATGCACGTCTTTTTCTTATTTACATAGCTACATATATAAGGGGTTTGATACAGCTAGATTTCAGATAACTCGAGAGAGGCATATAGTTTCAGTACCATCATCGGTCTATAACCAGCAGAGCGTTAATAACGAGAATACAAATCCCGATGCAGGGCAGGCATCTGCACACAATTCTCAAGGACAAACTGCCAGGCCAAGTAATAGGAATGAGCTAGGTGAATACTTAAAGGCACGCTATCTTCTGCCATAAAGGCATCATGGAGAATAATGTCATATAACATAACAAACAAGTCCCCTGCTGTTAAATGTCTACCTCTTCACCCTTTACATTCGAAGACGAGGTCATTATTAGACTGATACTTCTTACGACATCTTGATCAGGTATTTGATACACTTACATATATTCAATACTATGAACAATATACATTGACAATATATAGTCTGGCATCAGTATCTGAAATCGAATCTTACATAGAACAAGAACAGGACGGATTTACAAAAAACATTGTGAGGAAAAGTTTAAGACAACGATTAGTATATAGAATACGTTTACTTCTGCCTAGCATCAGTGAGGCATCTACCTGCGGCAAATTTTGTTCCTCCACCATGTAAGGTCATGGAACGAGCTAAAGATCGTTAATGATCAAGGTCATGGGACATATCAACAGCCTGCAAAAGCAAAGGGATTGCTCACAAAGATATAATGAAGCAACACTAGTCATGGAGGACCTTGCTTTCTCGTCATTGAGTCCTTGACAACCATATTTTCTTTTTGCTATATCACTACTTCTCGACCAAGGTCCAAATGATGGAGCTATGGATTAGGTTCCAAATACCCATGAGCATTGACGTACTAGACAAATATCCAAACGATGAGCCGATTGCCTTCAATGAATCCCTCCATTTAATCAATAGTAATCTAACACAACATAATACCAACATCATGGCATTTGGTTTCCAACTCCAACCTTGTGTTGGGAGATATGTCATACATGAGTTCGTAAAATTTCTGACCACGGCGTGCTTAAATGCTACAAAAATGTAAAATGGCGAGCAAAATGAAAAAGTCACGAGAGATATACAACTTCATTCGTGTGTGGTTAGAATTGCCGCAAAGCAATCAACCAATCTTCATTGATGGAAAAGAAGGTAGAGGAAAAACATCATATGCCTGTCTATACGAGGCAACCGAGATATAGTGTTTCCATGTGGTACGACAAAGATTAATCGCCTTGTTAAGCCGGAGGACGAACAACCCACTAGCTCTTCCGCATCCCCATTGAGGAAAACAATACGAGGGCTCCACTCGATGATAGAATGTGATTCCGGAGCAGCAGATCTACTGCTTGCAGCTAGGGTTATCATTTGGGATGAGCTCTCCATGGCCAATAAAGTTGACTCATAGAAAGCGTCGATCATTTATAGCAGCAGCTATGCAGACAATATCCCGTTTGGTGGCAAACATTTTATTGCTTCTGGAGACTTCAGATAGGTTGCACCCATCATTAAGGGGGGAGGAAGAACAACAGCATATAATGCATCCATAAAATCATCATTGTTGTGGCAGAGTTTTCATGTGTTAAGATTGGAAGAACCTATCCAAAATGCGATGACCAACTAATGCAATTTGTCGATCGCATAAGAGAGGACTAGGAGCAATCCACAGTCCCGCTGGACATCTTTAACACAACTATGAATATAGCAGATACGGTTGAAATCCTATATCCCTCCAACATCCTTCGAGATCCAACAACATGCAAGAAACACAACTTCCTCTCACCGATCAATAAGAGCGTTGATAACTTCAATTATCGCATTCTTGATAGAGTCCCTGGTTATGACAAGTCGTATTACAGCCATGATTACGTACTCGAACAAGATGAAATCATACATGATCACGCGTATGCAATATCATATTTTCTTAATAACTTCACACATTCTGGAATATCCAACCACGAACTCAAGCTTAAGGTGGATGCTATATATCATTATGAAATGACTGAACATGGAAAAGGGTCTTGTGAAAAATGCGAGGGTTATGATTGTATCAATGCACACAAAGTTTGTAATGGTGAAGGTATTAGACGAAGTATCAGACGATGATTCATGCACATACCCAATCTCTAGAGATGATTTCTTCTATCGGTCAGATAATCGACCTTGGACCATTCACAGGAGACAATTGCCTCTCCGATTATCTTACTCGACCATTTCCAATAGTTGTCAGGGGCTAACATTAGATCTTGTCGTCATCGACCTTCGTACCGATGTGTTCGCACATGGCCAGCTATACATGACGCTTACTCGCATGTGGAATAGACATGACGTGCTCATCTCCTCTCGCCAGAGGACACAGCAAGGTGCACTAAGAATATCGCCTACAAAGAGCTGCTTTTATGATGGGGGAGCCTGGATATCCACATGTATCATCTTCCAAGCCTGGATGATGGATATCCTGTTGTTCGATTACCATGAGGCGCATTAATAATAACGTCTTCCTTTATCATATAATATAATAAATATAAAGAATATCATGCACATCGAACTAGACTTCAAATAAGATACATCCTAACCTTTCACATGTACCATCTTGCAAGCCCGATTATAGATGGCCTGTTGTTCGGCTAGCATGAGGTGCCATTGACCCACTTCCGTCAATTTAAAGAAAACAAAAAATAAAGGGAAGTGAGGAGGGTTTGTAAAAGACGTCCATAATAGTGTTCATCTAGTCATCAGGCCATTGGTTATGGGCAACCTCCACCCAGGCTCAAAACCCACTGATGTCCTCGAGTGGTAAAAAAAGAAGAAAGAAAAAGAAGAAAGGTAAAAGAATAGAATAGAAGGAAATGCGCAAAATGGGAGTCTCATGGTACTTGAAACAACACCCATCTATCATATGGACACGAGACCATACGACGACAGTGTGGGTTCAATTTCCACATGTTCTTGAATTATCATATGATCCAAATAAAATTCTGAGTGCATACAAAAGGCTGGGAAAGAGAAATGTTTGCGGCGGCCAAGGCCGCCAAATTTCTTGTGTACAAATAAAAAAGTGCCTTTGAAGAAACACTTAAAACACATCTTTGGATAACTACATAACCCTTCTTATCACTTCTTATTCTTATACCTTCAAAATAAGCTTAACCTAGCAATTAAGGAGGATAAAGATCCGCCATTTCAAACCTTGACTCATGCAAACACCAAAGTCCTAAGTAATATAATAGCATTAATGGCAACTTCTAGTGTGGCAACACCTATTTTTACAAAAAAAGTTGTCTTCAGTTTCCTTATGATTTTCACTGAATAATAGTTTATGGTATCTCATGGGTATATCTTAGGAATACACCTTACGATAAATGTACCTATTTGATATCTCCGCATGTTTATGCCTGGCCTACTGCTAGTTTTACTTTCCTTTCCTTCATTTGCATGTTCTTCTTTTCCATATAACCCTTTTCCCAAGCTTGCCTTATTGCTAGTTTAAGTTCGTGAACATTGCCCTATTGCAAATGATAATTCTAATATAATACAAAATGTCCATTACTGATGATATTGATCTGGATGTTTTCCCACCTTCCTTCATACTTAGACAATGTTACACCTAATATAGAACCACCAAAAAGAGAATAACACTTAAGAAGAAAGGAACAACGAGATCCTTGTAAGATAGTGTGTGCAATCTGATCATGAAGTGTAATTCACCACTTATCTCTAACAAACATCTAATGTCAAGTGGAAGGCACTAGTAATGCTATCTGGTTGGGTATAATGTGTTTAACCCCTGCTTCAAAATACATATCTATAACATGTGATGACGTTCGAAAAAATCCAGCTGGCATGCAAAAAAACCACGTGTAATATCCACGTCTACTTTCTGTAAGAAGCATCGAGTGCCATCGCCGATGGATTTGAGCTTGGAGTTTATTCGATGGATTTGGAGCTTGTAATAAATAAATAGAAGGCAAATCTTTAGGTAGAGGTGGATGTAGAATCACTACAATGCCTTGAAGACATGAAGTCTATTATTAATATTAAATTAACACTAATTGGGGTTATTATAATTTGTTTGTAAATAATTAAACACTAATTGGGGTTGTAGCTCAGTGGAAGAGTGCTTGTGCCATCTTTGGAAGCAAAAAGGCTTGAGGATCGAAACCCCACGATGCCTCAAGAGCGATTGCCGACATCGTGGAAATCAAGAGGTCTGAGGATCGAAACCTCACAACTCCAACTTCATTTTTTTACCAGAACCGTATTGCAAGAACTAGGCCTAGCCAAAAAGACCTAGAACCGCATTGCAAGAAACCGAAATAGTGAGGGGGCTTCAACCAGAGCCTAGGAGTGTAGACTCTGCCAGAAACAGACTCTGATGTAGACAAGAAACATGTATTATTGCCCTGCCTGCCAGAGATTTCCTTTAGGTTCAGGTCCCGCAGAAGGCATTTGCGATGGGCTGTCTGGTTCAATTTCTTCCCATTATGCTTAGCTTCATTCCAATTCGTCACATTACTATTGTCATTAACATTCTGCCTGGGATTTTTCTTTTTAAATGGACTGTTGTGAAATTCCTTGCATAAATTAGTTGTTTTTAACCTTCAGGTCTGTTGTTGATAGGCTATAAATTCCAGGAAGAAGGACGGTCTGCATGACAAGAATGGTTGGAAGCTTTTTGACAAAAGCTTTTCTTTCATTTGGCAGTTCTCCAAAGTGAGCCCTACTCTTCAAATTTGGATTGTGGTGGACAATACAAAGAGGTTGATTCAGGTTCTAGATAAACATGCTTCTAACATGTGAAGCTAGACAAGTCATTGTGGGATGTATATATGTTATAGCTGCCATTGACAAACTTAGGCTTTACATAATGTATGATGTACAGATTATTATAGCAGGCTTATGACAGCAGTTATTTCTTAGAGAAATTTTGTGACAAGATACTAACTTCGATTGACTTGTAAAAGCTATCCTATCCAAAGACTTTTTTAAAGCTAGGTTTCAAATCCATTGACATGAACAATGCTTTTGGCAAAGCAATGGAGGATTTAAAGAGTAATGGCACAACTACAGGTCTCGTATAAAAGCTTGTTACATTTTTACATTCTGTATCTTTTTGTTTCAAACCTTGTTAATCTTATGTTTGCATACGGACATCCTCACATTGTTCTTGGAGCCCTTGGTCAACTCTTTTTAGCAAGTTATATAAGTCATTATGCAATTTTATAGATTTCATGCATGTGTAACACGAGGCATCTTGGTTTTATAAATGAGGTCAAGGGAAATGGTACATTAGTAATGGAGCTGAACAAGAACAAGTTCGACAAGAAGATAGAATCAGCATGTGCAAAATGTATTTTCATTATTATAGCAGCTTCTTCATCAGCAAAACATGCTCCAAGTTTATATACCTGGACAGGTTGGGCCAGTTTGCTGCTTTTTGGAGATATCATTTCTATTAGAGAAGGAGTATTAGATACTAGATATGATTTTGTAATAGCTTCTTTTCTATTGCTCGGTGGTGTCATTAGTAGGTGTTCCAAGTTATCAAGCATTATTGGGGTTCTACAGGAATATATTATGCAGCAATCATGGAGAACAGTGCAGATTTTTAGGGACGCGTGTAGTAGTTGGCGTGGGTGCTGGAAGTGGAATTCTTTCTTTGTTTGCAGCAGGTATTTGTTTGTTATACGTCTTTCTGTAGAAAAGTGGACAATTATGTACAAAAACTGGACGATTAAATACAGTTACATTTAGAAAGATGGGTGTTACAAAGAACAATATGAATCTGTGTGGCTCTTGCATGCGCAATTCTCTTTTTTTTGAAAGTTTCACCTTTACTTCACAAGCAGTTAATTGAAGAGGAAAAAGCTTTAGATGTGAGGGAGGTAAGCTTTATGGAACAAAGGTGTGATAGTTTATCTCCAAAATTACTGAATAATCTGCTCAAGCAACAGGATGGCATGCAGTTTAAGATAGAAAGCTTTCCTTCTCATACTATAAAAGAGATTGATAATAATGTGATATCAGGTTCGGTATCAAGAAATAGCTCCGTTTGTGGTGGGCAAAGAATTGGAATTGTTGGACTATATCTCTGGTTAAAGTCTCTCTTGTTGACCAAAATACACAAGATAATCAAGGCATGGAGATAATGTAGGATTGAAGCTTATGGCTAGTTTCTAAAGGAACAATTTATAGATGACTTTAGAATCTCTTGTAGCTAATTGGTTCCTTCATGGATGCATGCAGTGAAATGGAACAATCCTATATCCTATATCACTACATGTCATTTGTGGATGTAATCAAATGGAACAATGTATTGAAGATCATTGCACAAGAATGACATGCACAACTTGAATACTATATAATGATCAGTTGGACATTGAAAGAATATGCAGAGGTGAGAGTGACATAGGACCAACTCTCAGAGATATATCATGAAGATAACAATTAGAACAATGAAGATAGTAGCACTAAAGATAGTAGGACCAATTCGGAGAAATATATCATGAAGATAACAATTAGAACACTAAAGATAATAATTTGGGTTGTCAACTTGCTTACATGCTCATCACTAGCATAATGCATGCTCCTAACAACTTGCCCACTAATGTCATGTCCAACAACCATTTTCACCAAGAAGCTCTTTATAATTTGAAATCAAAATGAGGGTTTTAAAGTTTAATAAAAAGGGGCATTAGAGGATGGCGCAGATCAGAAGGCCAACAGAGGAGATGCAAGATGCACTCCCACCTCTCCTTATAGAGGTGCAAGATGCGTTGCACTTATCCAAAGCTGAGATACAACAAATGAAATGCGCGAGAGAACGAAGAATCCAAAAATTTCATAACTCTTTGTAGGTTGTGGCAACAACCTGTAACTTGTCAACCTTGCCGCTCGTCGAACATAGCAAGTTTTGAACTTTCCGAGTTGTAAATGTCAACCAGAAATTAAAGTAATTGAATGGTGCACTATTAAAATAATTGAATGGTACATGGAACTGGTGTTGTAAATGAGAACTATACATGCAGTTTATCATTTTATTTACAAAAATTGAGTTTGAAGTAACTGCCAATTCTCTAAATGTGGGTCGATTGCCAACAACTATACTACTTTATCACAATATCAAAATGCTGAGGTTATTATGTTGGAGGCAACACAAAAAGTCTTGTCCTGGCAGGGAAGTTAAACCCATAGACAATGTCTGATGCAAATGCTTTGATCTTCACATTTGTTTTTGCCATCGACACGAAACACCACCACCTCGGGGGACCGGAGGGCAAAGTGATTTCACAGTAAAGAGGCCACACATTTTGAAGCTACGAAAGCCTTTTATAGTTGCTTGTGTGCTTGGGGAAGATGCAACAGATGCAAAATTGTAAGGATAGATTCGAGGATCTCCTTTAGTTGCAGTGAAAATAGGCTTAGGAAGTTGCTTATTAGGCAACCACTTCAAGTGATACAGGAGTTGGAATCAGAGGCAAGCTCGTTTTTGATAAAAAGCAAGGACATTAATCTACGTCTTATACAAAAAAATTTCAGAATAATAGGAGGGTACCACGAGGCAAGGAGAATGCAAAGCAATCTCCAACAACATTAGAGACTAGCTAGGCCCGTCCAGAGAGGAACTTGAGATCCAATAAAGCTCTCTTATTAGTTAGTTAACTTGATCCTTTCTTATTTATGGTTGTCTCTAGTTACTCATCTGTTTATGCATATGCACAATGTAGGGATTACCATCCGTACAGTAAGCAGGATGTTTTGCAGAGTTGCCAATCTCCACCGATCGTTGAGGAATTAAAAGTAAAACTACTAGATGTAGTCCATTTCAAACTTTTATCTTTCAATGATCATACTGATTATCATTGTTGTATAGAACATATTAAATATGATACATTCACTGGTCTTCTTTCCAACCAAGAGTAATGTCATTTAGGGCAATATCTTTCATCAGTTGACATGCCATACTTTCCTTTGTTCAACTGACGGATCATATGAATTGCTCCAACCTTTTTTTTCGTTCTTTTATTATTTGTGTTGTCGTCAATGCAGCATAGGTCCACGTTCATTTTATGTCAAATACGAATGTGAAATACTTATGCTTTATGAAATCTTACACATGTAATTCTAACCAAGTAATATCATAGAGTCACACGAAATGAATTCCCTTGTTTAATTTAGAGTATGAATGAATTTTATATTAAATTTCAAGCCATGGTGCCCTAGCAATATCATCTATTCTACAAGAATTGTTAAATACCAGAGATATACACACCGGTAAAGAGGAGACGGAGAGATAAGTTGGCTTTGCAATACTCTTGAGGCTTGTGTTGACGACGGTGTACAATCATGATAAAATTGTAAACCCATCCCCTCCCCCAAAGTGCCACATTGACCAATGAGGACAACAAGCTAATTCGCCATAACTTGCCCACAACAAGCTCACTCGCTCGATTGCTTTTCATCGACAAATTAGATGGTAGGAAAATCTAGCGGTGAAATAATTGTGCTATATAGCTTAGTCTCTTTTTGTGAATTCGCCATGGGTAAGTATAAAGTAAGTTCTATATAGAAGAAAAATTGCCACCATTAGCTAACCTCTAAATTATACAATTTGCTCTATATATTGTGTTTATCCCCTTAAGAATTACCCATAAGGGAAACCCTGAACTACAGGATTAGTTGATTAAAGCCCAAAAGTGTGCAGTCTGATGGGACTTTCTAATTTAAGGTGGTCTGCAAAATGGTTATCGTTCCTGGGCAGCACCTTGTTTCTTCTGCCTCTCTTATTCAGGCTATATAAATAGGGTGAGATTAAATTTATCCTCAATGTTGTGATACCTTCACAACCGATTCTGTAATGCAAAATCACAATCCCCTCCACAACAAGTGTTTGGGGGGGCTCATTTTGGATAGTACCTTCTGCATGATCTCGACCCTCCACACTCTCAAACTATCACTGCATAATCAGTTCCAGATTCTAACTGAGAATTACATACTGCACATTAATCCACACAGAGTCACAACACCATTATTCTCTGCCAGCATCTTGATTCAAAGGGCTATGTGCAATACAGGAGGAGGAGTAGAAACGATGCATGGATAGTCGTATAATGCATTTTTTCTCCATGAACTTGATTGTCGTATTATGGTTGACGTCGCATCCACCATGCATGTCTTTTTCTTATTTCCATAGCTACGGTTTGATACAACTAGATTTCAGATAACTCGAGAGAGGCATATAGTTCCAGAACCATCATCGGTCCATAACCAGCAGAGCGTTAATAATGAGAATACAAATCCCAATGCAAGGCAGGCATCTGCACACAATTCTCAAGGACAAACTGCCAGACCAAGTAATAGGAATGAGCTAGGTGAATACTTAAAGGCACACTATCTTCTGCCATAAAGGCATCATGGAGAATAATGTCATATAACATAACAAACAAGTCCCCTGCTGTTAAATGCCTACCTCTTCACCCTTTACATTCGAAGACGAGGTCATTATTAGACCGATACTTCTTACGACATCTTGATCAGGTATTTGATACACTTACATATATTCAATACTATGAACAACTAGTTATGGTGCCCGGCGTTGCCGGGCTTTACTAACAATTTGAAGAGGCAAGGATAATATAGAGCAACTCTTTAAGCTTCATTGGCCGTGAAGGTCTCCGATGTTGTACTATAGATATATGATGCTACATTGTGTACCTTTACTAAACTGAAGCAACATTAGTTATAGTTGAAGTTGTGTATGCTCCTCTTCGTTTCGGTAGGAGGTAGTGACATTTAGAACTTGATTGTGTAGGTCTTGATGGTTGTGGAGAAATTGAGTACGCCAAAAGTAGATATGTTATCTCAGAATTTTGAACATGTCCCATTGTGAAATTTGAGTGGTCTAATATGCGGTTATAGTGGTTTGCAAAAATATATCTTATATGTCTACAATGGCAACTATGTCTACAATGGCAATCGTTATTGAATTGGGAGTAGGATTAAGGAACAACGAAGAGAAAAACTATACCTTACCTTAATGGGATATCCTAGCAGGCAAAACATGGAGAATGACAATTTCAGAGGGCGCAAGCCAACCTAAAGAGACCCAAACGGAAAATGTTTATAATGTATGTGAATGAGCTATTAAAAGGCTTTCTTAAAGCAAGATGTATCCTTGAAGTTTCAAAAAAAAAAAAATGTTTGGTCTCTTTCTTGAATTTTCCGCTCTTGGAACTTTAGATAGACAAACTTCTGATTAATTGTGGATCTACAATGTTGTCAAGATCTATATGTGATGGCTACTTCATAGGGCTTAGCCCTATACCGAAATTTGACAAATGCAACCTCTTTGTTTGTGGGATATATAAACACAGGAATGTGGAACATGTGGAGTACAAAGACGGAATTTTACAAATAAAACATAAGGTTTGTTATTTGAAAGGTTAATTGCAACAAACAAAAAGTGCAATGTTAGAAAGGAACCATATAATTCATCTTCATGCCTAAACAGCAGCATTTTGTATTTAGTATTGGGTGGCCAACCGACTACTTTATGAAGACCTAAATCCACTTGTGCCCTAAGATGATCTATGGCTCAACATATATAAAACAATTTGCTAATAAGTACTTGAAGATTGATGACCTGCAAGGAACTGAAAGGGGGGGAATGGTGGAGGGGCTTTCCTAGGGGTCTTTGATGCCATGCTAACTATGGTGTAAACAATAGGATATTAAAATACCATCTACTTATTTATCTATCTATCCAATATTGTATATAGCCAAAAGCTCCCTCATGAAATGCCAAGTGGTTGTTGACATGCTGAACTCCCCATGGTCCAACGATGACCTCAAAAATTGTCAAGTAGTTGTTGACATGTTGAATCGTCATAAAAGATGATTTCTTGGTATTGAAGTTGAGCAAGCTCTCGTAAGCTCGTAAGCAAATTGATTCATGTTGTAAGGGACTAAACATTTTTAAGAGAAACGAATTCTTATATTCAAAAGCATGCCTATATATGAGTATATTTTTCGACCAAAACGTCATGACAATTAATGTAGTACAACAATTAATGTTGGCAGATAGTACAACATTTGACATTTAATCTTCCAGCATTAAACATTTAATAAATTTCAGCAAGTCATCCGTCAATCTAGGATGGATTCACTCTATCAATGCCAAACCCTCAAACCGTACAACATTTGAGAAACCATGGTCCATCAAGCAAAAAACCCAATTCCATTGTAGTGCAAGAATATTATTCAAATATAGAAGACATTAAAAAACTTAAAAAGGCAGCAGATGTAGAAGAAAAAGGCAGCAGATGTAGAAGGAATGGATAGATAGATAGGAGAGGCTATATAGGCATACATGAGTTTGTTCCCGAGAGATCTAAAAATGAAGATGCAAGGTGCAATTGCTCTGGCAATCCACAAACTTCTGTCAACTGTTGATAGACTCTTGTGTTGCATTCCTTAAATTGAATCAATGCTCCCTTTCTTGGGAAACTGCAAGTATCACTGCAATAGAACAATCAAACAATAGAACAATCAAACAATAACAATGTGAATGTGTAAGAAACTCACTATTTTAGCATGCAATAACAGCTTTGAATTGCAGACTTATATTATTCTTCAGATTGCCATCAAACATGAATTTCCAGCATCAAATATCCAGAATCATCATGCTAATCTGAGTGCAGACATCACATCCTTACCAGCAGAGTTTAATATATTTGCTTAGAACCTCCTGCAATAAAAAGGATAAGAGTATACTTCATACGATACATCCAAGTCTCATATTTCATCTATCAAATTCTTTCAAACATATATCTAATATATCTAATATTTAAATTCTAATAGGCTAAGCTAAGATAAGCTGGAGACCCTCATATTTTTCATGCAATACTAAGTGTTGCAATATAAGTGTAGCTGGAAAGTTCAGTTTAAGTAGTCTAGAACAATGTGCTTCCAAGCAAACATGATGATCTATTGCACACATCCCTAGCACATCTAGCATACCATTAGTTCTCAACAATCAATGCTTTGCAAAAAAGCAATAGTAGGCACGATGATCTACAAAGGCCCAGCAATAGCATATTATTACTTCTCAAGAATTGTTGCCTCGCAAAAGAGCGATATGGATGATACTCTGCATATTCAGATATTCACATTGAGTTATTTTCATTTCTATAACATTTGTTAATGCTGAAAATTCATTGCTCCTGTACTGAAACACATTAAACAGCTTAGCAAGCTAGACAATTTTGGAAATATGTGAGGTGGTCTCGGGCAAGCGAACTATGTAATTGAAGAATAAGAATTGGCTAATTTCCATTAGCGAGATAGTTGGATATTTCTGAGTTTGTAGCTAATTAAGAAAGACGCCAACCTATAGTGAAAATAAAAACTGAGCAAAGCAAGTTTGCAATACCTTCGAGTAGCAAGCCAGACTGTATGGCTGGAGGGTACGTTAATTTCATTCCAGACATTCTATAGAGGGATGATATGCTCAAATTTGGGTTGTAATCATATGTTCTTCCCTAAAGGTTCACATCAGATCCAGGGAAAGAAAAAGAAAAAGCTCTTACCAAGTGCTAGCACTCCAACAACCGTCGAAGACCTCTATGCGTGCCGAAACCTTCCATGGGCCATTACATCAAAGGACCATGTTCAGGTTAAAGCTCCATAAACATTCCTGAGATACTGCAAGCTATACCTAACAAATAGCCAGCATAATATTAAAGCAATGGGCCTAATATGAAGATCAAATTACACAATAGATTACATCGACAATCAGGGTATTCAAAGTATACTGCAGGGGCCCAGTTTTAGCAATGCTAGATATCAAGAAAACCTCGAAACTAAATCAGCTAAAGTCATAGTCTTGCATGCCATATCTAGGGCTTGGTGAGAAAGAAGCCCACAAAATGTACCTAAACTATTCCACACATGAGGATGTAAGGACAAGCTACACTTGTTCATAATCCAAAAAATGCGTCTATTAAATTCTGCATCTATATACGTATGTATAGGAATATGGCATTCAAAGAAACTTCTTACAAACCTAGACTCTTCACAACCCCTTACCTAGGCAGCCCTGTGTGAACAAATTCCCCAATAAATAAGACAAATAGGTCTAATTGCATTTTCTTCAACTACCTTTTGCTTTTCAAAAAGACCAGAAAGATCGAGTCCTTTAAAAAGGGATATTAACTCAAATGCATTCATTGGGCATGGTTTCTTCACTTCTGTCACAAAATGCCCCTGCATGTGCACAGGTCTCCAGCATTATAATATAAATTTAAAAACTTATTTCTATTCGTAAAAAAGTGATCAAAGAACTACAAATAAAGTCTTACTCCTGAATTGCTGAAGACAGCATCAACATCATCTAGACTTGTATTTTCTTCCTCCTCGAACTTTGCTGGAACATACCCTTTTCTAAAGCACTCATATTCTAAAATTTCTAGAATGTTGATCCATTGAAAAATCAGTTAGTAATATCGGGCAAGATTAAAAGAAAGACCGAGAAGTTCGCAAGATGTAGTGGCATTACAAACATTACCGCCGGGTAATGTATGCAAAATAAGGAAGCATTGAGAGACCATGTCTATGCACTTGCAAATTCTTTAGGGTAATATCATTATCTTCTACATTGTCTATTCAAGATACATGACAGAATCCTTTATCTCTCTGCGGAATGAAGCAAATTCTTGAAGATGGAGATTCCAGCAAATGTTGCACTGACCGGTAGCAAAATCCAAGCCCACTTCCAATGCACATCCCCACTATAAGAACCATTGGTGTGAGAGATTAGATTCTAATTTTCTCAAAAGCATCAACAGGTATATCTTAAGAGATGTACAAACCCAATTCTGGCAACTTGGAAATAGAGAAGTAAGATTCGACCTGCCAAAGCATCAACTGGGAGTCTTCACGTCTTCGATCACGACTTCTTCCTCCATTTGTATTATTCTAAATACCTCAAAATAGAATCAAGCAACCATAAACGGGCATCTAGAGAGCCCCAGTCGCCAAAATCAGCTCCCTTTCTTCTATAATTATCAATATCATCTCTGCCAGAAATCAAGGAAATCTATATGGAAAACATAACATCTTGCAAATTTGGCAAAAACTAGAGCAATCTACTTCCGTACAAAGGCTCATACTTTACATCTACATGCCACCAACGGATTCCATGTGCATGTTGATACCAAATACCGGGCCGGAACACCTCAAAAATCCCAATCCATAACCGCATCATTTTGAGCAACCGTGCTAGGCAAGCCGAGGATAAGCCATCCCAAAAAAGGAAACCACGAAAAATGGGATTTCGGATAACTATAGCCCACAAAAATGTTGATTTTGAAATCATAGTGCAATCAAAATGCCCGATTTTTGGAGAACGGGAAATTTTACCGGCGAGAAAAAGCTCCCCCAACCTTAGAAAAATCAACGTAGAAAAAAATCTAAAAAGTTTTTCACTTGACGGAAAAACCAAATTTAAACAATAGGATATACATTGATAATATATAGTCTGGCATCAGTATCTGAAATCGAATCTTACATAGAACAAGAACAGGACGGATTTACAAAAAACATTGTGAGGAAAAGTTTAAGACAACGATTAGTATGTAGAATACGCTTGTTTCCTCGCCTTAGCGCCGGTGAGGCATCTACCGCGGGCAAATTTTGTTCCTCCACCATGTAAGATCATGGAACGAGCTAAAGATCGTTAATGATCAACGTCATGGGACATATCAACAGCCTGCAAAAGCAAAGGGATTGCTCACAGCATATAATGAAGCAACACTAGTCATGGAGGATGCGCTTTGTCATTGAGTCCTAGACAACCATATTTTCTTTTTGCTATATCACTACTCGACCAAGGTCCAAATGATGGAGCTATGGATTAGGTTCCAAGTACCCATGAGCATTGACGCATTTGACAAATATCCAAACGATGAGCCGATTGCCTTCAATGAATCCCTCCATTTAATCAATAGTAATCTAACACAACATAATACCAACATCATGGCATTTGGTTTCCAACTCCAACCTTGTGTTGGGAGATATGTCATACATGATTTTGAAAAAATTTCCTGACCACGGCGCACTTAAATGCTACAAATGTAAATGGCGAAAGCAAAATGAAAATGATGGAAAAGAAAGTAGAGGAAAAAACATCATATGCCCGCCTATACGAGGCGCATCGAGATATAGTGTTTCCATGTGGTACGACAAAGATTAACTGCCCGCCAAGCACCGGTGAGGACGAACAACCCACTAGCTCTTCCGATCCCCGCTGAGGAAAACAATGCGGTGGCTCCACTCGATGATAGAATGTGATTCCTGCAGCGAGATCTACTACTTGCAGCTAGGGTTATCATTTGGGATGAGCTCTCCATGGCCAACAAAGTTGACTCATAGAAAGCGCCGATCATTTATAGCAAATCAAACATGCATAATATCCCGCTTTGGTGGCAAACATTTTATTGCTTCTGGAGACTTCAGATAGGTTGCGCCCGTCATAAAGGGGGGAGGAAGAACAACAGCATATAATGCATCCATAAAATCATCATTGTTGTGGCAGAGTTTTCATGTGTTAAGATTGGAAGAACCTATCCGAAATGCAGATGACCCTGAACTAATGCAATTTGTCGATCACATAAGAGAGGACTAGGAGCAATCCACAGTCCCGCTGGACATCTTTAACACAACTATGGATATAGCAGATACGGTTGAAATCTTATATCCCTCCAACATCCTTCGAGATCCAACAACATGCAAGAAACACAACTTCCTCTCACCGATCAATAAGAGTGTTGATAACTTCAATTATCGCATTCTTGATAGAGTCCCTGGTTATGACAAGTCGTATTACAGCCATGATTACGTAATCGGACAAGATGAAATCATACACGATCACGCGTATGCAATATCAGATTTTCTTAATAACTTCACACATTCTGGAATATCCAACCACGAACTCAAGCTTAAGGTGGATGCTATATATCATTATGAAATGACTGGACATGGAAAAGGGTCTTGTGAAAAATGCGAGGGTTATGATTGTATCAATGCACACAAAGTTTGTAATGGTGAAGGTATTAGACGAAGTATCAGATGATGATTCATGCACATACCCAATCTCTAGAGATGATTTCTTCTATCGGCCAGATAATCGACCTTGGACCATTCACAAGAGACAATGGCCTCTCCGATTATCTTACTCGACCATTTCCAATAGTTGTCAGGGGCTGACATTAGATCTTGTCGTCATCGACCTTCGTACCGATGTGTTCGCACATGGCCAGCTATACATGACGCTTACTCGCATGTGGAATAGACATGACGTGCTCATCTCCTCTCGCCAGAGGACACATCAAGGTGCACTAAGAATATCGCCTACAAAGAGCTGCTTTTATGATGGGGTGCGTTTTCTTAAGCCTTCCTTTGTGCAGACGATACAACAAATGTATAGAAACCCATGCACACCGACCTAGACTTCCAATACGGTATGTCCTAACCTTCCACATGTATCATCTTCCAAGCCCGGATGATGGATATCCTGTTGTTCGATTACCATGAGGCGCATTAATAATAACGTCTTCCTTTATACATATAATAAGAAATATAAAGAATATCATGCACATCGAACTAGACTTCCAATAAGATACACCCTAACCTTTCACATGTACCATCTTCCAAGCCCCGATTATAGATGGCCTGTTGTTCGGCTACCATGAGGTGCCATTGACCCACTTTCGTCAATTTAAAGAAAACAAAAAATAAAGGGAAGGGAGGGGGGTTTGTAAAAGACGTCCATAATAGTGTTCGTCTAGTCATCAGGCCATTGGTTATGGGCAACCTCCACCCAGGCTCAAAACCCACTGACTATCATTAGATGGTGCAAAATAAAAAATGGACAAAAAAGCCCACCGCGGTGGTGGTCTAGTGGTCAAGCCATTGGTTGTGGACGACCCCCACCCAGGCTCAAAACCCACTGACAACCACCGGGTGGTTCAGAATAAAGAATGGACAAAAAATCCTACCACAGTGGTGGTCTAGTGGTCAAGCCACTGGTACCGGGCTCAAACCCACTGACAACCACTGGGTGGTTCAGAATAAAGAATGGACAATAAAAGCCCACTGCATTGGTGGTCTAGTGCTCAGACCACTGGTAATGTGCAATCCCCACCCAGGCTCAAAACCCACTGATGTCCTCCAGTGGTAAAAAAGGAAGAAAGAAAAAGAAGAAAGGAGGAAATGCGCAAAATGGGAGTCTCATGGTACTTGAAACAACACCCATCTATCATATGGACACGAGACCATACGACGACAGTGTGGGTTCAATTTCCACATGTTCTTGAATTATCATATGATCCAAATAAAATTCTGAGTGCATACAAAAGGCTGGGAAAGAGAAATGTTTGCGGCGGCCAAGGCCGCCAAATTTCTTGTGTACAAATAAAAAAGTGCCTTTGAAGAAACACTTAAAACACATCTTTGGATAACTACATAACCCTTCTTATCACTTCTTATTCTTATACCTTCAAAATAAGCTTAACCTAGCAATTAAGGAGGATAAAGATCCGCCATTTCAAACCTTGACTCATGCAAACACCAGAGTCCTAAGTAATATAATAGCATTAATGGCAACTTTTAGTGTGGCAACACCTATTTTTACAAAAAAGTTGTCTTCGGGCTTCCTTATGATTTTCACCTAATAATAGTTTATGGTATCTCATGGGTATATCTTAGGAATACACCTTACGATAAATGTACCTATTTGATATCTCCGCATGTTTATGCCTGGCCTACTGCTAGTTTTACTTTCCTTTCCTTCATTTGCATGTTCTTCTTTTCCATATAACCCTTTTCCCAAGCTTGCCTTATTGCTAGTTTAAGTTCGTGAACATTGCCCTGTTGCAAATGATAATTCTAATATAATACAAAATGTCCATTACTGATGATATTGATCTGGATGTTTTCCCACCTTCCTTCATACTTAGACAATGTTACACCTAATATAGAACCACCAAAAAGAGAATAACACTTAAGAAGAAAGGAACAACGAGATCCTTGTAAGATAGTGTGTGCAATCTGATCATGAAGTGTAATTCACCACTTATCTCTAACAAACATCTAATGTCGAAGTGGAAGGCACTAGTAATGCTATCTGCTGGGTATAATGTGTTTAACCCTGTTCAAAATACATATCTATAACATGTGATGACGTTCGAAAAAATCCAGCTGGCATGCAAAAAAGCCACGTGTAATATCCACGTCTACTTTCTGTAAGAAGCATCGAGTGCCATCGCCGATGGATTTGAGCTTGGAGTTTATTCGATGGATTTGGAGCTTGTAATAAATAAATAGAAGGCAAATCTTTAGGTAGAGGTGGATGTAGAATCACTACAATGCCTTGAAGACATGAAGTCTATTATTAATATTAAATTAACACTAATTGGGGTTATTATAATTTGTTTGTAAATAATTAAACACTAATTGGGGTTGTAGCTCAGTGGAAGAGTGCTTGTGCCATCTTTGGAAGCAAAAGGCTTGAGGATCGAAACCCCACGATGCCTCAAGAGCGATTGCCGACATCGTGGAAATCAAGAGGTCTGAGGATCGAAACCTCACAACTCCAACTTCATTTTTTTTACCAGAACCGTATTGCAAGAACTAGGCCTAGCCAAAAAAAGACCTAGAACCGCATTGCAAGAAACCGAAATAGTGAGGGGCTTCAACCAGAGCCTAGGAGTGTAGACTCTGCCAGAAACAGACTCTGATGTAGACAAGAAACATGTATTATTGCCCTGCCTGCCAGAGATTTCCTTTAGGTTCAGGTCCCGCAGAAGGCATTTGCGATGGGCTGTCTGGTTCAATTTCTTCCCATTATGCTTAGCTTCATTCCAATTCGTCACATTACTATTGTCATTAACATTCTGCCTGGGATTTTTCTTTTTTTTAAATGGACTGTTGTGAAATTCCTTGCATAAATTAGTTGTTTTTAACCTTCAGGTCTGTTGTTGATAGGCTATAAATTCCAGGAAGAAGGACGGTCTGCATGACAAGAATGGTTGGAAGCTTTTTGACAAAAGCTTTTCTTTCGCAAGAAGTTCTCCAAAGTGAGCCCTACTCTTCAAATTTGGATTGTGGTGGACAATACAAAAGAGGTTGATTCAGGTTCTAGATAAACATGCTTCTAACATGTGAAGCTAGACAAGTCATTAATGGGATGTATATATGTTATAGCTGCCATTGACAAACTTAGGCTTTACATAATGTATGATGTACAGTATTATTATAGCAGGCTTATGACAGCAGTTATTTCTTAGAAAATTTTGTGACAAGATACTAACTCGATTGACTTGTAAAAGCTATCCTATCAAAGACTTTTTCGCTAGGTTTCAAATCCATTGACATGAACAATGCTTTTGGCAAAGCAATGGAGGATTTAAAGAGTAATGGCACAACTACAGGTCTCAGTATAAAGCTTGTTACATTTTTACATTCTGTATCTTTTTGTTTCAAACCTTGTTAATCTTATGTTTGCATATGGACATCCTCACATTGTTCTTGAGCCCTTGGTCAACTCTTTTTAGCAAGTTATATAAGTCATTATGCAATTTTATAGATTTCATGCATGTGTAACACCAGGCATCTTGGTTTTATAAATGGGGTCAAGGGAAATGGTACATTAGTAATGGAGCTGAACAAGAACAAGTTCGACAAGAAGATAGAATCAGCATGTGCAAAAATGTATTTTCATTATTATAGCAGCTTCTTCATCAGCAAAACATGCTCCAAGTTTATATCACGGACAGGTTGGGCCAGTTTGCTGCTTTTTTGAATATCATTTCTATTAGAGAAGGAGTATTAGATACTAGATATGATTTTGTAATAACTTCTTTTCTATTGCTCTGGTGGTGTCATTAGTAGGTGTTCCAAGTTATCAAGCATTATTGGGGTTCTACAGGAACATATTATGCAGCAATCATGGAGAACAGTGCAGATTTTTTAGGGGCGTGTAGTAGTTGGCGTGGGTGCTGGAAGTGGAATTCTTTCTTTGTTTGCAGCAGGTATTTGTTTGTTATCGTCTTTCTGTAGAAAAGTGGACAATTATGTACAAAAACTGGACGATTAAATACAGTTACATTTAGAAAGATGGGTGTTACAAAGAACAATATGAATCTGTGTGGCTCTTGCATGCGCAATTCTCTTTTTTTTGAAAGTTTCACCTTTACTTCACAAGCAGTTAATTGAAGAGGAAAAAGCTTTAGATGTGAGGGAGGTAAGCTTTATGGAACAAAGGTGTGATAGTTTATCTCCAAAATTACTGAATAATCTGCTCAAGCAACAGGATGGCATGCAGTTTAAGATAGAAAGCACGTGCTCAAATGCCCCCTTCTTGCAGTAAACAGCTCTCACAGGTGCTATAGTTCTTTCTCAAGTGCCATATCATAATTTAGCTGTCTATGCAGCATCTTACAATCCTAAGTTTTTTAAGATACATGTTGAAGCTTGGTGTAAGTATTTTGAAAAGACTGCTTTCTCCTCTAATGTACTGGTCAACTTCAAAGTAATCATAAGCTTCAGGGTGGCTAAGAAACTAAGAAATGTGGGGCTTTGGTGTGGAAGACAATGGTTTCCAATTGCCGGCTTGTCTTATGCATAGAATCCTTTTATTTGCTGATAAAATGAAGGCGGTGTCAATAAATATGCGGTTGCTCCACTTTGTCGAGGCAGGGGCATTTAGAAAGGCTATTATAAATGACCAAATTATGTATGTATCTGTTCATCAGGCAAAGGCTTTTCTCGTTGTGTTTTGCTGGGTGAAGGCTTGGCAGGATAACAGGGTTTGTACGCAGATTAATTAAAAGCACATGTCAAATAGCTGTCCTGGCATTGGAATCATTAGCCAGAACATTACCTATGACTTACTGCACTTTGGTTCTATCATGATATTAAGCTCTCATCAGATCAGTTTTTCCTGGTTATTTGGCTGGAGCAAAGCATGTTTATGCTGTAGAGGTATCTTCGATGGCAGATTACGCTCATAGATTTACTAGTGGGAGCCCAGCACTTGCTAAGAAGATAACAGTTTGAAACCTCCGACATGCTTGCATTAGGAAAGAGAAGATGAATTATTCAAGTAGATTGAATGATGATGCAAATTCTGGAAACTGTTAAAATTGCATAACCTGGGCAAATCTTAGAAAGCTACAACCTTGACTGTGGCTCGCACCAATCCAGAGGTGGTATTTTTGTCCTAGAAGTCCATCTTCTTGTTCCATTCATGTCAATTTCCATAAACATTTGAAAACTGATTATCACATGTTTTCACACTTGATGCTATGTCAGCTTAATCTTCTAGGTTTTGCTTGCTTATGTATATTTGAGCACGAATACATGAACTGAAGCTTGGATTTGTTTGTTCTATCATGTGTCTGTTTTGGCATACAGTGTAGCACAGCCAATTCACGCATTGCATAGATGAGAATTGATGGTCCCAACCTCTCTTCTTTTCCTTAGGCATGTGTTCATACTTTTTGCACTTGGTTCTGATAATTTCATGTCATTGTAACTCATTGAAAGGCCATAATCTCATCATTGCTTGTAATGAGTCCTTAGGCATCATTATCATATTTTACCTTGATTTTTCCCTTTATCCATGGAATCAGAGCCTCATTATGATATTCAGGTCGGGAGGAGAATGCCTGGCCACCAGATCTTTCTTGAGTTTTGGGAATCTTAAATGGATACAAGTAGAGCCATCATTTACTATGATGTAATACATGGACTGTTTTAATATTATGTGAAAACTGGAAAAAGAAAAATTTTGAAAAGGAGAAAAGCTATGACTTGAACATTATTATGGCAAACACCATATCTTTGAAAGCAACTCGAGCTGTCTATTTGCAAGCAACTCAAGCATCTATTCATATGCAAGAGGTATAGTCACGTTTGGTGATTGGCATATACATTTATTATTGGATGCCTACCAACTATGAAGTGCACCACATATGTATGAACTAACAAGCATGTTACTAACGTTTGGCAGTATTGGGCACTTGTTGCTAGATCATATGTCTTACTAGGCCATATGTGGTATGAGGTAGACGATGGCGACGAACAATTTCAGGCAAAGTCTTGTCTTTTCTATCGGCAAAGTCGTCTGCTACCATTGATCCTTTCCATCATCTTACTTTTTACGCCAAGAAATGCTAGGTTTACCCCATCCACGTAACAAGGTTTGGAGGTGAGAGCTTCATCATGATTGTAAATTTGTCTCTATTTGATTGGAAGCTTCTCAAGTTTGTAAACCATATGCAGCAACTAGCCACCATGTCATTGGAGTATTGACTCCATGATCATGTAGCTAGAGTTATAAAATTAAGCCCATGAACTCTTTATAAAGGTTAGGCCATGATCTCAAAACAAATATATAAAATAAACATCTAAACTATTATTGGGCTATTTTGCCTAGCATTCTTGACACTCCATGAACATGCATTGAATGAGCTTTGAAAGAGAGGTGGCAGAAGAGGTAGAAGCTAATAGAAGCAATACCATACTATAGAACAAAAGCATCTTTTATAGTCCGCTAATTACGATAAAATAATAAAAAAAAAGCTCAAGGTCTTAATGAATCATTTGAGGCAACCATCGACAAAGATGTGTATACAATGCAACATATAGACTAACTCAAGCAATGAGATTCACATGATGCTCTATATGTACTTTCGGGGTTTGTGGCGATATGAAGTATTTGGACGCTATAGACACAAGTCCTAAGTTTGATCAGATCTTTTGGAGAAGTTGAGTGAGGATTATACTAAAAATTAAATAATCATGTGGAGGAGATGGAGGCAATGAATTAATTTACAGTATTCTATAAAGCATATACCATTGCATTTTTGTAATCTATGAAATTGCACCATTTTATTTTGCCATGAATATTAGCCATTTTGCCACTGAAGTCTAGCAGCACAAGGTTTCCTTGATGACAAAAGCGTTCCCCTGATTGGCTAATTCAGGTTTCGGACATGATGCAACTGGTCTCAAGTTTCCTCTTGTGATGGAACTGCCGGTGGATAAACTTCTTGCTTCCGATCCGCGACCATTCATTCATTCGGCTTTGTCTGTTTACATAGTTAACTTGTAACTAGAGATGGATAGAGCTTCTTCTCTCGAGTGTCGTCCAGATTTACATTCGATTCTTCAAGTAGAGTGTTGTATCTATGCCCGGATCTGTGCTATTTTTTCAAGTAAGGTATTCTTTCAATGCTTTCGTTCTTCTTTTTAAACTGATCTTGCTTGTGGGCTATGAGAGAGCGTAAAGCACGCGTCTTGCAAGTATGGCTCGAATATTAAATTTAGCATTGAGCAAGAATTTTTTTAGCTTTAACAAATCATTTCTTTGAAACAAAACTCGGATGCAACTAAATTGACGAAATCCAAGGAGCAATTAAGGTTAATTCTTAGTACTTTTATATAGAAACTTCAATTACCTTGTTCATTGTTGTTTGAAAAAGGCATGGAAGATGCCATGCTAGAGTTCACGATGCTAGATTTAGAATTAGACCAAACACACTGTTTTGTTTTGGCGAGTTATGGGAGATCTTTGTTTTTTTAGTGTGGAAAAAACAAAAATTCAAAAACATTACCAAGTCCATGAATAACATATATACCATTAAATATAACACAAATCCCATAACACACCGAAACAAAAATTATCAATTTTCAATACAAAAAAAAAACTGGCAACAACCCAATTCCACTTCTTTGCAAAAAGAAGTGGAGTTTTCTATAGCTCTTATATTTTGGATTCTCATGAGCTAGTGTGCGGGACAGTTCAAGATTTAGAGATGTACATCTCCCCTATGTACATATAGAAGGAAATCAACTCCTTGCTTTAGATGAGTTTTACCAAAGCTTTCAAGGCAAGAATCAACATAAACTAGAAAATGGAATTTAGCATTTAAAGAAATACGAATCTGGCACCTCCTTACTAGCTCACACAAATCAATGAAATGCAGAACTACAACGACTACTACTATTGCCAAGATTCCTGGGATGAGCACACGATAATGGAAAAGCACAAGTGCCCATCAATTTTGCCATTGCTATGTTTGCATCTCTTCCAATAGGATGGTAGATGTGTATATTTATTTGCACGTGGCTCATTTACTGATAATGCAAGCTAAACTAGTTTTTTCTCATCATCCACATGTAGATTAATAAATACAAGTATCTTCTTCATTCTAAATATCCCCACATGTTACCAAAAAAAAAAACACTTTTCATTGATCTCAAAGGGTGATGCACACACTATTGTACAAGGATCTCAATGTTCCTTTCTTCTAAGGTATTATTATCTTTTTTGGTGGTTGTACATTAGGTGTAACATTATCTAAGTATGAAGGAAGGTGGGACAACATGCAGATCAATATCATCAGTAATGGACATTTTGTATTATATTAAAATTATCATTCGCAATAGGGCAATATCCACAAATGAACCGGCAGTAAGGCAAGCTTAGGGAAAGGGTTAGGTGGAACATGCAAATGAAGGAAAAGAAAGAAAAACTAGCCATAGGGCAGGCATAAACATGCTGAGATATCAAATAAGTACATTTTCTTGTGAGGCGTATTCCTAAGTATAGCGGCTAAAATTTAGCATCAGGTGGAATATACAAAAAGAATAGCATCGATCCGAGCCATCGGATCGCCATTCTGGGAAGGGATGAGCTCCTATATCAGGCCATTTCCTCTTTCGGCTCGATTATCGGCGTCTTCTCACAGCAGCTCCTTCTTCTTTTTCCATTGCTTCTTTCCTCCCAGCCTTATCTTGGATCTTCTAGCCTTTCCTTGTCCATTGCTTCTTTTCTCCCAGCCTTATCTTGGATCTTCTAGCCTCATATTTGCATCTCTCATTTTCTCGCCTCATATTCATAGCTCTTGACTTAAAGGTTTAGTTCATTTGCCTCCTCGATTTGTAAGCCGATAAGATTAGCGAGGGGGATCCGGGATCCAAGGTGCGGGTGGAAGCTAGTCGGCGTTAACACGTGGGTAGAGATTGTTCTTAAGGAAAATTTTTGCGTCGTAACAGTGGTATCAGAGCTGTGGCTGTGAATCTAGTTTTCTGGGAAAATCTAAACTTGATGGCGGAAATGGGCCGAAAACATTACGTCTTCCAAACCACTTGGGAAGTGGAGCGGGGAACTTGAGAGTGTTTTGGTCAAGAGCTGGCTAAAAAACTTAGTGTGTCTTCAAGGGAAGATGGCGTCCATTGAACAAGAAGTCAATAAACTAGTTACTAAGCAATGAAGTTTAATTGCTGAAGTACTTGAAGAAGATACCAAGGGTATTTCTTCACAAGTCCCTTCCCTGGGGAAGTTTTGGTGCTTGAATGAACTTACGGCGTATCATCGGTTGCATAGTTTGCAAAAATTGGAATTAAGAACCTATGAGCAAAGAGCTTGAAAAGCTGTTTGCAATTGTTCAACCTACGGATGATGAAAGTCGGGGTTTTTATTTTATCGTGGCAAGATTCTTGGATATCTTGATGTTAATGGCCAACCAAAATCGAGGGTAATCCCATGTCTTTGTGAACACTTGCTTTCGTATGCTATGCACAAATGGGACCCTCATAGATTAATTCCTTGCCTTAGAGACATACCTTCCATGTTTCTTGGATTATCATAGCTTTAAAATCACATCAAGTCACGATTTAAATGTGCTTTCAGGTTTGTATACTTGTTTCTTTTAAAACAACTTGGAGGACATCACTTTTACTATTTTGTCTACCTAGTCGAGTATTATTTGCCTAAAATAACATGATGTTGGAGATCATGGTGATCATGTTCCAATATTTTTATGGTATATAATCTCTTGTTGTTAATTCAAAATAAACAAGTCATTTCCTTGCTTTATTTGAAGTAAATAAAGAAAAAAAGAACACGAGAATGCAATATACACCATGGTTTTATTAATACAAAATTACTCAAGATGCACTGAAAATAATAATGCTTAGTGGGCGCAATTTGGGAATAGACATAATCCCAAATTAAATTAATGATTGTACTAAGTCCATTTTTTGCAATTCTAATGATTGTTTTTAGTCCACTTTTTGCATTTCTAGGTTATAACTATTGCAAATATAAGCCTTTCATTTTTGGTTTGCCCCTATGGGGCAAACCCTTGTTTATAATGGGGTTTGTGGCATATCCTAAGTATATGCTAGAATATACCTAGGATATCTTTGGTGGCCCCGCTCCAAACACGCTCTTGGTATGTAAAGCGGTCCACGATTGTTCTTTGGGTGGTGGTGTGGAAACCCCAGCTAAGCGGCACCACAGGCATGTATTCTATGCAATCTTTATTCTTTGCCCGCAATAGATATTTGGAGCCTTATTCCTGCTATAGCCATTGGTGTAACCGACTGAAGCTCAAAAACTATGATGAAACAATATCTTGGGATTCTTAGATACAACTTGGGTTTGTCTTTTAGCAATAATCTTTTTGTCTGTGAGTGAGCAAGCTTTTGTTTTGTAGCAAACAAGATCTTGTCTCGTAGCACAGGGCTCCATCGGATCATAAAAACGGGCTCTAATGGAAATGCTCACACTTTAAGATTCTTCTGGTGCCTTTGATTTATTGATATGGCAAAGTAGAAAATCCGAGTTCGAGGCTCAATGGGGATGCACCCTTAGGCTCTTTTGCTCAAGATCATTGTGCACAAGAAGGATGGTCCTATTTGTTTCAAGGAATTGTGAGAGCCAATGGGACTGTATCAAACTTGCTCGTGAAGTTTTATTCCAGGTAGTATCCTCTGCCACAGAAAGGTTACAATCATTTGTGCGTGTGCACTTAAGGAAAATTTGATTGCCTTTACTCATAGGGATCTTAATGAGATTGGACAAAGAGGAGTTAATTTAAGTGGAGGACAGAAGCAACGGATACAACTAGCTCATGCATTGTATAATGACTCTGATATTTACATAATGGGTGATCGCTTCACTGCTGCGGATGCTCAAACTGCTGCTTTGTTGCTCAAGGTGTCAAAGGACCGATGATTTTACTTGGCAGTTTTTACTTTGCAGAAATGCATTTCAGGAATGTCATTGACTAAAGCTATCATCTTAGTGACACATCAAGTGGAGTTTTTGCCAAAAGCAGACAAAATTCTGGTAAGTGCTTTGCATCAATGATATTTAGGTCTATATCTTGACATGATGATGAAACATATAGTACATTTAGACTTATAAAGCAGACATGAGTTGACTTTGTTGTCAGACTATAATGGCACTACAATTTAGAGATTTGGTGTTTGAAAGTTATCATCAACTTTGCTGATCAATTGAGAAAGACAATGGATTAAGCTACAAAAAAAGAAGTGCTAAGCTTTGACAACCTTAGATGTAACTAAACATCGTCTTTTAGGTGAAATTCAATTTGGAAAGACAATGTCCTGCATGAACATCTTGAACTTGTCTATCTCAATTCCAGATGATGCAAGCTAGAGAAATAAAGTAGGCCGGCAAAAATGATGAGTTGTTGACAGCTGGCAGTATGTTTGTGACATTTTTGAATGCACATAATAATGCAAGAGAGCATGCATCTTTAGCCGAAAATATTTTAAAGCCAAAGAAAAAGTCTTTCATGATGCAAAAGACATGTCCGTGAAGGTGCACAATACAAGTGTTGATGTTAGTCAATTAACAAAGGATGAGGAAAAAGAAATGGATGGCTTGGGCGTTAGATCACTTATGAGTTATGTAGGAATAAGCAAGGGGGATGTAATTTTCACTCTAGCTTTGGCAGCACAAATCATATTTGTAATTGGCAGACAGTAAGCAACTTCTGGTTGGCCACTTATCGAACTCAAGATTAAGTCCAATGTTAGTAATTGTTTATGCAGTGATTTCTTTTACTGGAGGGTTGGTCCCTGTGCGTGGTAAATCATATAAATCTCTTGGCCTCAAAGCATCAAAGGCTTTCTTTTCTGGCTTTATGGATTCTTTGTTCAGTGCACCTATGCCTATATTTGATTCGACACCTATTGGCAGAATCCTAAACCGGGTATATTATTTTTCAATTAGTGTCCATGATACTAGAATATAGATTTGATTTACTATTGACAATTAATTGGATGTGGTTTTCAGGCTTCATTAGACATGAGCATATTGTATATAGATATTCCAATGCGCCTTGCATTTATATTTGCAGAAATATTTGATGTTATTGCCATCTTTGGTTGCAATGTCAATTGTGATGTGGAAAGTGTTATAATGATTGCCATTCCAATGGTTGGGGCTTTATTAGCTCTGGTATATGGCTATCAATATTTAAGCAAAAGGAGGTCAAATATGTCGGTCTTAAAATCCACTTTCAATAAATACCATTTATATATTTGCCTCTTGAAATAGCCAACTGGCGTGACAACTATCACGGACTTTTGAAAAGCAAGAGCATATTTGTGGTAAAAACTTTACAAGCTATGGACATTGATGGTTACGTAAATCTTCAAACTTTCATAGCTTATGAGTGGGTAGCACTTCTTGTTGAATTTCTGGAAACTCTTATATTATCTGGAAGCCTTTGCTCATGGTTACACGCAATGGAAAGAAAGCATGAGTAAGGTAATTTATTTCTCCTAACATCCATTTTCTTCTATTTCAACTTTTTTTAACTTTTAACAATTTTGAGCGGCTTGCTGGACTCTCCTTGTCTTATGCCCTCTCATTAAACGGCCTTTCAAATTTTCTGCCAACTTCAATGGTTAACATTCGCAGCAAATTACATTGTGTCTGTAGAACGGATATACCAGTACATGCATCTTCCTCAAGAAGCGCCTGCTATAATTGACAGCAACCACCACTTTGCACATGGCCTTGTAAAGGAACGGTGGATCTGCAAAATCTGCAGGTATAATCTCTTGCTAGCAGCAGTCTAAGTTGCAACTCTATGATGAAATAAGGGACATTCGAGCCAAGCTAATGCATGATCCATCCAACATCTCCTTTCAGAACCATGAGTCAGATTTAGACACCAGGATCAAGGCAATAGAAGAAGAGGAAGCAAGGGGTGCAGCAGTAAGGGCTAAGGCCAAGTGGCATGAAAATATGGACAATGAAAGCTCAAAAATCTTTTTCAGATTGGCAGGGAATAGAGTTCTGGAAAATGGTATCAATGAGATCAAGGATGGCAACTCCAACCTCATCAAAGATCCCGCTGACATCAAGAGGTATGTTTTGGACACTTACACCAACCTGTTTGTGGCGGATAAACTCCCTGCAGATTACAATACTATGTTAGATCATTGCCTTGGTGTTCTTGAACCAGCAGTCACAGCAAATGAAAACATTCAGCTTTGTAAGACAATAACAAAGGATGAAGTTTATTCAACCCTCAAGGGAATGGCACATGGCAAATCGCCTGGACCTGATGGCTTCCCCCCGGAATTTTTCCTTGAATTCTGGGATGAGCTTGGGGATGATCTAACAACAGCGTTACTTGGTGCTTGGACGTTTGAGAGCCTGCACCCTTCACTATCCACTGGGTTTGTTGCCTTAATCCCAAAGGTGGAAAAGCCTACTGCTATTGAAGAGTGGCGCCCAATTGCTCTCACAAACACGACCTACAAGCTTATGGCTAAACTCCTCGCAAATCGACTTAAGCCAATATTGTGCAAGCTGATAAGGGCAGAACAGACAGCATTCCTACCGGGCAGAAACATTCTATCAAACTATTTGGCTGCCTGCGAAGGCCTGCATTGGGCTGAACAAAGTAAACAGAAATGCATGATGCTCAAATTGGATTTCAAACGCGCTTTCGATACAGTGAGATGGGACTCTATTAGGGAAGTCTTGGGCAAACTAGGCTTTGGGGAAAAATTCATAAACATGGTCATGGGGCTTAACAAGTCAGCTTCGGCATCAGTCCTCATCAATGGCAGCCCAACCCAACTTTTTCCTCTTAGGAAGGGGGTAAGGCAGGGCTGCCCACTTGCCCCTTATATATTTATTCTACTCGCAAATGTTTTGACTCTCTTAGTGCAGTCAAAAGCTCAAAACTGTGAGATCAATGGGATCAAACTTCCTTCTACATCTCAGGGCCAGCTAACCATACAACAGTTTGCTGACGACACATTTATATTCTTAAGGTATGATGATTCCAGCTTCAAAAACTGCCTTGAGACAATTCAGGCTTTCAGCACCTTTACTGGAGTATGCTTGAATAACAGCAAATGCTCAATTATTTGGCCTCATATTGAGAAACCTCCTCAACAAATTCTGGATTATGGATTGCACATTATCAAAAAAGGCGAAGCAACAAAACTACTAGGTTTGCCCTTGGCAATGGGAGCTCTCCCTCCAGGTACCTGGAACTCCTTTCTTGATAAGTTGAAAAAAAGAATAAACCTATGGTCAAGCAAGGGGCTCTCAATAGCTGGTCGGATCACTATAGCTAACTGTGTACTCAGCAACTCACTTATATACGTGTCCTCGGTGCTGCTGGCTCCCAAATATGTGTATCAACGCATGGAGCAGTTCATAAGAGGGTTCGTTTGGCAGGGCTTACCAAAAATTGCATGGTCAGAAGTATGCAAGCCTAAGATGCTTGGAGGATTAGGCAGCAAAAATTTGTTAGTACACTCCCAAGCCCTTATCTCCAAGCTCGTATGGGATGCTCTCAACCAAGCGGCAGATTTTGGATCTCAATTTATTAGGCACTGGCTTGGCAAAGCTAGCCCAACCTCTAAGCCATCCCTGTCACTGTCATGTAAATCTGCATGCTTCAATGATTTCAAGATAGCACCTGGTACTTCCCCAGTTATGCGAAAGATCCTAGAAGCTTGGATGGAAGTTAAGGATGTTTTCAGACCAGCACAAGCCACATGGCATTCCGGAAATCTCTCAATTTTTTGGAAAGAGGACTACCCATTAGCTCTGCAACATCCAAGAATTTGTAGAAAGTGGGAACAAGCCGGAATATCTCTTTTAAAGGACCTATGGAGCATAGAAAACAACTGCTGGTGGTCATGGACTAAGGTCAAGCGAATGATTGGAGGATCCTGCTCTGACAGAATGGTTTACAATAAAATCATGAGCCAGGTTAGTATGCTATCAGGAATCGAAGGACAGGAGGAAATTTGGTTGCTAAACAACAAAAACTCATACTCTGTGAGCACAGTATACAAAGCTCTATCCGGTGATGATCTCCCAGCGGTGTCTTCCAGACTCAATCTAACTAGATCCGGCTATGTAAATCAGCTGAAGAAATGCTGGCAATCACACTGTGCAAAGAAAATACAGATGTTCATGTGGCTTACCTGGCGAAGTGGTCTAGCCACCAAAACTTGGCTGCTCCGAAGGAAAATTGTGGAAGAAACCAGCTGCCCTCTGAAATGTGGCAATGAGGAAGAAATCGACCACATGTTTTTCTGCCCGAAAATTTTAGCTTTCTGGGAATGGGTCGCCCCCATTCTCCAAATCGACCACCACCACCTTCAATGGCCAGCAATTATGATGTTGGAGAAAGATAAGGTAGGCCAGTCCGTCATTAGCACTGCCCTATGGGCTGTTTGGAAGCACAGATGTGCGGTTGCCATGGGTGGAGAGGAGATCTCGGTGCAAAAAATAAAAAATGTGTTTAACCATGATGTTGCCCTCATGGCGATATCTCATTTCAGAAAATGGGGTCGGGACTATGACATAGCATTCGACCGGCTTGGTACTGTTCAGGGCTTTTACTCACACTTCAAATGTTCTTGGATGTGTGATGGTGGTAGGTTTGCAGCCGCTCCAGCTGAGGAGTAAAAGGTGGAACTCCCGCACGGTAGATTTGCACTGATGAGCAAATGGCGTGAACGAGGGCTAGTGCCCAAACCGAGAGCTCTTAGCTCAAGCCCATTGGGGCATTTCCTTTTTCCTTCCCTATATGTAATTATAACAATCTAAATAAATGAACTTTCTAGCGCTAAAAAAAAAAAAAAAAAAAAAAAATCTCTTGCTAGTTAATCAAATGAAGGCTTTCAAAATTCAGATATAGTATTCTATGAAACGTGGCATGATCTACCACTGTGATCTTCATCTGCACTACATTTCAAATGATACGCAGGGGGGAATTATTCTGATGAACTTCTAGGTTCATGTTTCTCTTTTAATCGTTATTATGCTGAAAATGGTTACTGCTGTGGCTGTTCTTCAACTTAGGAGTTAATATCACTAACCACCTGGGAACAAATAAATTTTCATCTCTTTTCATAACTCTATTCGATTATGACTTCTGCCGACTGCTAGACTGAAAAGATGCAAGGGTGTTGTTGTAGAAGCTGTAAATTGAATGGCCTCAAGTGCTTAATAGGGTCAGATTAGATATTGGAGGATGGTTATGTTTCTGGAGCATGATCTATAGGATGAATGGAGATTCTAGAATGGGACTCGCAAGAAACCAACAAACCGCCCGATCCGCACACATGCGAACTACCCACGAAAAATAAAGGGAAAATCCAATTATATCATTTGGACCCCAAAAAAATACAATGCTAATAGATGAGTGGCTGATGTACCCGCCGAAAGCTTATCACCGGATTAAAAAACCGCCCTTTTCGGGTTTTCGAGGAAAAACCCTAGTGATAAGCCTTGACGGGGCAAGGGGCTTAGACAAACGTAAGGCATAGAATCGCTCCCAAAACCCCCATGGAGAAGTCGAAAAGCGATGCCGCCGCCAACCCGCACGTGCACGCACATCACCAACACAACAAACGAGAAAACATACCAAAGAATAGCATCACCCAAATGGGTGGAAAGCATCACCCAACCGGGTGGAAAAATATGATAAACGAACTTGTACAAAATATAATAAACAAAGAAGGGGGAGGGTGGGTTCAAGAGAATAAGGTAAAATCGGCTGGAGAAGAGGAAGCTACCGATGAGTCGTGAATGCGTAAAAGAAACGCCGAAATAGTCGAATTCCCAACCAGAACGGGCATGCACCGCCCGCATGCATGCATGACATGCATGCTCGTCCCATTCTAGAATGGCGATCCGATGTCTCGGATCGATGCGATTCTAGAATGGGACTCGCAAGAAACCAACAAACCGCCCGACTACCAGAGAACTTCCTTACAAACTAGGATCGAGGACGAAGGTCACAGGACGAGGCCAAAGGCCGGTAAAGGATAGCAAGAAAGATACGCCAAATTGGCTAAACCAGGCAGGAAGAAGCCCCTCCCCTGCCTGGAAACAATTCAAGAGAATAAGGTACTGCTGAGAGAAGAGGAAGCGCCGATGAGTCGTGAATGCAGAAACGCGCCTGAAATAGTCGAATTCCCAACCAGAACGGGCATGCACCGCCCGCATGCATGCATGACATGCATGCTCGTCCCATTCTAGAATGGCGATCCGATGTCTCGGATCGATGCGATTATATTGGTGCTTTCCTTCTCATACTATAAAAGAGATTGATAATAATGTGATATCCCAATACACAAGATAATCAAGGCATGGAGATAATGTAGGATTGAAGCTTATGGCTAGTTTCTAAAGGAACAATTTATAGATGACTTTAGAATCTCTTGTAGCTAATTGGTTCCTTCATGGATGCAGTGAAATGGAACAATCCTATATCCTATATCACTACATGTCATTTGTGGATGTAATCAAATGGAACAATGTATTGAAGATCATTGCACAAGAATGACATGCACAACTTGAATACTATATAATGATCAGTTGGACATTGAAAGAATATGCAGAGGTGAGAGTGACATGGGACCAACTCTCAGAGATATATTATGAAGATAACAATTAGAACAATGAAGATAGTAGCACTAAAGATAGTAGGACCAATTCGGAGAAATATATCATGAAGATAACAATTAGAACACTAAAGATAATAATTTGGGTTGTCAACTTGCTTACATGCTCATCACTAGCATAATGCATACTCCTAACAACTTGCCCACTAATGTCATGTCCAACAACCATTTTCACCAAGAAGCTCTTTATAATTTGAAATCAAAATGAGGGTTTTAAAGTTTAATAAAAAAGTGCCGCAGATCAGAAGGCCAACAGAGGAGATGCAAGATGCACTCCCACCTCTCCTTATAGAGGTGCAAGATGCGTTGCACTTATCCAAAGCTGAGATACAACAAATGAAATGCGCGAGAGAACGAAGAACTCTTTGTAGGTTGTGGCAACAACCTGAAACTTGTCAACCTTGCCGCTCGTCGAACATAGCAAGTTTTGAACTTTCCGAATTGTAAATGTCAACCAGAAATTAAAGTAATTGAATGGTGCACTATTAAAATAATTGAATGGTACATGGAACTGGTGTTGTAAATGAGAACTATACATGCAGTTTATCATTTTATTTAAAAAAATTGAGTTTGAAGTAACTGCCAATTCTCTAAATGTGGGTCGATTGCCAACAACTATACTATTTTATCACAATATCAAAATGCTGGGGTTATTATGTCGGAGGCAACACAAAAAGTCTTGGCCTGGCAGGGAAGTTAAACCCATAGACAATGTCTGATGCAAATGCTTTGATCTTCACATTTGTTTTTGCCATCGACATAAAACACCACCACCTCGGGGGACCGGAGGGCAAAGTGATTTCACAGTAAAGAGGCCACAGATTTTGAAGCTATGAAAGCCTTTTACAGTTGCTTGTGTGCGTGGGGAAGATGCAACAGATGCAAAATTGTAAGGATAGATTCGAGGATCTCCTTTAGTTGCAGTGAAAATAGGCTTAGGAAGTGTGCTTATTAGGCAATGATACAGGAGTTGGAATCAGAGGCAAGCTCGTTTTTGATAAAAAGCAAGGACATTAATCTACGTCTTATACAAAAAAATTTCAGAATAATAGGAGGGTACCACGAGGCAAGGAGAATGCAAAGCAATCTCCAACAACATTAGAGACTAGCTAGGCCCTATCCAGAAAGGACTTTGATATCCAATAAAGCTATCTTATTAGTTAGTTAACTTGATCCTTTCTTGTTTATGGTTGTCTCTAGTTACTCATCTATTTATGCATATGCACAATGTAGGGATTACCATCCGTGCGATGCGGGGATGTTTTGCAGAGTTGCCAATCTCCACCGATCGTTGAGGAATTAAAAGTAAAACTACTAGATGTAGTCCATTTCAAACTTTTATCTTTCAATGATCATACTGATTATCATTGTTGTATAGAACATATTAAAATATGATACATTCACTGGTCTTCTTTCCAACCAAGAGTAATGTCATTTAGGGCAATATCTTTCATCAGTTGACATGCCATACTTTCCTTTGTTCAACTGACTGATCATATGAATTGCTCCAACCTTTTTTTTTTTTTTCTTTTATTATTTGTGTTGTCATCAATGCAGCATAGATCCACGTTCATTTTATGTCAAATACGAATGTGAAATACTTATGCTTTATGAAATCTTACCCATGTAATTCTAACCAAGTAATATCATAGAGTCACACGAAATGAATTCCCTTGTTTAATTTAGAGTATGAATGAATTTTATATTAAATTTCACGCCATGGTGCCCTAGCAATATCATCTACTCTACAAGAATTGTTAAATACCAGAGATATATACACCGGCAAAGAGGAGACGGAGAGATAAGTTGGCTTTGCAATACTCTTGAGGCTTGTGTTGACGACGGTGTACAATCATGATAAAATTGTAAACCCATCCCCTCCCCCAAAGTGCCACATTGACCAATGAGGACAACAAGCTAATTCGCCATAACTTGCCCACAACAAGCTCACTCGCTCGATTGCTTTTCATCGATAAATTAGATGGTAGGGAAATCTAGCGGTGAAATAAACTGTGCTATATAGCTTAGTTTCTTTTTTGTGAATTAAGCCATGGGTAGTATAAAGTAAGTTCTATATAGAAGAAAAATTGCCACCATTAGCTAACCTCTAAATTATACAATTTGCCCTATATATTGTGTTTATCCCCTTAAGAATTACCCATAAGGGAAACCCTGAACTACAGGATTAGTTGATTAAAGCCCAAAAGCGTGCAGTCTGATGGGACTTTCTAATTTAAGGTGGTCTACAAAATGGCTATCGTTCCTGGGCAGCACCTTGTTTCTTCTGCCTCTCTTATTCAGGCTATATAAATAGGGTGAGATTAAATTTATCCTCAATGTTGTGATACCTTCACAACCGATTCTGTAATGCAAAATCACAATCCCCTCCACAACAAGTGTTTGGGGGGGCTCATTTTGGATAGCTACCAGTGCCGTACCTTCTCGCATGATGATCTCGACCCTCCACACTCTCAAACTATCCTTTGCATAATCGGTTCCAATTCTAACCGAGAATTACATCGCACATTAATCCACACGAGTCACAACACCATTATTCTCTCTGCCAAGATCTTGATTCAAAAGGCTAAATACGAGGAGGAGGAGAGAGACGATGCATGGATAGTCGTATAATGCATTTTTCTCCATGAACTTGATTGTCAGATTATGGTTGACGCCGCATCCACCATGCACGTCTTTTTCTTATTTACATAGCTACATATATAAGGGGTTTGATACACTAGATTTCGGATAACTTCGAGAGGCATATAGTTCCAGAACCATCATCGATCCATAACCAGCATAGCGTTAATAACGAGAATACAAATCCCGATGCAGGGCAGGCATCTGCACACAATTCTCAAGGACAAACTGCCAGACCAAGTAATAGGAATGAGCTAGGTGAATACTTAAAGGCACACTATCTTCTGCCATAAAGGCATTATGGAGAATAATGTCATATAACATAACAAACAAGTCCCCTGCTGTTAAATGCCTACCTCTTCACCCTTTACATTCGAAGACGCGGTCATTATTAGACTGATACTTCTTACGACATCTTGATCAGGTATTTGATACACTTACATATATTCAATACTATGAACAATATACATTGACAATATATAGTCTGGCATCAGTATCTGAAATCGAATCTTACATAGAACAAGAACAGGACGGATTTACAAAAAACATTTTGTGAGGAAAAGTTTAAGACAACGATTAGTATGTAGAATACGTTTGCTTCTGCCTAGCGTCGGTGAGGCATCTACCTGCGGCAAATTTTGTTCCTCCACCATGTAAGGTCATGGAACGAGCTAAAGATCGTTAATGATCAAGGTCATGGGACATATCAACAGCCTGCAAAAGCAAAGGGATTGCTCACAGCATATAATGAAGCAACACTAGTCATGGAGGACGCAGTTTCTCTGTCATTGAGTCCTAGACAATCATATTTTCTTTTTGCTATATCACTACTCGACCAAGGTCCAGCGATGGAGCTATGGATTAGGTTCCAAGTACCCATGAGCATTGACGTACTAGACAAATATCCAAACGATGAGCCGATTGCCTTCAATGAATCCCTCCATTTAATCAATAGTAATCTAACACAACATAATACCAACATCATGGCATTTGGTTTCCAACTCCAACCTTGTGTTGGGAGATATGTTATACATGAGTTGCGAAAAATTTCTGACCACGAAGCGTACTTAAATGCTACAACAGAAATGGCGAGCAAAATGAAAAACGATCAGCGAGAGATACACAACTTCATTCGTGTGTGGTTAGAATTGCCGCAAAGCAATCAACCAATCTTCATTGATGGAAAAGAAGGTCGAGGAAAAACATCATATGCCTGTCTATACGAGGCAACCGAGATATAGTGTTTCCATGTGGTACGACAGCATTAACTGCCCGCCAGTACCCAGGAGGACGAACAACCCACTAGCTCTTCCAGATCCCCGTTGAGGAAAACAATGCAGGGCTCCACTCGATGATAGAATGTGATTCCGGAGCAGCAGATCTACTGCTTGCAGCTAGGGTTATCATTTGGGATGAGCTCTCCATGGCCAACAAAGTTGACTCATAGAAAGCGTCGATCATTTATAGCAGCAGCTATGCAGACAATATCCCGTTTGGTGGCAAACATTTTATTGCTTCTGGAGACTTCAGATAGGTTGCACCCGTCATTAAGGGGGGAGGAAGAACAACAGCATATAATGCATCCATAAAATCATCATTGTTGTGGCAGAGTTTTCATGTGTTAAGATTGGAAGAACCTATCCGAAATGCAGATGACCCTGAACTAATGCAATTTGTCGATCGCATAAGAGAGGACTAGGAGCAATCCACAGTCCCGCTGGACATCTTTAACACAACTATGAATATAGCAGATACGGTTGAAATCCTATATCCCTCCAACATCCTTCGAGATCCAACAACATGCAAGAAACACAACTTCCTCTCACCGATCAATAAGAGCGTTGATAACTTCAATTATCACATTCTTGATAGAGTCCCTGGTTATGACAAGTCGTATTACAGCCATGATTACGTAATCGAACAAGATGAAATCATACACGATCACGCGTATGCAATATCATATTTTCTTAATAACTTCACACATTCTGGAATATCCAACCACGAACTCATGCTTAAGGTGGATGCTATATATCATTATGAAATGATTGGACATGGAAAAGGGTCTTGTGAAAAATGCGAGGGTTATGATTGTATCAATGCACACAAAGTTTGTAATGGTGAAGGTATTAGACGAAGTATCAGATGATGATTCATGCACATACCCAATCTCTAGAGATGATTTCTTCTATCGGCCAGATAATCGACCTTGGACCATTCACGGGAGACAATTGCCTCTCCGATTATCTTACTCGACCATTTCCAATAGTTGTCAGGGGCTGACATTAGATCTTGTCGTCATCGACCTTCGTACCGATGTGTTCGCACATGGCCAGCTATACATGACGCTTACTCGCATGTGGAATAGACATGACGTGCTCATCTCCTCTCGCCAGAGGACACAGCAAGGTGCACTAAGAATATCGCCTACAAAGAGCTGCTTTTATGATGGGGTACGTTTTCTTAAGCCTTCCTTTGTACAGACGATACAACAAATGTATAGAAACCCATGCACACCGACCTAGACTTCCAATACGGTATGTCCTAACCTTCCACATGTATCATCTTCCAAGCCCGGATGATGGATATCCTGTTGTTCGATTACCATGAGGCGCATTAATAATAAGTCTTCCTTTATACATATAATAAGAAATATAAAGAATATCATGCACATCGAACTAGACTTCCAATAAGATACACCCTAACCTTTCACATGTACCATCTTCCAAGCCCCGATTATAGATGGCCTGTTGTTCGGCTACCATGAGGTGCCATTGACCCACTTCCGTCAATTTAAAGAAAACAAAAAATAAAGGGAAGTGAGGGGGGTTTGTAAAAGACGTCCATAATAGTGTTCATCTAGTCATCAGGCCATTGGTTATGGGCAACCTCCACCCAGGCTCAAAACCCACTGACTATCATTAGATGGTGCAAAATAAAAAATGGACAAAAAAGCCCACCGCGGTGGTGGTCTAGTGGTCAAGCCATTGGTTGTGGACGACCCCCACCCAGGCTCAAAACCCACTGACAACCACCGGGTGGTTCAGAATAAAGAATGGACAAAAACTCCTACCACAGTGGTGGTCTAGTGGTCAAGCCACTGGTTGTAGATGACCCCCACCCGGGCTCAAACCCACTTGACAACCACTGGGTGGTTCAGAATAAAGAATGGACAATAAAAGCCCACTGCGGTGGTGGTCTAGTGCTCGGCCACTTTGGGCAATCCCCACCAGGGCTCAAAACCCACCGATGTCCTCGAAAGTGGTAAAAAAGAAGAAAGAAAAAGAAGAAAGGTAAAATAATAGAATAGAAGGAAATGCGCAAAATGGGAGTCTCATGGTACTTGAAACAACACCCATCTATCATATGGACACGAGACCATACGACGGCAGTGTGGGTTCAATTTCCACATGTTCTTGAATTATCATATGATCCAAATAAAATTCTGAGTGCATACAAAAGGCTAGGAAAGAGAAACCAAATAAAATTCTGAGTGCATACAAAAGCCAAGGCCAAGGCCATAAATTTCTTGTGTACAAATAAAAAAGTGCCTTTGAAGAAACACTTAAAACACATCTTTGGATAACTACATAACCCTTCTTATCACTTCTTATTCTTATACCTTCAAAATAAGCTTAACCTAGCAATTAAGGAGGATAAAGATCCGCCATTTCAAACCTTGACTCATGCAAACACCAAAGTCCTAAGTAATATAATAGCATTAATGGCAACTTCTAGTGTGGCAACACCTATTTTTACAAAAAAAGTTGTCTTCAGTTTCCTTATGATTTTCACTAAATAATAGTTTATGGTATCTCATGGGTATATCTTAGGAATACACCTTACGATAAATGTACCTATTTGATATCTCCGCATGTTTATGCCTGGCCTACTGCTAGTTTTACTTTCCTTTCCTTCATTTGCATGTTCTTCTTTTCCATATAACCCTTTTCCCAAGCTTGCCTTATTGCTAGTTTAAGTTCGTGAACATTGCCCTATTGCAAATGATAATTCTAATATAATACAAAATGTCCATTACTGATGATATTGATCTGGATGTTTTCCCACCTTCCTTCATACTTAGACAATGTTACACCTAATATAGAACCACCAAAAAGAGAATAACACTTAAGAAGAAAGGAACAACGAGATCCTTGTAAGATAGTGTGTGCAATCTGATCATGAAGTGTAATTCACCACTTATCTCTAACAAACATCTAATGTCGAAGTGGAAGGCACTAGTAATGCTATCTGCTGGGTATAATGTGTTTAACCCTGTTCAAAATACATATCTATAACATGTGATGACATTCGAAAAAATCCAGCTGGCATGCAAAAAAGCCACGTGTAAAATCCACGTCTACTTTCTGTAAGAAGCATCGAGTGCCATCGCCGATGGATTTGGAGCTTGGAGTTTATTCGATGGATTTGGAGCTTGTAATAAATAAATAGAAGGCAAATCTTTAGGTAGAGGTGGATGTAGAATCACTACAATGCCTTGAAGACATGAAGTCTATTATTAATATTAAATTAACACTAATTGGGGTTATTATAATTTGTTTGTAAATAATTAAACACTAATTGGGGTTGTAGCTCAGTGGAAGAGTGCTTGTGCCATCTTTGGAAGCAAAAGGCTTGAGGATCGAAACCCCACGATGCCTCAAGAGCGATTGCCGACATCGTGGAAATCAAGAGGTCTGAGGATCGAAACCTCACAACTCCAACTTCATTTTTTTTTACCAGAACCGTATTGCAAGAACTAGGCCTAGCCAAAAAAGACCTAGAACCGCATTGCAAGAAACCGAAATAGTGAGGGGCTTCAACCAGAGCCTAGGAGTGTAGACTCTGCCAGAAACAGACTCTGATGTAGACAAGAAACATGTATTATTGCCCTGCCTGCCAGAGATTTCCTTTAGGTTCAGGTCCCGCAGAAGGCATTTGCGATGGGCTGTCTGGTTCAATTTCTTCCCATTATGCTTAGCTTCATTCCAATTCGTCACATTACTATTGTCATTAACATTCTGCCTGGGATTTTTCTTTTTTTAAATGGACTGTTGTGAAATTCCTTGCATAAATTAGTTGTTTTTAACCTTCAGGTCTGTTGTTGATAGGCTATAAATTCCAGGAAGAAGGACGGTCTGCATGACAAGAATGGTTGGAAGCTTTTTGACAAAAAGCTTTTCTTTCGCGCAGTTCTCCAAAGTGAGCCCTACTCTTCAAATTTGGATTGTGGTGGACAATACAAAAGAGGTTGATTCAGGTTCTAGATAAACATGCTTCTAACATGTGAAGCTAGACAAGTCATTGTGGGATGTATATATGTTATAGCTGCCATTGACAAACTTAGGCTTTACATAATGTATGATGTACAGTATTATTATAGCAGGCTTATGACAGCAGTTATTTCTTAGAGAAATTTTGTGACAAGATACTAACTCGATTGACTTGTAAAAGCTATCCTATCCAAAGACTTTTTCGCTAGGTTTCAAATCCATTGACATGAACAATGCTTTTGGCAAAGCAATGGAGGATTTAAAGAGTAATGGCACAACTACAGGTCTCGTATAAAGCTTGTTACATTTTTACATTCTGTATCTTTTTGTTTCAAACCTTGTTAATCTTATGTTTGCATACGGACATCTTCACATTGTTCTTGGAGCCCTTGGTCAACTCTTTTAGCAAGTTATATAAGTCATTATGCAATTTTATAGATTTCATGCATGTGTACCACGAGGCATCTTGGTTTTATAAATGAGGTCAAGGGAAATGGTACATTAGTAATGGAGCTGAACAAGAACAAGTTCGACAAGAAGATAGAATCAGCATGTGCAAAAATGTATTTTCATTATTATAGCAGCTTCTTCATCAGCAAAACATGCTCCAAGTTTATATACGGACAGGTTGGGCCAGTTTGCTGCTTTTTTGGAGATATCATTTCTATTAGAGAAGGAGTATTAGATACTAGATATGATTTTGTAATAGCTTCTTTTCTATTGCTCTGGTGGTGTCATTAGTAGGTGTTCCAAGTTATCAAGCATTATTGGGGTTCTACAGGAACATATTATGCAGCAATCATGGAGAACAGTGCAGATTTTTAGGGACGTGTAGTAGTTGGCGTGGGTGCTGGAAGTGGAATTCTTTCTTTGTTTGCAGCAGGTATTTGTTTGTTATACGTCTTTCTGTAGAAAAGTGGACAATTATGTACAAAAACTGGACGATTAAATACAGTTACATTTAGAAAGATGGGTGTTACAAAGAACAATATGAATCTGTGTGGCTCTTGCATGCGCAATTCTCTTTTTTTTGAAAGTTTCACCTTTACTTCACAAGCAGTTAATTGAAGAGGAAAAAGCTTTAGATGTGAGGGAGGTAAGCTTTATGGAACAAAGGTGTGATAGTTTATCTCCAAAATTACTGAATAATCTGCTCAAGCAACAGGATGGCATGCAGTTCGTGCTCAAATGCCCCCTTCTTGCAGTAAACAGCTCTCACAGGTGCCATAGTTCTTTCTCAAGTGCCATATCATGCAGCATCTTACAATCCTAAGTTTTTTAAGATACATGTTGAAGCTTGGTGTAAGTATTTTGAAAAGACTGCTTTCTCCTCTAATGTACTGGTCAACTTCAAAGTAATCATAAGCTTCAGGGTGGCTAAGAAACTAAGAAATGTGGGGCTTTGGTGTGGAAGACAATGGTTTCCAATTGCCGGCTTGTCTTATGCATAGAATCCTTTTATTTGCTGATAAAATGAAGGCGGTGTCAATAAATATGCTGTTGCTCCACTTTGTCGAGGCAGGGGCATTTAGAAAGGCTATTATAAATGACCAAATTATGTATGTATCTGTTCATCAGGCAAAGGCTTTTCTCGTTGTGTTTTGCTGGGTGAAGGCTTGGCAGGATAACAGGGTTTGTACGCAGATTAATTAAAAGCACATGTCAAATAGCTGTCCTGGCATTGGAATCATTAGCCAGAACATTACCTATGACTTACTGCACTTTGGGTCTATCATGATATTAAGCTCTCATCAGATCATTTTTTCCTGGTTATTTGGCTGGAGCAAAGCATGTTTATGCTGTAGAGGTATCTTCGATGGCAGATTACGCTCATAGATTTACTAGTGGGAGTCCAGCACTTGCTAAGAAGATAACAGTTTGAAACCTCCGACATGCTTGCATTAGGAAAGAGAAGATGAATTATTCAAGTAGATTGAATGATGATGCAAATTCTGGAAACTGTTAAAATTGCATAACCTGGGCAAATCTTAGAAAGCTACAACCTTGACTGTGGCTCTCGTACCAATCCAGAGGTGGTATTTTTGTCCAAGAAGTCCATCTTCTTGTTCCATTCATGTCAATTTCCATAAACATTTGAAAACTGATTATCACATGTTTTCACACTTGATGCTATGTCAGCTTAATCTTCTAGGTTTTGCTTGCTTATGTATATTTGAGCACGAATACATGAACTGAAGCTTGGATTTGTTTGTTTTATCATGTGTCTGTTTTGGCATATAGTGTAGCACAGCCAATTCACGCATTGCATAGATGAGAATTGATGGTCCCAACCTCTCTTCTTTTCCTTAGGCATGTGTTCATACTTTTTGCACTTGGTTCTGATAATTTCATGTCATTGTAACTCATTGAAAGGCCATAATCTCATCATTGCTTGTAGTGAGTCCTTAGGCATCATTATCATATTTTACCTTGATTTTTCCCTTTATCCATGGAATCAGAGCCTCATTATGATATTCAGGTCGGGAGGAGAATGCCTGGCCACCAGATCTTTCTTGAGTTTTGGGAATCTTAAATGGATACAAGTAGAGCCATCATTTACTATGATGTAATACATGGACTGTTTTAATATTATGTGAAAACTGGAAAAAAAAAAAATTTGAAAAGGAGAAAAGCTATGACTTGAACATTATTATGGCAAACACCATATTTTTGAAAGCAACTCGAGCTGTCTATTTGCAAGCAACTCAAGCACCTATTCATATGCAAGAGGTATAGTCACGTTTGGCCATATACATTTATTATTGGATGCCTACCAACTATGAAGTGCACCACATATGTATGAACTAACAAGATGTTACTAACGTTTGGCAAAGATGGGCACTTGTTGCTAACATCATATGTCTTACTAGGCCATATGTGGTAAGGTAGTGGCGAATCAATTTCAGGCAAAGTCTTGTCTTTTCTATCGGCAAAGTCGTCGGCTACCATTGATCCTTTCCATCATCTTACTCTTTTACGCCAAGAAATGCATTAGCGGTTGCAATTTTCATGGAGAAGGGACCATTAATATTGAAGCTAGGTTTACCCCATCCACGTAACAAGGTTTGGAGGTGAGAGCTTCAACATGATTGTAAATTTGTCTCTATTTGATTGGAAGCTTCTCAAGTTTGTAAACCATATGCATCGACTAGCCACCATGTCATTGGAGTATTGACTCCATGATCATGTAGCTAGAGTTATAAAATTAAGCCCATGAACTCTTTATAAAGGTTAGGCCATGATCTCAAAACAAATATATAAAATAAACATCTAAACTATTATTGGGCTATTTTGCCTAGCATTCTTGACACTCCATGAACATGCATTGAATGAGCTTTGAAAGAGAGGTGGCAGAAGAGGTAGAAGCTAATAGAAGCAATACCATACTATAGAACAAAAGCATCTTTTATAGTCCGCTAATTACGATAAAATAATAAAAAAAAAAGCTGTCTTAATGAATCATTTGAGGCAACCATCGACAAAGATGTGTATACAATGCAACATATGGAAGCAATGAATTAATTTATAGTATTCTATAAAGCATATACCATTGCATTTTTGTAATCTATGAAATTGCACCATTTTATTTTGCCATGAATATTAGCCATTTTGCCACTGAAGTCTAGCAGCACAAGGTTTCCTTGATGACAAAAGCGTTCCCCTGATTGGCTAATTCAGGTTTCGGACATGATGCAACTGGTCTCAAGTTTCCTCTTGTGATGGAACTGCCAGCGGATCGCTTCTTGCTTCCAGTCACGACCATTCTAGATTCATTCGGCTGTCTGTTTACATAGTTAACTTGTAACTAGAGATGGATAGAGCTTCTTCTCTCGAGTGTCGTCCAGATTTACATTCGATTCTTCAAGTAGAGTGTTGTATCTATGCACACGATAATGGAAAATTTTTTCAAGTAAGGTATTCTTTTGCAATGCTTTGTTTGCTTCTTTTTTTGAACTGATATTGATTGTAGGCTATGAGCGTTTATTTGCAAGTATGGCTCGAATATTAAATTTAGCATTGAGCAAAATTTTTTTTTCTCAGCATTACATGTAGATTTCTTTGGCAGGAACTTCGGATGCAACTAAATTGACGAAATCCAAGGAGTAATTAAGGTTAATTCTTAGTATTTTATATAGAAACTTCAATATCTTGTTCATTGTTGTTTGAAAAAGGCATGGAAGATGCCATGCTAGAGTTCAGGATGCTAGATTTAGAATTAGACCAAACATGAACGAAGTTATGGGAGATGCTTTTTTTTTTAGTGTGGAAAAAAAAAAAATTCAAAAACATTACCAAGTCCATGAATAACATATATACCATTAAATATAACACAAATCCCATAACACACCAAAACAAAAATTATCAATTTTCAATACAAAAAAAAAAACGGCAACAACCCAATTCCACTTCTTTGCAAAAAGAAGTGGAGTTTTCTATAGCTCTTATATTTTGGATTCTCATGAGCTAGTGTACGCTATAGCTCAAGATTTAGAGATGTACATCTCCCTATGTACATATAGAAAAATCAACTCCTTGCTTTAGATGAGTTTTACCAAAGCTTTCAAGGCAAGAATCAACATAAACTAGAAAATGGAATTTAGCATTTAAAGAAATACGAATCCACCTCCTTAATAGCTCACCATTCAATGAAAATGCAGAACTACAACGACTACTACTTTGCCAAGATTCCCGGATGAGCACACGATAATGGAAAAGAGCACAAAGCCCATCAATTTTGCCATTGCTATGTTTGCATCTCTTCCAATAAAAGATGGTAGATGTGTATATTTATTTGCACGTGGCTCATTTACCCACGACAAAAAACAAGCTAAACTAGTTTTTGAAACATCCACATGTAGATTAATAAATACAAGTATCTTCTTCATTCTAAATATCCCCACATGTTACCGAAAAAAAAACACTTTTCATTGATCTCAAAGGGTGATGCACACACTATTGTACAAGGATCTCAATGTTCCTTTCTTCTAAGGTATTATTATCTTTTTTGGTGGTTGTACATTAGGTGTAACATTATCTAAGTATGAAGGAAGGTGGGACAACATGCAGATCATGATCATTAGTAATGGACATTTTGTATTATATTAAAATTATCATTTGCAATAGGGCAATATCCACAAACTTGAACCGGCAGTAAGGCAAGCTTAGGGAAAGGGTTAGGTGGAACATGCAAATGAAGGAAAAGAAAGAAAAACTAGCCATAGGGCAGGCATAAACATGCTAAGATATCAAATAAGTACATTTTCTTGTGAGGCGTATTTCTAAGTATAGCGGCTAAGCATCAGGTGGAATATACAAAGGAAGGGATGAGCTCCTATATCAGGCCATTTCCTCTTTCGGCTCGATTATCGGCGTCTTCTCACAGCAGCTCCTTCTTCTTTTTCCATTGCTTCTTTCCTCCCAGCCTTATCTTGGATCTTCTAGCCTTTCCTTGTCCATTGCTTCTTTTCTCCCAGCCTTATCTTGGATCTTCTAGCCTCATATTTGCATCTCTCATTTTCTCGCCATTTGTAAGCCGATAAGATTAGCTTCAAATCCGGGATCCAAGGTGCGGTGGAAGCTAGTCGGCGCTTAACACGTGGGTAGAGATTGTTCTTAAGGAAAATTTTTTAAGGTCGTAACAAAGGTATCGTGGTAGGTCGAATCTAGTTTTCTGGGAAAATCTAAACTTGATGGCGGAAATGGACGAGAAACATTCTGTCTTCCAAACCACTTGGGAAGTGGAGAAGCGGGAACTTGAGAGTGTTTCAGTCCAAGAGCTGGCTAAAAACTTAGTGTGTCTTCAAGGGAAGATGGCGTCCATTGAACAAGAAGTCAATAAACTAGTTACTAAGCAATGAAGTTTAATTCTTTTTGATACTTGAAGAAGATACCAAGGGTATTTCTTCACAAGTCCCTTCCCAGGGAAGTTTTGACTGCTTGAATGAACTTCTGGCTTATCATCAGTTGCATAGTTTGCAAAAAACTGGGGAATTAAGAACCTATGAGCAAGAGCTTCGGAAGCTGTTTGCAATTGTTCAGCCTCTGGATGATGAAAGTCAGGTTTTTTATTTTATGCGTGGCAAGATTGCTGGATATGCTGATGTTAATGGCCAACCAAAATCAGGTAATCCCATGTCTTTGTGAACACTTGCTCGTATGCTATGCACAAAATGGGACCCTCATAGATTAATTCCTTGCCTTAGAGACATACCTTCCATGTTTCTTGGATTATCATAGCTTTAAAATCACATCAAGTGCGATTTAAATGTGCTACAGTTTGTATAATTGTTTCTTTTAAAGCAACTTGGAGGACATCACTTTTACTATTTTTTTTTTTGAAGAACTGTGTCAGCAATATATTAAAAGAATGGTAATGTTACAAAGCAAGTGAGGAGGAAGGAGAACTGCCCCAAAGAGACAGTGATACCTCGACACTCCACAACAAGCTCACAACTCTATGGCCTGGCCACCGCCATCACCATCTACCACACCCCAAGAAGTCCCAAAATGGAAAACTTCCGCTCTACTAATCCAGGAACACCAAAAGCTTTGAAATAGCTTGTACCGAGTCTAGGAATCGAGAGGTTGCAGTCGCTGAATCCCCCGAAAGATCCACAACCGCCGCCCGCTTCCAAATCAACCACACCAACCAAGCCGCGCGCATACGGATGCAAGGCTTGCTGTCACCGTCTGGCGGCCAAGCACCGGGATATACATGAAGCGGCAATTGTTGGCTATTCAATCTCACACGAAACGAGCCCGACCCCAATCCCGGGCAACCTGCAAGTGAGGGCATAAAACCGGACAATGCTCCACGGTCTCAACATGAGAAGGCCACAACAAGGGCAAAGAGGGCTCACACCCGCCTAAACCCGACTCACAAGGACATTCACCACGATACGGCCGGTTGCACCACCGCCACGAAGCACCCGAACCTTCGGTGGGGGAAGTGAGCTCCATGTCCACGCCCAAACCGAGCGCCATCGAGAACCCGAAAGCTGCAGAGACCACTTGCACGAAGGGGCAGGAGTGTCATGAATAGCCAACACCCGGTAACAAGGCCGCACAAAACAAGAAGATACAACATCTGGATGAACCTTCCAAACCCGCACCACCACATCACCACGAGGGACTATAGGTATGTGTAGCGGAATACTCCCGCCACTTGTTCCCGAATAGCTAGTCCAGCGTCCTTCCGGAAGCTTCGAAGAACTCCCCGCGAAGCTAGCTGACCATCCCAATACCAATCCTCCAAGGTGAGCACAGCCGGCTTCGCCTCCAACGGGCCTCAAAGGTCCGAGCATGCCGTGGCGACCAAGGGCAAGTAATGCGGGGTAGAGGAACCCACAAGAAAGGAGAAGAGTGGTGATAAACTGAGGCATAATCTAGGCGGAAGAGCACCGCCGCGTGATCCCAAGCCCGCAACACCCCCTGCGAGAAAGGGGATGCATGCGGGAAAGGCGGAGACCATACAACGGTGCCCGGGGCAACTCTACATGCAATGCATCGACTTTCCAAATGCCACACAATGGCGAAGATTGCCACAATAGTGCCGCACCAGGAGAAGATGCTCCATCCTGCGAGAATGCTCCAAATAAACTTAGAGACCAACACCTTACTATGCGGTGCCAAATCCGAGAATGGCCAAGCCCCCATCCTCTCCGGAGACACTTCCCACCAAGCCACTTTAACAACCGCCCTTCATCATCCCCCGCCCACACAAAATTTGAACAATCTTATCCAAAGCACGTATCTTACCCTCGAGGAGCTAACATCGCAGATCTTTGTATACACATGAGTGCTACAAAGTCCCGACTTGGCAATAGTGATCCTACACGCCATGGACAACTTGCTACCCTTCCACCAATTGAGGTGTTTTCGCAACCCACAAAATCTCATCCCACACCCTCCCCATGGAAACATCCCTCCAAAGGGAATACCCAACAGACTTAGTACACACATTTACACGGAAGCACCTTCCAAGGGAATAGAGAGCCAAACAAGGGGAGGCCGAGTCAATCGGGCCCATAATGCGGAGCATTTGCCCCAATTGAAGAATGCCTGAGGCCAAGGAGAAAAGTATCGAGCAAACCCTTCACATTCCGCCAAATTCCTCTCTTACGCCACCCAAGAAGAAAAGTGTCATCGGGTTTCGGTTAATAATGGCGACTACCATCCCGCATCCAAGCCCATCCACCACCCCCCTCCTCCACTGCAGCCAAAAACAAGCGAGGACATTGCCTCCGCCCTGTCGTAAACAAAAATGGTGCCAAAGGGCACCCACGACGCACCCCTACTTGAAGAAAAAGGCGAAGGGTTCACCACAAGTCACCACCACCGTAGCCCGTGCTGACCTATGCAGCTTCATGACTGTCTCTGTAAAGCGTGGACCACAACCCAACGCTAACATCATGGCAGACAAGAACTCCCAACGGACACTATCATAAGCTTTGGCAAAGTCAAGCTTAAGATAGGCAATGCCTTGACCTGTTCTCCTGGCCCAATAAAGGCCCTCATAAGCTGCGGCAACATTAGTCAAAATGTTCCTCCCAGGAACAAACCCAGACTGCACCTTACTAATGGAAGAAGTCAACACCGGCTTCAACTTCTCGGCCAGGGCTTTCGCAATAATCTTGTACACAGAGGACAACAAGGATATAGGCCTCCAATCATTAATAGTAGAAGGCTGCTTAACCTTAGGAATCAAGGAAATGCATGCGGTATTCAAGATCCTATCCATGTGAGAAGACTGCAGCAACTCAAGATACACCTGGTACACAGACTCACCAGCCTAAAATAACATGATGTTGGAGATCATGGTGATCATGTTCCAATATTTTTATGGTATATAATCTCTTGTTGTTAATTCAAAATAAACAAGTCATTTCCTTGCTTTATTTGAAGTAAATAAAGAAAAAGAACACAGAATGCAATATACACCATGGTTTTATTAATACAAAAAAGCTTACTCAAGATGCACTGAAAATAATGCTTAGTGGGCGCAATTTGGGAATAGACATAATCCCAAATTAAATTAATGATTGTAATAAGTCCATTTTTTGCAATTCTAATGATTGTTTTTAGTCCACTTTTTGCATTTCTAGGTTATAACTATTGCAAATATAAGCCTTTCATTTTTGGGTTGCCCCTAGGGGGGCAAACCCTTGTTTATGTGGGTTTGTGGCATATCCTAAGTATATGCTAGAATATACCTAGGATATGCTGGTGACTGCTCCAAACCTGCTCTTGGTCATAAACCCGGCGGTCCACGATTGTTCTTTGGGTGGTGTGGAAACCCAGCTAACCGGCACCACGGGCATGTATTCTATGCAATCTTTGTTCTTTGCCCGCAATAGATATTTGGAGCCTTATTCCTGCTATAGCCATTCGAATTAGCAGGCAAAGGCGGACCGAAGCTCCAAAACTGCGCAGTGAAACAATATGCGGGGATTGCTTAGAGATACAACTTGGGTTTGTCTTTTAGCAATAATCTTTTGTCCTGTAGTGAGCAAGCTTTTGTTTTGTAGCAAACAAGATCTTGTCTCGTAGCACAGGGCTCCATCGGATCATAAAAACGGGCTCTAATGGAAATGCTCACATTTTAAGATTCTTCTGGTGCCTTTGATTTATTGATATGGCAAAGTAGAAAATCCGAGTTCGAGGCTCAATGGGGATGCACCCTTAGGCTCTTTTTGCTCCGTCATTGTGCACAAGAAGGATGGTCCCGTTTGTTTCAAAGGTGGCGAGCCAATGGGACTTGTATCAAACTTGCTCTTGAAGTTTTATTCGGGTAGTATCCTCCCCGGGGTTCCACGTATGTATTAGTGAATATACATAAGCGTGATTTGAGGGGTTTTAGAAAAAATATGTATGCATTATACATGCGGGCGCTCATACGTTTTGGCGCCCAGATGTATGCATTTTCCACGGTCCGGGGATGGATTTCTTGGAGTGAAGAAGGCGTAAGAGTGCGTTTAGGGTTTTGAATCCGGCGCACATGCCAGAAAAACGTTTTAGGATTTGGTGTTTTTAGGTAATGTTTTGAAGTTTTTTCGTCCCCGCCACATAAAAATCTAGCAAATAGTTTTAGTCATGAACGGATTAGGAAGTAGTTAGACCTTAGGATACATGTGGCAAATGATGATGTTGCATCTCGTTTCTTGTTTACAGAGGTTAATGGGTTTTCTTTGTTGGCGATGCCTTCCCGGCTCTCTTAGTTTGCCATCTTTGCGGGTTAAGAGTGTCGATCCTCCCTCTAGTGCATGGTTGGCGTAGATAGGGCAGATAAGGTGCCTGTCTAAAGCAAATGAAACTGATGTAGGCCCTTTTCACAGAACCTTGTATTTGCAGCTACCTTCTTTGGATGTTGGATAGTGTGTGCAAACAAAAGCACTATCGTAAAGTTGAGCATATGATTTGTTTTTTTATGAAATTTGCTTTCCATTTGCATTTGTTAGATGTCTCACCATCCCGCAAAGTTGTCAACTATTTAGGCATGAACTTCGAAATGGCTTTCAAGCCGTTTGTTCTTTTGGGTGTCCATTTCACTGCCTTGACAGCATGCTTCTTAAATTTGGCATTGTCTTGCATACAGAGAAAGATCTGCGTATAAATGCTGTGCTTGTTATAACACAATGATAAGAGTGTCAGATCCTCCTAGTGCATGATTGACATAGATAGGACAAGTAAGGCTTCTGTTCCGCAAATGAAACTGATGTAGGCTGTACTTGCAGTTATCTTGTTTGGATGTGAGCTGTAACAGATTAATAGAAGTATGATTGCCTCCTTGGACAGCCTGTGCAAACAAGAAGCACTACTTCTGTAAGTTAAGCACATGATTTGCTTTGATTTATAACATTTGCTTTCCATTTCCATTTGTTTCTTATTATGCATAAGCAACTTTTCATAGATTGTCTTGCGTAACAAACTGTTGCAAAACTTCAAGAACCCACTTCTTTATTGCAAAACTTGATAAGGTTCATGTTATCAAAGACTCTAGCTGGCTACCTTTATGTGGACCCTGAGAAGTGGAAAGTTGAATGCAACTTATATCAAGATCTATTTACAGAATGCGATTGAAGGCAGCTAGCCCAACTACACCATATGAAATAGCACCAAATAGCTCTAGTGGATTTAGTGGGGAGCTGGCATCAGAAGACAGCGAGGCAGAGTACTATACACAGGAATTGCTTGCAAGGGGTTGTGAGTTTCTTAAGCGTTCAAAGAGAGGTAAGCTTACTACTGGCAATTTCTACATGTCCAAGTTCATATTTCTTACAAAACCTGTATGCTTTTCAGGTGATTTAAACTGGAAAATGGTCTATGTATACATGGATAAGCAGAGTCAGGTAAAATCGTCTTAACCTTAATAACTGGCAAAGCAGTCTCCAACTTCGAATGTTTAAATGTGACTGTACATTTTGCAGCAAAGGAAATTTTTGCATGGTGCGGTAAAGACTAACAAAAAAAGTAAGAAGGCCCCTATTCAGGACATGTATTTGTCTTTTATCCTAGTAATATTGTAAATTGAGAAGTTGAACCTTCTAGTTGTTATTCCTTGAAATGCATCTTTGGATTCACGTTGTTTTGCTATTCTTGAAGGTGTTCTTCTGGAGTTGCATCCAGACATACCTGCTTGGTTTGGAAGGAACCTATTAGAAAATAGTGAACAAAGACGCTATTTTGGCTCAAGAGAAGCTCTGGCATGCAAGAGTTTGAGTGCAAAAACATTTATCAACATAATTTATGGACATTTGTTGATATTATCTGCTAGGCGAGAAAGGTGATTCCTTCTATGTATATTCTTCAGCCTTACATAAATACCAAAGGGAAAACATGAATGATTTGATTCAAGTGTATCATATCTGTAAAATAATAAGGGCAAAAGCAAAGTTGCCTTTACGTGTGATCTTTATCTCATTGTAGTAAAATCCATTCAAAGTGTTGTGATCAATATTATTATTTACATTTATAGTGCAACAGGTGGTTTGCCATTGACACATTCATTGCACTAGATGAACGAAAGTAATGGGGCTTACAAGCTTGAAGGTTCATGTTTCTTGACAACATTCATTGCCTAGATGAATGAAAATAATGGGGCTTACAAGCTTGAAGAGGTTGGTTTCTATCTGAAGATTCCTCTTCATTTTTCCTAAGGGTAAGTTTTTCTAAGCACGTAATTGCTTCACATTTGCTGGCGGAGCTTCTAAAACCCATGAAATGTCTGGTGGGAAGTTGATCCGTGATATGCAAACCTGATTACTCCCTCATTAGAGAGACAGAGAAACGCTTGAATAACCAATGCAGCAGCTCATGCTGTGTGACTTGAAGTGGAAAAACCAGTGAATAGCTTGGAATGAATTCTACAAACTCTAGACAAAAGGATATGCTCTAACTCGCATCTCCTCGTTATGCTCCAATCATGGGATGAAAAGTTGGCTTACCGGGCATATCAGCAACATATCAAATTTAGATTAGAGTATAGTCTAGCAAAATTACAATATTTAGCAGGTATAATCTGGCAACATGTTACCAGATTATATCATTCTGACTGGATGCAACATTTGCGGACTGGATGTAAAAATACGGTAGAGGGTAGGATACATGAATGAAAAATGGACGTAAAAATAAGGTTGAGGGTAGGGCAAGAAGTGCTTAGACTGGGTGTAAAAGTATGGAATCGGGTATGATTCTTCGACAGTATGGGACCGTATACATAGGGGTTTCTATGGAGGATCAGCTGTATACAGAGGGGTTTCTCCTGACTTGATGCACGCACATGCCATATGCCCCTTATATAGAGGTGAACCCCCCGGGTATCCTCTGCCACAGAAAGGTTACAATCATTTGTGCGTGTGCACTTAAGGAAAATTTGATTGCCTTTACTCATAGGGATCTTAATGAGATTGGACAAAGAGGAGTTAATTTAAGTGGAGGACAGAAGCAACGGATACAACTAGCTCATGCATTGTATAATGACTCTGATATTTACATAATGGGTGATCGCTTCACTGCTGCGGATGCTCAAACTGCTGCTTTGTTGCTCAAGGTGTCAAAGGACCGATGATTTTACTTGGCAGTTTTTACTTTGCAGAAATCCATTTCAGGAATGTCATTGACTAAAGCTATCATCTTAGTGACACATCAAGTGGAGTTTTTGCCAAAAGCAGACAAAATTCTGGTAAGTGCCTTGCATCAATGATATTTAGGTCTATATCTTGACATGATGATGAAACATATGGTACATTTAGACTATAGTGGCACTACAATTTAGAGATTTGGTGTTTGAAAGTTATCATCAACTTTGCTGATCAATTGAGAAAGACAATGGATTAAGCTACAAAAAAAGAAGTGCTAAGCTTTGACAACCTTAGATGTAACTAAACATCGTCTTTTAGGTGAAATTCAATTTGGAAAGACAATGTCCTGCATGAACATCTTGAACTTGTCTATCTCAATTCCAGATGATGCAAGCTAGAGAAATAAAGTAGGCCGGCAAAAATGATGAGTTGTTGGCAATTTGGCGATATGTTTGTGACATTTTGAATGCACATAATAATGCAAGAGAGCATGCATCTTTAGCCGAAAATATTTTAAAAGCCAAAAGAAAAAGTCTTTCATGATGCAAAAGACATGTCTGTGAAGGTGCACAATACAACTGTTGATGTTAGTCAATTAACAAAGGATGAGGCAAAAGAAATGGGTGGCTTGGGCGTTAGATCACTTATGAGTTATGTAGGAATAAGCAAGGTGGATGTAATTTTCACTCTAGCTTTGGCAGCACAAATCATATTTGTAATTGGCAGTTGGCCACTTATCGAACTCAAGATTAAGTCCAATGTTAGTAATTGTTTATCTTGATTGATTTCTTTTCTTGGAGGGTTGGTCCACGTATAGTGGTAAATCATATAAATCTCTTGGCCTCAAAGCATCAAAGGCTTTCTTTTCTGGCTTTATGGATTCTTTGTTCAGTGCACCTATGCCTATATTTGATTCAACACCTATTGGCATAATCCTAAACCGGGTATATTATTTTTCAATTAGTGTCCATGATACTAGAATATAGAATTGATTTACTATTGACAATTAATTGGATGTGGTTTTCGGGCTTCATTAGACATGAGCATATTGTATATAGATATTCCAATGCCTTTGCATTTATATTTGAAAATATTTGATGTTATTGCTATCTTTTGGTTGCAATGTCAATTGTGATGTGGAAAGTGTTATAATGATTGCCATTCCAATGGCGGGACTGCTTATTGGCTGTGGTATATGGCTATCAATATTTAAGCAAAAGGAGGTCAAATATATCGGTCTTAAAAATCCACTTTCAATAAATACCATTTATATATTTGCCTCTTGAAATAGCCAAAATTGACAACTATCTGGACTTTTGAAAAGCAAGAGCATATTTGTGGTAAAAGCTTTACAAGCTATGGACATTGATGGTTACGTAAATCTTCAAACTTTCATAGCTTATGAGTGGGTAGCACTTCTTGTTGAATTTCTGGAAACTCTTATATTATCTGGGGCTTGCTTTGCTCATGGTTACGCAATCACGGAAAGCCTTGAGTAAGGTAATTTATTTCTCCTAACATCCATTTTCTTCTATTTCAAAATGTTTTTAACTTTTAACAATTTTGAGCGACTTCTTTGGACTCTCCTTGTCTTATGCCCTCTCATTAAACGGCCTGGCAAATTTTTCGCTTCAATGGTTAACATTCGCGACAAATTACATTGTGTACGTAGAGCGGATATACCGGTACATGCATCATCGCCTTCAAGAAGCGCTGCTATAATTGGCGACAACCACCACTTTGCACATGGCCTTGTAAAGGAGCGGTGGATGCGCAAAATCTGCCGGTATAATCTCTTGCTAGTTAATCAAATGAAGGCTTTCAAAATTCAGGATATAGTATTCTATGAAGCGTGGCATGATCTACCACCTGTGATCTTCATCGCACTACATTTCAAATGATAAATAGGGGGAATTATTACGATGAACTTCTAGGTTCATGTTTCTCTTTTAATCGTTATTATCTTTGAAAATGGTTCTGCTTGTGGCTGTTCTTCAACTTAGGAGTTAATATCACTAACCACACGGGAACAAATAAATTTTCATCTCTTTTCATAACTCTATTCGATTATGACTTACGCCCGACCGCTAGAAAAAAGATGCAAGGGTGTTGATGTAGAAGCCGTGTAAATTGAATGGCCTCAAGTGCTTAATAGGGTTAAGGATTAGATATTGGAGGATGGTTATGTTTACGGAGCATGATCTATAGGATGAATGGAGATTATATTGGTGCTTTCCTTCTCATACTATAAAATAGATTGATAATAATATGATATCCCATCTTGATAATATCGGGGTTCGGTATCAAGAAATAGCTCCGTTTGTGGTGGGCAAAAGAATTGGAATTGTTGGGATTGTATCTCGGTTAAAGTCTCTCTTGTTGACCAAAATACACAAGATAATCAAGGCATGGAGATAATGTAGGATTGAAGCTTATGGCTAGTTTCTAAAAGGAACAATTTATAGATGACTTTAGAATCTCTTGTAGCTAATTGGTTCCTTCATGGATGCAGTGAAATGGAACAATCCTATATCCTATATCACTACATGTCATTTGTGGATGTAATCAAATGGAACAATGTATTGAAGATCATTGCACAAGAATGACATGCAACACTTGAATACTATATAATGATCAGTTGGACATTGAAAGAATATCTCGCGAGGTGAGAGTGACATAGGACCAACTCTCAGAGATATATTATGAAGATAACAATTAGAACAATGAAGATAGTAGCACTAAAGATAGTAGGACCAATTCGGAGAAATATATCATGAAGATAACAATTAGAACACTAAAGATAATAATTTGGGTTGTCAACTTGCTTACATGCTCATCACTAACATAATGCATACTCCTAACAACTTGCCCACTAATATCATGTCCAACAACCATTTTCACCAAGAAGCTCTTTATAATTTGAAATCAAAATGAGGGTTTTAAAGTTTAATAAAAAAGGGGCATTAAAGGATGGCGCAGATCAGAAGGCCAACAGAGGAGATGCAAGATGCACTCCCACCTCTCCTTATAGAGGTGCAAGATCGTTACACTTATCCAAAGGCTGAGATACAACAAATGAAATCTTGAGAGAAGCGAAGAATCCAAAAATTTCATAACTCTTTGTAGGTTGTGGCAACAACCTGAAACTTGTCAACCTTGCCGCTCGTCGAACATAGCAAGTTTTGAACTTTCCGAATTGTAAATGTCAACCAGAAATTAAAGTAATTGAATGGTGCACTATTAAAATAATTGAATGGTACATGGAACCGGTGTTGTAAATGAGAACTATACATGCAGGTTTATCATTTTATTTAAAAATTGAGTTTGAAGTAGCGCCAATTCTCTAAATGTGGATTGGATTGCCAACAACTATACTATTTTATCACAATATCAAAATCTTTGGGGTTATTATGTGATCGAGGCAACACAAAAAAGTCTTGGCACGGCGGGAAGTTAAACCCATAGACAATGTCTGATGCAAATGCTTTGATCTTCACATTTGTTTTGCCATCGACATAAAACACCACCACCTCGGGGGGGACCAGGAGGGCAAAGTGATTTCCGCGATAAAGAGGCCACGGAACTTTGAAGCTATGAAAGCCTTTTACGGTTGCTTGTGTAGCGTGGGGAAGATGCAGCGGATGCAAAATTGTAAGGATAGATTCGAGGATCTCCTTTAGTTGCGGTGAAAATAGGCTTAGGAAGTGTGCTTATTAGGCAATGATACGAGTTGGAATCGGAGAGGCAAGCTTTGTTTTTGATAAAAAGCAAGGACATTAATCTACGTCTTATACAAAAAAAACACAATTTCCTCTCACCCCGATCAATAAGGCGTTGATAACTTCAATTATCGCATTCTTGATAGAGTCCCCGGTTATGACAAGTCGTTATTACAACCATGATTACGTGTCGGACAAGATGAAATCATACGATCACGCGTATGCAATATCGGATTTTCTTAATAACTTCACATTACGGAATATCCAACTACTGAACTCAAACTTAAGGTGGATGCTATATATCATTATGAAATGAATTTGGACATGGAAAAGGGTCTTGTGAAAAATGCGAGGGTTATGATTGTATCAATGCACACAAAGTTTGTAATGGTGAAGGTATTAGACGAAGTATCAGATGATGATTCATGCACATACCCAATCTCTAGAGATGATTTCTTCTATCGGCCAGATAATCGACCTTGGGCCATTCACAGGAGACAATTGCCTCTCCGATTATCTTACTCGACCATTTCCAATAGTTGTCGGGGGCTGACATTAGATCTTGTCGTCATCGACCTTAAATCTGCGATGTGTTCGCACATGGCCGGCTATACATGGCGGCTTACTCGCATGTGAAATAGACATGGCGTGCTCATCTCCTCTCGCCGGAGGACACAACAAAGGTGCACTAAGAATATAAGCCTACAAAGAGCTGCTTTTATGATGGGGTGCGTTTTCTTAAGCCTTCCTTTATGCAGACGATACAACAAATGTATAGAAACCCATGCACACCGCCTAGACTTCCAATACGGTATGTCCTAACCTTCCACATGTATCATCTTCCAAGCCCGGATCATGGATATCCTGTTGTTCGATTACCATGAGGCGCATTAATAATAAGTCTTCCTTTATACATATAATAAGAAATATAAAGAATATCATGCACATCGAACTAGACTTCCAATAAGATACACCCTAACCTTTCATATGTACCATCTTCCAAGCCCGTTATAGATGGCTGTTGTTCGGCTACCATGAGGTGCCATTGACCCACCAGATCAATTTAAAGAAAACAAAAATAAAGGGAGCGGAGGGGGTTTGTAAAAACGTCCATAATAGTGTTAGTCTAGTCATCGAGGCCATTGGTTATGGGCAATCTCCACCGGGCTCAAAACCCACGACTATCATTAGATGGTGCAAAATAAAAAATGGACAAAAAAGCCCATCGCGGTGGTGGTCTAATGGTCAAGCCATTGGTTGTGGACGACCCCCACCCAGGCTCAAAACCCACTGACAACCACCGGGTGGTTCGAGAATAAAGAATGGACAAAAACTCCTACCACGGTGGTGGTCTAGTGGTCAAGCCAGCGGTTGTAGATGACCCCACCCGGGCTCAAACCCACTTGACAACCAATTGGGTGGTTCGAATAAAAAAAAAAGAATGGACAATAAAAGCCCACTAGCGGTGGTGGTCTAGTGCTCAGGCCACTGGTAATGGGCAATCCCCACGCAGAAGGCTCAAAACCCACTGATGTCCTCGAGTGGTAAAAAAAAGAAGAAAGAAAAAAAAGAAAGGTAAAATAATAGAATAGAAGGAAATCATAAAATGGGAGTCTCATGGTACTTGAAACAACACCCATCTATCATATGGACCGAGACCATCTGACGGCGGTGTGGGTTCAATTTCCACATGTTCTTGAATTATTATATGATCCAAATAAAATTAGAGTGCATACAAAAGGGTTGGGAAAGAGAAATGTTTCGCTGACCAAGGCATAAATTTCTTGTGTACAAATAAAAAGTGCCTTTGAAGAAACACTTAAAACACATCTTTGGATAACTACATAACCCTTCTTATCACTTCTTATTCTTATACCTTCAAAATAAGCTTAACCTAGCAATTAAGGAGGATAAAGATCCGCCATTTCAAACCTTGACTCATGCAAACACCAAAGTCCTAAGTAATATAATAGCATTAATGGCAACTTCTAGTGTGGCAACACCTATTTTTACAAAAAAAGTTGTCTTCAGTTTCCTTATGATTTTCACTGAATAATAGTTTATGGTATCTCATGGGTATATCTTAGGAATACACCTTACGATAAATGTACCTATTTGATATCTCCGCATGTTTATGCACGGCCTCTTGCTAGTTTTACTTTCCTTTCCTTCATTTGCATGTTCTTCTTTTCCATATAACCCTTTTCCCAAGCTTGCCTTATTGCTAGTTTAAGTTAAGTGAACATTGCCCTATTTGCAAATGATAATTCTAATATAATACAAAATGTCCATTACTGATGATATTGATCTGGATGTTTTCCCACCTTCCTTCATACTTAGACAATGTTACACCTAATATAGAACCACCAAAAAGAGAATAACACTTAAGAAGAAAGGAACAACGAGATCCTTGTAAGATAGTGTGTGCAATCTGATCATGAAGTGTAATTCACCACTTATCTCTAACAAACATCTAATGTCGAAGTGGAAGGCACTAGTAATGCTATCTGTTGGGTATAATGTGTTTAACCCTGTTCAAAATACATATCTATAACATGTGATGACATTCGAAAAAATCCAGCTGGCATGCAAAAAAGCCACGTGTAATATCCACGTCTACTTTCTGTAAAAAGCATCGAGTGCCATCGCCGATGGATTTGAGCTTGGAGTTTATTCGATGGATTTGGAGCTTGTAATAAATAAATAGAAGGCAAATCTTTAGGTAGAGGTGGATGTAGAATCACTACAATGCCTTGAAGACATGAAGTCTATTATTAATATTAAATTAACACTAATTGGGGTTATTATAATTTGTTTGTAAATAATTAAACACTAATTGGGGTTGTAGCTCAGTGGAAGAGTGCTTGTGCCATCTTTGGAAGCAAAAGGCTTGAGGATCGAAACCCCACGATGCCTCAAGAGCGATTGCCGACATCGTGGAAATCAAGAGGTCTGAGGATCGAAACCTCACAACTCCAACTTCATTTTTTTTACCAGAACCGTATTGCAAGAACTAGGCCTAGCCAAAAAAGACCTAGAACCGCATTGCAAGAAACCGAAATAGTGAGGGGCTTCAACCAGAGCCTAGGAGTGTAGACTCTGCCAGAAACAGACTCTGATGTAGACAAGAAACATGTATTATTGCCCTGCCTGCCAGAGATTTCCTTTAGGTTCAGGTCCCGCAGAAGGCATTTGCGATGGGCTGTCTGGTTCAATTTCTTCCCATTATGCTTAGCTTCATTCCAATTCGTCACATTACTATTGTCATTAACATTCTGCCTGGGATTTTTCTTTTTTTAAATGGACTGTTGTGAAATTCCTTGCATAAATTAGTTGTTTTTAACCTTCAGGTCTGTTGTTGATAGGCTATAAATTCCAGGAAGAAGGACGGTCTGCATGACAAGAATGGTTGGAAGCTTTTTGACAAAAAGCTTTTCTTTCGCGCAGTTCTCCAAAGTGAGCCCTACTCTTCAAATTTGGATTGTGGTGGACAATACAAAAGAGGTTGATTCAGGTTCTAGATAAACATGCTTCTAACATGTGAAGCTAGACAAGTCATTAATGGGATGTATATATGTTATAGCTGCCATTGACAAACTTAGGCTTTACATAATGTATGATGTACAGTATTATTATAGCAGGCTTATGACAGCAGTTATTTCTTAGAAATTTTGTGACAAGATACTAACTCGATTGACTTGTAAAAGCTATCCTATCCAAAGACTTTTTAAGCTAGGTTTCAAATCCATTGACATGAACAATGCTTTTGGCAAAGCAATGGAGGATTTAAAGAGTAATGGCACAACTACAGGTCTCGTATAAAGCTTGTTACATTTTTACATTCTGTATCTTTTTGTTTCAAACCTTGTTAATCTTATGTTTGCATACGGACATCCTCACATTGTTCTTGGAGCCCTTGGTCAACTCTTTTAGCAAGTTATATAAGTCATTATGCAATTTTATAGATTTCATGCATGTGTAACACGAGGCATCTTGGTTTTATAAATGAGGTCAAGGGAAATGGTACATTAGTAATGGAGCTGAACAAGAACAAGTTCGACAAGAAGATAGAATCAGCATGTGCAAAAATGTATTTTCATTATTATAGCAGCTTCTTCATCAGCAAAACATGCTCCAAGTTTATATACGGACAGGTTGGGCCAGTTTGCTGCTTTTTTGGAGATATCATTTCTATTAGAGAAGGAGTATTAGATACTAGATATGATTTTGTAATAGCTTCTTTTCTATTGCTCTGGTGGTGTCATTAGTAGGTGTTCCAAGTTATCAAGCATTATTGGGGTTCTACAGGAACATATTACGCAGCAATCATGGAGAACAGTGCAGATTTTTAGGGACGTGTAGTAGTTGGCGTGGGTGCTGGAAGTGGAATTCTTTCTTTGTTTGCAGCAGGTATTTGTTTGTTATACGTCTTTCTGTAGAAAAGTGGACAATTATGTACAAAAACTGGACGATTAAATACAGTTACATTTAGAAAGATGGGTGTTACAAAGAACAATATGAATCTGTGTGGCTCTTGCATGCGCAATTCTCTTTTTTTTGAAAGTTTCACCTTTACTTCACAAGCAGTTAATTGAAGAGGAAAAAGCTTTAGATGTGAGGGAGGTAAGCTTTATGGAACAAAGGTGTGATAGTTTATCTCCAAAATTACTGAATAATCTGCTCAAGCAACAGGATGGCATGCAGTCCGTGCTCAAATGCCCCCTTCTTGCAGTAAACAGCTCTCACAGGTGCTATAGTTCTTTCTCAAGTGCCATATCATAATTTAGCTGTCTATGCAGCATCTTACAATCCTAAGTTTTTTAAGATACATGTTGAAACTTGGTGTAAGTATTTTGAAAAGACTGCTTTCTCCTCTAATGTACTGGTCAACTTCAAAGTAATCATAAGCTTCAGGGTGGCTAAGAAACTAAGAAATGTGGGGCTTTGGTGTGGAAGACAATGGTTTCCAATTGCCGGCTTGTCTTATGCATAGAATCCTTTTATTTGCTGATAAAATGAAGGCGGTGTCAATAAATATGCTGTTGCTTCACTTTGTCGAGGCAGGGGCATTTAGAAAGGCTATTATAAATGACCAAATTATGTATGTATCTGTTCATCAGGCAAAGGCTTTTCTCGTTGTGTTTTGCTGGGTGAAGGCTTGGCAGGATAACAGGGTTTGTACGCAGATTAATTAAAAGCACATGTCAAATAGCTGTCCTGGCATTGGAATCATTAGCCAGAACATTACCTATGACTTACTGCACTTTGGTTCTATCATGATATTAAGCTCTCATCAGATCATTTTTTCCTGGTTATTTGGCTGGAGCAAAGCATGTTCATGCTGTAGAGGTATCTTCGATGGCAGATTACGCTCATAGATTTACTAGTGGGAGTCCAGCACTTGCTAAGAAGATAACAGTTTGAAACCTCCGACATGCTTGCATTAGGAAAGAGAAGATGAATTATTCAAGTAGATTGAATGATGATGCAAATTCTGGAAACTGTTAAAATTGCATAACCTGGGCAAATTTTACAAAGCTGCAACCTTGACTGTGGCTCTCGTACCAACCCAGAGGTGGTATTTTTGTCCAAGAAGTCCATCTTCTTGTTCCATTCATGTCAATTTCCATAAACATTTGAAAACTGATTATCACATGTTTTCACACTTGATGCTATGTCAGCTTAATCTTCTAGGTTTTGCTTGCTTATGTATATTTGAGCACGAATACATGAACTGAAGCTTGGATTTGTTTGTTTTATCATGTGTCTGTTTTGGCATATAGTGTAGCACAGCCAATTCACGCATTGCATAGATGAGAATTGATGGTCCCAACCTCTCTTCTTTTCCTTAGGCATGTGTTCATACTTTTTGCACTTGGTTCTGATAATTTCATGTCATTGTAACTCATTGAAAGGCCATAATCTCATCATTGCTTGTAATGAGTCCTTAGGCATCATTATCATATTTTACCTTGATTTTTTCCTTTATCCATGGAATCAGAGCCTCATTATGATATTCAGGTCGGGAGGAGAATGCCTGGTCACCAGATCTTTCTTGAGTTTTGGGAATCTTAAATGGATACAAGTAGAGCCATCATTTACTATGATGTAATACATGGACTGTTTTAATATTATGTGAAAACTGGAAAAAGAAAAATTTTGAAAAGGAGAAAAGCTATGACTTGAACATTATTATGGCAAACACCATATCTTTGAAAGCAACTCGAGCTGTCTATTTGCAAGCAACTCAAGCATCTATTCATATGCAAGAGGTATAGTCACGTTTGGTGATTGGCATAGCATATACATAGCATATACATTTATTATTGGATGCCTACCAACTATGAAGTGCACCACATATGTATGAACTAACAAGCATGTTACTAACGTTTGGCAGTATTGGGCACTTGTTGCTAGATCATATGTCTTACTAGGCCATATGTAGTATGAGGTAGACGATGGCGACGAACAATTTCAGGCAAAGTCTTGTCTTTTCTATCGGCAAAGTCGTCTGCTACCATTGATCCTTTCCATCATCTTACTCTTTTATGCCAAGAAATGCATTAGCGGTTGCAATTTTCATGGAGAAGGGACCATTAATATTGAAGCTAGGTTTACCCCATCCACGTAACAAGGTTTGGAGGTGAGAGCTTCAGCATGATTGTAAATTTGTCTCTATTTGATTGGAAGCTTCTCAAGTTTGTAAACCATATGCAGCAACTAGCCACCATGTCATTGGAGTATTGACTCCATGATCATGTAGCTAGAGTTATAAAATTAAGCCCATGAACTCTTTATAAAGGTTAGGCCATGATCTCAAAACAAATATATAAAATAAACATCTAAACTATTATTGGGCTATTTTGCCTAGCATTCTTGACACTCCATGAACATGCATTGAATGAGCTTTGAAAGAGAGGTGGCAGAAGAGGTAGAAGCTAATAGAAGCAATACCATACTATAGAACAAAAGCATCTTTTATAGTCCGCTAATTACGATAAAATAATAAAAAAAAAGCTCAAGGTCTTAATGAATCATTTGAGGCAACCATCGACAAAGATGTGTATACAATGCAACATATAGACTAACTCAAGCAATGAAATTCACATGATGCTCTATATGTACTCAGGTTTGTGAGCGATATGAAGTAATTGGACGCTATAGACACAAGTCCTAAGTTTGATCAGATCTTTTGGAGAAGTTGAGTGAGGATTATACTAAAAATTAAATAATCATGTGGAGGAGATGGAGGCAATGAATTAATTTACAGTATTCTATAAAGCATATACCATTGCATTTTTGTAATCTATGAAATTGCACCATTTTATTTTGCCATGAATATTAGCCATTTTGCCACTGAAGTCTAGCAGCACAAGGTTTCCTTGATGACAAAAGCGTTCCCCTGATTGGCTAATTCAGGTTTCGGACATGATGCAACTGGTCTCAAGTTTCCTCTTGTGATGGAACTGCCGAGGCCGGATAAACTTCTTGCTTCGATCCGCGACCATTCCGGATTCATTCTATTTGTCTGTTTACATAGTTAACTTGTAACTAGAGATGGATAGAGCTTCTTCTCTCGAGTGTCGTCCAGATTTACATTCGATTCTTCAAGTAGAGTGTTGTATCTATGCCCGAATATGTGCTATTTTTTCAAGTAAGGTATTCTTTCAATGCTTTCGTTCTTCTTTTTGAACTGATATTGCTTGTGGGCTATGAGCAGAAAGCACGTCTTGCAAGTATGGCTCGAATATTAAATTTAGCATTGAGCAAGAATTTTTTTTAGCTTTAACAGATCATTTCTTTGGCGCAAACTCAGATGCAACTAAATTGACGAAATCCAAGGAGCAATTAAGGTTAATTCTTAGTACTTTTATATAGAAACTTCAATTACCTTGTTCATTGTTGTTTGAAAAAGGCATGGAAGATGCCATGCTAGAGTTCACGATGCTAGATTTAGAATTAGACCAAACACACTCTGTTTTGTTTTGGCGAGTTATGGGAGATGCTGTTTTTTTAGTGTGGAAAAAAACAAAATTCAAAAAACATTACCAAGTCCATGAATAACATATATACCATTAAATATAACACAAATCCCATAACACACCGAAACAAAAATTATCAATTTTCAATACAAAAAAAAAACTGGCAACAACCCAATTCCACTTCTTTGCAAAAAGAAGTGGAGTTTTCTATAGCTCTTATATTTTGGATTCTCATGAGCTAGTGTACAGACAGTTCAAGATTTAGAGATGTACATCTCCCCTATGTACATATAGAAGGAAATCAACTCCTTGCTTTAGATGAGTTTTACCAAAGCTTTCAAGGCAAGAATCAACATAAACTAGAAAATGGAATTTAGCATTTAAAGAAATACGAATCGCACCTCCTTACTAGCTCACACAAATCAATGAAATCGCAACTACTACAACGACTACTACTATTGCCAAGATTCCTGGGATGAGCACACGATAATGGAAAAGCACAAGTGCCCATCAATTTTGCCATTGCTATGTTTGCATCTCTTCCAATAGGATGGTAGATGTGTATATTTATTTGCACGTGGCTCATTTACTGATAATGCAAGCTAAACTAGTTTTTTCTCATCATCCACATGTAGATTAATAAATACAAGTATCTTCTTCATTCTAAATATCCCCACATGTTACCAAAAAAAAAAACACTTTTCATTGATCTCAAAGGGTGATGCACACACTATTGTACAAGGATCTCAATGTTCCTTTCTTCTAAGGTATTATTATCTTTTTTGGTGGTTGTACATTAGGTGTAACATTATCTAAGTATGAAGGAAGGTGGGACAACATGCAGATCAATATCATCAGTAATGGACATTTTGTATTATATTAAAATTATCATTCGCAATAGGGCAATATCCACAAACTTGAACCGGCAGTAAGGCAAGCTTAGGGAAAGGGTTAGGTGGAACATGCAAATGAAGGAAAAGAAAGAAAAACTAGCCATAGGGCAGGCATAAACATGCTGAGATATCAAATAAGTACATTTTCTTGTGAGGCGTATTCCTAAGTATAGCGGCTAAGCATCAGGTGGAATATACAAAAAGAATAGCATCGATCCGAGCCATCGGATCGCCATTCTGGGAAGGGATGAGCTCCTATATCAGGCCATTTCCTCTTTCGGCTCGATTATCGGCGTCTTCTCACAGCAGCTCCTTCTTCTTTTTCCATTGCTTCTTTCCTCCCAGCCTTATCTTGGATCTTCTAGCCTTTCCTTGTCCATTGCTTCTTTTCTCCCAGCCTTATCTTGGATCTTCTAGCCTCATATTTGCATCTCTCATTTTCTCGCCATTTGTAAGCCGATAAGATTAGCGAGGGGGATCCGGGATCCAAGGTGCGGGTGGAAGCTAGTCGGCGTTAACACGTGGGTAGAGATTGTTCTTAAGGAAAATTTTTGCGTCGTAACAGTGGTATCAGAGCTGTGGCTGTGAATCTAGTTTTCTGGGAAAATCTAAACTTGATGGCGGAAATGGACGAGAAACATTCTGTCTTCCAAACCACTTGGGAAGTGGAGAAGCGGGAACTTGAGAGTGTTTCAGTCCAAGAGCTGGCTAAAAACTTAGTGTGTCTTCAAGGGAAGATGGCGTCCATTGAACAAATAAACTAGTTACTAAGCAATGAAGTTTAATTGCTGAAGTACTTGAAGAAGATACCAAGGGTATTTCTTCACAAGTCCCTTCCCAGGGAAGTTTTGACTGCTTGAATGAACTTCTGGCGTATCATCAGTTGCATAGTTTGCAAAAAACTGGGGAATTAAGAACCTATGAGCAAGAGCTTCGGAAGCTGTTTGCAATTGTTCAGCCTCTGGATGATGAAAAGTCAGGTTTTTTATTTTATGCGTGGCAAGATTGCTGGATATGCTGATGTTAATGGCCAACCAAAATCAGGTAATCCCATGTCTTTGTGAACACTTGCTCGTATGCTATGCACAAAATGGGACCCTCATAGATTAATTCCTTGCCTTAGAGACATACCTTCCATGTTTCTTGGATTATCATAGCTTTAAAATCACATCAAGTGCGATTTAAATGTGCTACAGTTTGTATAATTGTTTCTTTTAAAGCAACTTGGAGGACATCACTTTTACTATTTTGTCTACCTAGTCGAGTATTATTTGCCTAAAATAACATGATGTTGGAGATCATGGTGATCATGTTCCAATATTTTTATGGTATATAATCTCTTGTTGTTAATTCAAAATAAACAAGTCATTTCCTTGCTTTATTTGAAGTAAATAAAGAAAAAGAACACAGAATGCAATATACACCATGGTTTTATTAATACAAAAAAGCTTACTCAAGATGCACTGAAAATAATGCTTAGTGGGCGCAATTTGGGAATAGACATAATCCCAAATTAAATTAATGATTGTACTAAGTCCATTTTTTGCAATTCTAATGATTGTTTTTAGTCCACTTTTTGCATTTCTAGGTTATAACTATTGCAAATATAAGCCTTTCATTTTTGGGTTGCCCCTAGGGGGCAAACCCTTGTTTATAATGGGTTTGTGGCATATCCTAAGTATATGCTAGAATATACCTAGGATATCTTTGGTGACCGCTCCAAACCCGCTCTTGGTCAGAACTGGCGGTCCACGATTGTTCTTTGGGCTACCGGTGTGGAAACCGCTAACCGGCACCACGGGCATGTATTCTATGCAATCTTTGTTCTTTGCCGCAATAGATATTTGGAGCCTTATTCCTGCTATAGCCATTCAGGTAACCGGCAAGGCAGACTGAAGCTCCAAAACTGCAGTGAAACAATATGCCTGATTCTTAGAGATACAACTTGGGTTTGTCTTTTAGCAATAATCTTTTGTCCTGTAGTGAGCAAGCTTTTGTTTTGTAGCAAACAAGATCTTGTCTCGTAGCACAGGGCTCCATCGGATCATAAAAACGGGCTCTAATGGAAATGCTCACATTTTAAGATTCTTCTGGTGCCTTTGATTTATTGATATGGCAAAGTAGAAAATCCGAGTTCGAGGCTCAATGGGGATGCACCCTTAGGCTCTTTTTGCTCCGTCATTGTGCACAAGAAGGATGGCCCTGCTGTTTCAAGGAATTGACGAGAGCCAATGGGACTGTATCAAACTTGCTCGTGAAGTTTTATTCCAGGTAGTATCCTCCCCGGGGGGTTCACGTATGTATTCCGTAGAATACATGTGCGTGGACGGGAGAGGGGTTTTTTCGAAAAAAAATAGTACGTATACATGCGGGCGCTCATACGTTTTGGCGCCCAGATGTATGCATTTTCCACGGTCCGGGGATGGATTTCTTGGAGCTGCTAAGGCGTAAGAGTACGTTTTAGGGGTTTGAATCCGAAGCGCACATGCCAGAAAAACGTTTTAGGATTTGGTGTTTCGGAGGTAATGTTTTGAAGTTTTTTCGTCCCTGCCACATAAAAATCTAGCACAGAGTTTTAGTCATGAACGGATTAGGAAGTAGTTAGACTAGATACATGTGGCAAATGATCATGTTGCATCTCGTTTCTTGTTTACAGAAGTTAATGGGTTTTCTGACGACAATGGCGATGCCTTCCCTGCCTCTCTTAGTTTGCCATCTTTGCCGGGTTAAGAGTGTCAGATCCTCCCTCCTAGTGCATGGTTGACGTAGATAGGGGCAGTAAGGTGCCCGTCCCAAAGAAATGAAACCGATGTAGGCCCTTTTCACGATATGTCAGTATTTGCGGCTACCTTCTTTGGATGTTGGATAGTGTGTGCAAACAAAAAGCACTACTTCTGTAAGTTGAGCATATGATTTGTTTTTTTTTATGAAATTTGCTTTCCATTTGCATTTGTTAGATGTCTCACCATCCCGGCAAGTTGTCAACTATTTAGGCATGAACTTCGTAAATGGCTTTCAAGCCGCTTGTTCTTTTGGTGTCCATTTCACCGCCTTGACAAAGATGCTTCTTAAATTTGGCATTGTCTTGCATACAGAAAAGATCTCATGATAAAAATGCCGTGGCTTGTTATAACACAATGATAAGAGTGTCGATCCTCCTAGTGCATGATTGACATAGATAGGACAAGTAAGGCTTCGTTCCGCAATGAAACCGATGTAGGTCAGACTTGCGCTTATCTTGTTTGGATGTGAGTCGTAATGCATTAATAGAAGTATGATTGCCTCCTTTGGACAGCTTTGCAAAACAAGAAGCACTACTTCTGTAAGTTAAGCACATGATTTGCTTTGATTTATAACATTTGCTTTCCATTTCCATTTGTTTCTTATTATGCATAAGCAACTTTTCATAGATTGTCTTGCGTAACAAACTGTTGCAAAACTTCAAGAACCCACTTCTTTATTGCAAAACTTGATAAGGTTCATGTTATCAAAGACTCTAGCTGGCTACCTTTATGTGGACCCTGAGAAGTGGAAAGTTGAATGCAACTTATATCAAGATCTATTTACGTATCGCGATTGAAGGCAAATTTAGCCCAACTACACCATATGAAATAGCACCAAATAGCTCTAGTGGATTTAGTGGGGAGCCGGCATCGAAGACAAATGAGGCAGTACTATACACAGGAATTGCTTGCAAGGGGTTGTGAGTTTCTTAAGCGTTCAAAGAGAGGTAAGCTTACTACTGGCAATTTCTACATGTCCAAGTTCATATTTGTTACAAAACCTGTATGCTTTTCAGGTGATTTAAACTGGAAAATGGTCTATGTATACATGGATAAGCAGAGTTAGGTAAAATCGTCTTAACCTTAATAACTGGCAAAGCAGTCTCCAACTTCGAATGTTTAAATGTGACTGTACATTTTGCAGCAAAGGAAATTTTTGCATGGTGCGGTAAAGACTAACAAAAAAAGTAAGAAGGCCCCTATTCAGGACATGTATTTGTCTTTTATCCTAGTAATATTGTAAATTGAGAAGTTGAACCTTCTAGTTGTTATTCCTTGAAATGCATCTTTGGATTCATGTTGTTTTGCTATTCTTGAAGGTGTTCTTCTTGGAAGGAACCTATTAGAAAATAGTGAACAAAGACGCTATTTTGGCTCAAGAGAAGCTCTGGCATGCAAGAGTTTGAGTGCAAAAACATTTATCAACATAATTTATGGACATTTGTTGATATTATCTGCTAGGCGAGAAAGGTGATTCCTTCTATGTATATTCTTCAAATTTACATAAATACCAAAGGGAAAACATGAATGATTTGATTCAAGTGTATCATATGCAAGAAAAATAATAAGGGCAAACAAAGACGCTGCCTTTTACGTGGTGATCTTTATCTCATTGTAGTAAAATCCATTCAAAGTGTTGTGATCAATATTATTATTTCGCTTATAGTGCAAATGTGGTTTGCCATTGACACATTCATTGCACTAGATGAACGAAAAGTAATGGGGCTTACAAGCTTGAAGCAGGTGTTTCTTGACAACATTCATTGCCTAGATGAATGAAAATAATGGGGCTTACAAGCTTGAAGAGGTTGGTTTCTATCTGAAGACTCCTCTTCATTTTTCCTAAGGGTAAGTTTTTCTAAGCACGTAATTGCTTCACATTTGCCGGCGGAGCTTCTAAAACCCATGAAATGTCTGGTGGGAAGTTGATCCGTGATATGCAAACCTGATTACTCCCTCATTAGAGAGACATAGAAACGCTTGAATAACCAATGCAGCAATTTCATGTCGTGGTGACTTGAAGTGGAAAAACCAGTGAATAGCTTGGAATGAATTCTACAAACTCTAGACAAAAGGATATGCTCTAACTCGCATCTCCTCGTTATGCTCCAATCATGGGATGAAAAGTTGGCTTACCGGGCATATCAGCAACATATCAAATTTAGATTAGAGTATAGTCTAGCAAAATTATAATATTTAGCAGGTATAATCTGGCAACATGTTACCAGATTATATCATTCTGACTGGATGCAACATTTGCGGACTGGATGTAAAAATACGGTAGAGGGTAGGATACATGAATGAAAAATGGACGTAAAAATAAGGTTGAGGGTAGGGCAAGAAGTGCTTAGACTGGGTGTAAAAGTATGGAATCGGGTATGATTCTTCGACAGTATGGGACCGTATACATAGGGGTTTCTATGGAGGATCAGCTGTATACAGAGGGGTTTCTCCTGACTTGATGCACGCACATGCCATATGCCCCTTATATAGAGGTGAACCCCCGGTATCCTCCTCGCCACGTAAAGGTTACAATCATTTGTGCGTGTGCACTTAAGGAAAATTTGATTGCCTTTACTCATAGGGATCTTAATGAGATTGGACAAAGAGGAGTTAATTTAAGTGGAGGACAGAAGCAACGGATACAACTAGCTCATGCATTGTATAATGACTCTGATATTTACATAATGGGTGATCGCTTCACTGCTGCGGATGCTCAAACTGCTGCTTTGTTGCTCAAGGTGTCAAAGGACCGATGATTTTACTTGGCAGTTTTTACTTTGCAGAAATCCATTTCAGGAATGTCATTGACTAAAGCTATCATCTTAGTGACACATCAAGTGGAGTTTTTGCCAAAAGCAGACAAAATTCTGGTAAGTGCCTTGCATCAATGATATTTAGGTCTATATCTTGACATGATGATGAAACATATGGTACATTTAGACTATAGTGGCACTACAATTTAGAGATTTGGTGTTTGAAAGTTATCATCAACTTTGCTGATCAATTGAGAAAGACAATGGATTAAGCTACAAAAAAAGAAGTGCTAAGCTTTGACAACCTTAGATGTAACTAAACATCGCCTTTTAGGTGAAATTCAATTTGAAAGACAATGTCCCCGCATGAACATCTTGAACTTGTCTATCTCAATTCCGATGATGCAAGCTAGAGAAATAAAGTAGGCCGGCAAAATGATGAGTTGTTGACAAATTGGCAAGATGTTTGTGACATTTTGAATGCACATAATAATGCAAGAGAGCATGCATCTTTAGCCGAAAAATATTTTAAAGCCAAAGAAAAAGTCTTTCATGATGCAAAAGACATGTCCGAAGGTGCACAATACAACCTGCTGATGTTAGTCAATTAACAAAGGATGAGGAAAAAGAAATGGATGGCTTGGGCGTTAGATCACTTATGAGTTATGTAGGAATAAGCAAGGGGATGTAATTTTCACTCTAGCTTTGGCAAAGACAAATCATATTTGTAATTGGCGGCAAGAAGCAACAACCTCGGTTGGCCACTTATCGAACTCAAGATTAAGTCCAATGTTAGTAATTGTTTATGCAGTGATTTCTTTTACTGGAGGGTTGGTCCCTGTGCGTGGTAAATCATATAAATCTCTTGGCCTCAAAGCATCAAAGGCTTTCTTTTCTGGCTTTATGGATTCTTTGTTCAGTGCACCTATGCCTATATTTGATTTGACACCTATTGGCAGAATCCTAAACCGGGTATATTATTTTTCAATTAGTGTCCATGATACTAGAATATAGATTTGATTTACTATTGACAATTAATTGGATGTGGTTTTCAGGCTTCATTAGACATGAGCATATTGTATATTCCAATGCGCCTTGCATTTATATTTGCAGAAATATTTGATGTTATTGCTATACTGGTTGCAATGTCAATTGTGATGTGGAAAGTGTTATAATGATTGCCATTCCAATGACTGGGACTGCTTATTGGCTACAGGTATATGGCTATCAATATTTAAGCAAAAGGAGGTCAAATATATCAGTCTTAAAAATCCACTTTCAATAAATACCATTTATATATTTGCCTCTTTTCAAATAGCCACCGGGCGTGACAACTATCCGGACTTTTGAAAAGCAAGAGCATATTTGTGGTAAAGCTTTACAAGCTATGGACATTGATGGTTCTCAGAAATCTTCAAACTTTCATAGCTTATGAGTGGGTAGCACTTCTTGTTGAATTTCGAAACTCTTATATTATCTCAAAAGCACCGCTCATGGTTCTCGCAACTGAAGCCAAGGGGTAAGGTAATTTATTTCTCCTAACATCCATTTTCTTCTATTTCAACTGTTTTTAACTTTTAACAATTTTGAACGGCTTGTTGGACTCTCCTTGTCTTATGCCCTCTCATTAAACGACGCGACAAAAATTTCTCGCTTCAATGGTTAACATTCGCGAGAAATTACATTGTGTCTCAGAGAACGGATATACCAAAGACATGCATCCGCCTCAAGAAGCGCTACTATAATTGACAAAGAACCACCACTTTGCACATGGCCTTGTAAAGGAACGGTGGATCTGCAAAAATCTGCAGTATAATCTCTTGCTAGTTAATCAAATGAAGGCTTTCAAAATTCAGATATAGTATTCTATGAAACGTGGCATGATCTACCATCGATCTTCATCCGCACTACATTTCAAATGATAATGCTAGGGGGGAATTATTCTCGATGAACTTCTAGGTTCATGTTTCTTTTTAATCGTTATTATGCTGAAAATGGTTATCGCCGTGGTCGTTCTTCAACTTAGGAGTTAATCACTAACCACACGGAACAAATAAATTTTCATCTCTTTTCATAACTCTATTCGATTATGACTTCTCAATCGCTAGACCAAAAGATGCAAGGGTGTTGATGTAGAAGCCGTAAAAATTGAATGGCCTCAAGTGCTTAATAGGGTCGATTAGATATTGGAGGATGGTTATGTTTCGAGCATGATCTATAGGATGAATGGAGATTATATTGGTGCTTTCCTTCTCATACTATAAAAAGAGATTGATAATAATATGATATCCCATAATCGATAATATCGTGTTCTGTGATCAAGAAATAGCTCCGCTTGTGGTGGGCAAAGAATTGGAATTGTTGGATCAGATCTCTCGTTAAAGTCTCTTGTTGACCAAAATACACAAGATAATCAAGGCATGGAGATAATGTAGGATTGAAGCTTATGGCTAGTTTCTAAAGGAACAATTTATAGATGACTTTAGAATCTCTTGTAGCTAATTGGTTCCTTCATGGATGCAGTGAAATGGAACAATCCTATATCCTATATCACTACATGTCATTTGTGGATGTAATCAAATGGAACAATGTATTGAAGATCATTGCACAAGAATGACATGCAACACTTGAATACTATATAATGATCAGTTGGACATTGAAAGAATATGCAGAGGTGAGAGTGACATAGGACCAACTCTCAGAGATATATTATGAAGATAACAATTAGAACAATGAAGATAGTAGCACTAAAGATAGTAGGACCAATTCGGAGAAATATATCATGAAGATAACAATTAGAACACTAAAGATAATAATTTGGGTTGTCAACTTGCTTACATGCTCATCACTAACATAATGCATACTCCTAACAACTTGCCCACTAATATCATGTCCAACAACCATTTTCACCAAGAAGCTCTTTATAATTTGAAATCAAAATGAGGGTTTTAAAGTTTAATAAAAAAGGGGCATTAAAGGATGGCGCAGATCAGAAGGCCAACAGAGGAGATGCAAGATGCACTCCCACCTCTCCTTATAGAGGTGCAAGATGCGTTGCACTTATCCAAAGCTGAGATACAACAAATGAAATGCGCGAGAGAACGAAGAATCCAAAAATTTCATAACTCTTTGTAGGTTGTGGCAACAACCTGAAACTTGTCAACCTTGCCGCTCGTCGAACATAGCAAGTTTTGAACTTTCCGAATTGTAAATGTCAACCAGAAATTAAAGTAATTGAATGGTGCACTATTAAAATAATTGAATGGTACATGGAACTGGTGTTGTAAATGAGAACTATACATGCAGTTTATCATTTTATTTAAAAAAATTGAGTTTGAAGTAACTGCCAATTCTCTAAATGTGGGTCGATTGCCAACAACTATACTATTTTATCACAATATCAAAATGCTGGGGTTATTATGTCGGAGGCAACACAAAAAGTCTTGGCCTGGCAGGGAAGTTAAACCCATAGACAATGTCTGATGCAAATGCTTTGATCTTCACATTTGTTTTTGCCATCGACATAAAACACCACCACCTCGGGGGACCGGAGGGCAAAGTGATTTCACAGTAAAGAGGCCACAGACTTTGAAGCTATGAAAGCCTTTTACAGTTGCTTGTGTGCGTGGGGAAGATGCAACAGATGCAAAATTGTAAGGATAGATTCGAGGATCTCCTTTAGTTGCAGTGAAAATAGGCTTAGGAAGTGTGCTTATTAGGCAATGATACAGGAGTTGGAATCAGAGGCAAGCTTGTTTTTTGATAAAAAGCAAGGACATTAATCTACGTCTTATACAAAAAAAACACAATTTCCTCTCACCGATCAATAAGAGCGTTGATAACTTCAATTATCGCATTCTTGATAGAGTCCCTGGTTATGACAAGTCGTATTACAGCCATGATTACGTAATCGGACAAGATGAAATCATACACGATCACGCGTATGCAATATCAGATTTTCTTAATAACTTCACACATTCTGGAATATCCAACTACGAACTCAAACTTAAGGTGGATGCTATATATCATTATGAAATGACTGGACATGGAAAGGGGTCTTGTGAAAAATGCGAGGGTTATGATTGTATCAATGCACACAAAGTTTGTAATGGTGAAGGTATTAGACGGCATCGATGATGATTCATGCACATACCCAATCTCTAGAGATGATTTCTTCTATCGGCCCGATAATCGACCTTGGGCCATTCACAGAGACAATTGCCTCTCCGATTATCTTACTCGACCATTTCCAATAGTTGTCGTGGGCGACATTAGATCTTGTCGCCATCGACCTTCGCATCCGTATGTGTTCGCACATGGCCAGCTATACATGACGCTTTACCGCATGTGAAATAGACATGACGCGGCTCATCTCCTCTCGAGGACACAAAGAAGGTGCACTAAGAATATCGCCTACAAAGAGTCGCTTTTATGATGGGGTACGTTTTCTTAAGCCTTCCTTTGTACGCACGATACAACAAATGTATAGAAACCCATGCACACCTAACCTAGACTTCCAATACCTGTATGTCCTAACCTTCCACATGTATCATCTTCCAAGCCCGGATCATGGATATCCTGTTGTTCGATTACCATGAGGCGCATTAATAATAAGTCTTCCTTTATACATATAATAAGAAATATAAAGAATATCATGCACATCGAACTAGACTTCCAATAAGATACACCCTAACCTTTCATATGTACCATCTTCCAAGCCCCGATTATAGATGGCTCTGTTGTTCGGCTACCATGAGGTGCCATTGACCCACTTCCGCCAATTTAAAGAAAACAAAAATAAAGGGAACGGGGGGGTTTGTAAAAGACGCCCATAATAGTGTTCGCCTAGTCATCGCCATTGGTTATGGGCAATCTCCACCCAGGCTCAAAACCCACTGACTATCATTAGATGGTGCAAAATAAAAAATGGACAAAAAAGCCCATCGCGGTGGTGGTCTAATGGTCAAGCCATTGGTTGTGGACGACCCCCACCCAGGCTCAAAACCCACCGACAACCACCCGGTGGTTCGTAATAAAGAATGGACAAAAACTCCTACCACAGTGGTGGTCTAGTGGTCAAGCCACTGGTTGTAGATGACCCCCACCCGGGCTCAAACCCACTTGACAACCACTGGGTGGTTCAGAATAAAGAAAAAGAATGGACAATAAAAGCCCACTGCGGTGGTGGTCTAGTGCTCGTGCCACCGTAATGGGCAATCCCCACGCTAGTGCTCAAAACCCAATCGATGTCCTCGAAAGGGTAAAAAAAGAAGAAAGAAAAAGAAGAAAGGTAAAATAATAGAATAGAAGGAAATGCGCAAAATGGGAGTCTCATGGTACTTGAAACAACACCCATCTATCATATGGACACGAGACCATACGACGACAGTGTGGGTTCAATTTCCACATGTTCTTGAATTATTATATGATCCAAATAAAATTCGAAAGTGCATACAAAAGGTCGGAAAGAGAAATGTTTGCGGCGGCCAAGGCCGCCAAATTTCTTGTGTACAAATAAAAAAGTGCCTTTGAAGAAACACTTAAAACACATCTTTGGATAACTACATAACCCTTCTTATCACTTCTTATTCTTATACCTTCAAAATAAGCTTAACCTAGCAATTAAGGAGGATAAAGATCCGCCATTTCAAACCTTGACTCATGCAAACACCAAAGTCCTAAGTAATATAATAGCATTAATGGCAACTTCTAGTGTGGCAACACCTATTTTTACAAAAAAAGTTGTCTTCAGTTTCCTTATGATTTTCACTAAATAATAGTTTATGGTATCTCATGGGTATATCTTAGGAATACACCTTACGATAAATGTACCTATTTGATATCTCCAGATGTTTATGCCCCGCCTCATCGCTAGTTTTACTTTCCTTTCCTTCATTTGCATGTTCTTCTTTTCCATATAACCCTTTTCCCAAGCTTGCCTTATTGCTAGTTTAAGTTCGTGGAACATTGCCCCTGTTGCAAATGATAATTCTAATATAATACAAAATGTCCATTACCGATGATATTGATCCGATGTTTTCCCACCTTCCTTCATACTTAGACAATGTTACACCTAATATAGAACCACCAAAAAGAGAATAACACTTAAGAAGAAAGGAACAACGAGATCCTTGTAAGATAGTGTGTGCAATCTGATCATGAAGTGTAATTCACCACTTATCTCTAACAAACATCTAATGTCAAGTGGAAGGCACTAGTAATGCTATCCATTGGGTATAATGTGTTTAACCCCTCGCTCAAAATACATATCTATAACATGTGATGACATTCGAAAAAATCCAGCTGGCATGCAAAAAAGCCACGTGTAATATCCACGTCTACTTTCTGTAAGAAGCATCGAGTGCCATCGCCGATGGATTTGAGCTTGGAGTTTATTCGATGGATTTGGAGCTTGTAATAAATAAATAGAAGGCAAATCTTTAGGTAGAGGTGGATGTAGAATCACTACAATGCCTTGAAGACATGAAGTCTATTATTAATATTAAATTAACACTAATTGGGGTTATTATAATTTGTTTGTAAATAATTAAACACTAATTGGGGTTGTAGCTCAGTGGAAGAGTGCTTGTGCCATCTTTGGAAGCAAAAGGCTTGAGGATCGAAACCCCACGATGCCTCAAGAGCGATTGCCGACATCGTGGAAATCAAGAGGTCTGAGGATCGAAACCTCACAACTCCAACTTCATTTTTTTACCAGAACCGTATTGCAAGAACTAGGCCTAGCCAAAAAAACCTAGAACCGCATTGCAAGAAACCGAAATAGTGAGGGGCTTCAACCAGAGCCTAGGAGTGTAGACTCTGCCAGAAACAGACTCTGATGTAGACAAGAAACATGTATTATTGCCCTGCCTGCCAGAGATTTCCTTTAGGTTCAGGTCCCGCAGAAGGCATTTGCGATGGGCTGTCTGGTTCAATTTCTTCCCATTATGCTTAGCTTCATTCCAATTCGTCACATTACTATTGTCATTAAGATTCTGCCTCGGATTTTTCTTTTTTAAATGGACTATTGTGAAATTCCTTGCATAAACTAGTTGTTTTTAACCTTCAGGTCTGTTGTTGGTAGGCTATAAATTCCAGGAAGAAGGACGGTCTGCATGACAAGAATGGTTGGAAGCTTTTTTGACAAAAAGCTTTTTTCTTTCAAGAAGTTCTCCAAAGTGAGCCCTACTCTTCAAATTTGGATTGTGGTGGACAATACAAAAGAGGTTGATTCAGGTTCTAGATAAACATGCTTCTAACATGTGAAGCTAGACAAGTCATTGTGGGATGTATATATGTTATAGCTGCCATTGACAAACTTAGGCTTTACATAATGTATGATGTACAGTATTATTATAGCAGGCTTATGACAGCAGTTATTTCTTAGAGAAATTTTGTGACAAGATACTAACTCGATTGACTTGTAAAAGCTATCCTATCCAAAGACTTTTTTTCGCTAGGTTTCAAATCCATTGACATGAACAATGCTTTTGGCAAAGCAATGGAGGATTTAAAGAGTAATGGCACAACTACAGGTCTCGTATAAAAGCTTGTTACATTTTTACATTCTGTATCTTTTTGTTTCAAACCTTGTTAATCTTATGTTTGCATACGGACATCTTCACATTGTTCTTGGAGCCCTTGGTCAACTCTTTTAGCAAGTTATATAAGTCATTATGCAATTTTATAGATTTCATGCATGTGTAACACGAGGCATCTTGGTTTTATAAATGAGGTCAAGGGAAATGGTACATTAGTAATGGAGCTGAACAAGAACAAGTTCGACAAGAAGATAGAATCAGCATGTGCAAAAATGTATTTTCATTATTATAGCAGCTTCTTCATCAGCAAAACATGCTCCAAGTTTATATAATGGACAGGTTGGGCCAGTTTGCTGCTTTTTGGAGATATCATTTCTATTAGAGAAGGAGTATTAGATACTAGATATGATTTTGTAATAGCTTCTTTTCTATTGCTCTGGTGGTGTCATTAGTAGGTGTTCCAAGTTATCAAGCATTATTGGGGTTCTACAGGAACATATTATGCAGCAATCATGGAGAACAGTGCAGATTTTTTAGGGACGGTAGTAGTTGGCGTGGTGCTGGAAGTGGAATTCTTTCTTTGTTTGCAGCAGGTATTTGTTTGTTATACGTCTTTCTGTAGAAAAGTGGACAATTATGTACAAAAACTGGATGATTAAATACAGTTACATTTAGAAAGATGGGTGTTACAAAGAACAATATGAATCTGTGTGGCTCTTGCATGCGCCAATTCTCTTTTTTTGAAAGTTTCACCTTTACTTCACAAGCAGTTAATTGAAGAGGAAAAAAGCTTTAGATGTGAGGGAGGTAAGCTTTATGGAACAAAGGTGTGATAGTTTATCTCCAAAATTACTGAATAATCTGCTCAAGCAACAGGATGGCATGCAGTTTAAGATAGAAAGCACGTGCTCAAATGCCCCCTTCTTGCAGTAAACAGCTCTCACAGGTGCTATAGTTCTTTCTCAAGTGCCATATCATAATTTAGCTGTCTATGCAGCATCTTACAATCCTAAGTTTTTTAAGATACATGTTGAAGCTTGGTGTAAGTATTTTGAAAAGACTGCTTTCTCCTCTAATGTACTGGTCAACTTCAAAGTAATCATAAGCTTCAGGGTGGCTAAGAAACTAAGAAATGTGGGGCTTTGGTGTGGAAGACAATGGTTTCCAATTGCCCGGCTTGTCTTATGCATAGAATCCTTTTATTTGCTGATAAAATGAAGGCGGTGTCAATAAATATGCTGTTGCTCCACTTTGTCGAGGCAGGGGCATTTAGAAAGGCTATTATAAATGACCAAATTATGTATGTATCTGTTCATCAGGCAAAGGCTTTTCTCGTTGTGTTTTGCTGGGTGAAGTCTTGGCAGGATAACAGGGTTTGTAATGCATGAATTAATTAAAAGCACATGTCAAATAGCTGTCCTGGCATTGGAATCATTAGCCAGAACATTACCTATGACTTACTGCACTTTGGGTCTATCATGATATTAAGCTCTCATCAGATCATTTTTTCCTGGTTATTTGGCTGGAGCAAAGCATGTTTATGCTGTAGAGGTATCTTCGATGGCAGATTACGCTCATAGATTTACTAGTGGGAGTCCAGCACTTGCTAAGAAGATAACAGTTTGAAACCTCCGACATGCTTGCATTAGGAAAGAGAAGATGAATTATTCAAGTAGATTGAATGATGATGCAAATTCTGGAAACTGTTAAAATTGCATAACCTGGGCAAATCTTAGAAAGCTACAACCTTGACTGTGGCTCTCGTATCAATCCAGAGGTGGTATTTTTGTCCAAGAAGTCCATCTTCTTGTTCCATTCATGTCAATTTCCATAAACATTTGAAAACTGATTATCACATGTTTTCACACTTGATGCTATGTCAGCTTAATCTTCTAGGTTTTGCTTGCTTATGTATATTTGAGCACGAATACATGAACTGAAGCTTGGATTTGTTTGTTTTATCATGTGTCTGTTTTGGCATATAGTGTAGCACAGCCAATTCAATGATTGCATAGATGAGAATTGATGGTCCCAACCTCTCTTCTTTTCCAGCTTAGGCATGTGTTCATACTTTTTGCACTTGGTTCTGATAATTTCATGTCATTGTAACTCATTGAAAGGCCATAATCTCATCATTGCTTGTAGTGAGTCCTTAGGCATCATTATCATATTTTACCTTGATTTTTCCCTTTATCCATGGAATCAGAGCCTCATTATGATATTCAGGTCGGGAGGAGAATGCCTGGCCACCAGATCTTTCTTGAGTTTTGGGAATCTTAAATGGATACAAGTAGAGCCATCATTTACTATGATGTAATACATGGACTGTTTTAATATTATGTGAAAACTGGAAAAAGAAAAATTTTGAAGAGGAGAAAAGCTATGACTTGAACATTATTATGGCAAACACCATATCTTTGAAAGCAACTAGAGGTGTCTATTTGCAAGCAACTCAAGCATCTATTCATATGCAAGAGGTATAGTCACGTTTGGTGATTCGCATATACATTTATTATTGGATGCCTACCAACTATGAAGTGCACCACATATGTATGAACTAACAAGCATGTTACTAAACGTTCGGCAAGATTGGGCACTTGTTGCTAGATCATATGTCTTACTAGGCCATATGTGGTATGAGGTAGACGATGGCGACGAACAATTTCAGGCAAAGTCTTGTCTTTTCTATCGGCAAAGTCGTCTGCTACCATTGATCCTTTCCATCATCTTACTCTTTTACGCCAACAAATGCATTAGCGGTTGCAATTTTCATGGAGAAGGGACCATTAATATTGAAGCTAGGTTTACCCCATCCACGTAACAAGGTTTGGAGGTGAGAGCTTCAGCATGATTGTAAATTTGTCTCTATTTGATTGGAAGCTTCTCAAGTTTGTAAACCATATGCAGCAACTAGCCACCATGTCATTGGAGTATTGACTCCATGATCATGTAGCTAGAGTTATAAAATTAAGCCCATGAACTCTTTATAAAGGTTAGGCCATGATCTCAAAACAAATATATAAAATAAACATCTAAACTATTATTGGGCTATTTTGCCTAGCATTCTTGACACTCCATGAACATGCATTGAATGAGCTTTGAAAGAGAGGTGGCAGAAGAGGTAGAGGCTAATAGAAGCAATACCATACTATAGAACAAAAGCATCTTTTATAGTCCGCTAATTACGATAAAATAATAAAAAAAAAGCTCAAGGTCTTAATGAATCATTTGAGGCAACCATTGACAAAGATGTGTATACAATGTAACATATAGACTAACTCAAGCAATGAAATTCACATGATGCTCTATATTACTCAGGTTTGTGAGCGATATGAAGTAATTGATATGATGTCTCCCCGAAAAAGCATGATGATCGGACGGACTCTTTGTTTTACTTTGGCTACTCGCCTCGGGTCGGCCGCTTATGATGATTCGCCTTAGAACGCCCATCGCATCTATGAAAGGTGCAATCCGGTTGTTTCGGCAGCATTTTCTCGATGGAGAAGGGACCGCTTAGGCAAGGATTCTAATTTGTGGCGGTGAAGGGACTTCTTACGCTTTGATTCACGTGCAAGGATCCATGGCTTTCAAATACCGTGTGATCCATATTTAAATCTTCGAGAAATATAATCCGCGAGAAAAAGTTCTTTCCTTTTTCCCATTTACCGGGCGAAGTACTTAGAGCGTGTAGATGGAAGCAAGAGGTTTGTTTCTTTCAGAAGCTATGGCGTATGATTAGTCAATTTTTGAAAATTATGGCGTAATGTTTTGGTGCCTTATTACGCTTGATAATTTAAAACTGGGTTACGAGTAGTCCGTGGGTTGGGCTTGTTCTAAGCCTAACTAGCTTCAAGATAACCGTTTAAGCACGGAGTAACCTTTCGCTATTATCTAGATTGTTGATTGGTTAGGCTGCTGAGGCGTAGAATCGCATCCATAAAAGAAGGTGGCGGCCGGGAATAGTGTGACCTATTCCATTTATTACCGCTTTCTTTAATGTTCTATGTATATATGGGAATTTCCATGTGTCTTTGCGGATGTGGTCGTAAATTGCATTAAAAATCTTGAAATTCAAGTTTCGGAGACCTTGGATTTCACTTTCGATGAAGGGTTATGTAGATCGCTAGTTCTTGAATCTTCACTGTGATGGAAGGATGATGACCTAGAGGTTTCTCCAACAATGCACCATCTTTTGGATCATCTTCTAGGGCGGGGCTGGTGGTCTAGTTGGATTTTAATGGATTCGAAGCATGGGGAGCTAGGGAGCCTCGCTACCTCTACAATGGGAATCGCGTTCTCTTCGGGCATAAGGTTTGGGCAATTACTTGGCTATATGTCCTTCTTTTTATTCTCGTGTTTTGGTCCAATTTATCCTACTAGTCTAACGCAAAAGGATAATGGGAATTATTACTTAGCTTAATCCAAATCTGGCCCGATAAGGGTAATGAAGTCATTGGTAGTTGAGCAAGTAAGTGGATTAGTGGTGGAAATTTATGGAGAAGGTCCTATAGTATTTGATTCAGCAGAAGAAGGTTGTTCCCTATAGTAAGTTGACCCAAAGAAGATGTTGAACAACTCCATGATGAGTACTCTACTTTTTTCATTTACTGTATATTCTGAGAACACTTTCTTATCTTTTTCCCTAATCTTGGCGGGTTTTTTGTCTTTGTAAAGTTATATCATATGAATACAAAAACTGTCGTTTCTTCTTCAAAAAAAAAAAGGATATGAAGTAATTGGACGCTATAGACACAAATCCTAAGTTTGATCAGATCTTTTGGAGAAGTTGAGTGAGGATTATACTAAAAATTAAATAATCATGTGGAGGAGATGGAGGCAATGAATTAATTTACAGTATTCTATAAAGCATATACCATTGCATTTTTGTAATCTATGAAATTGCACCATTTTATTTTGCCATGAATATTAGCTATTTTGCCACTGAAGTCTAGCAGCACAAGTTTTCCTTGATGACAAAAGCGTTCCCCTGATTGGCTAATTCAGGTTTCGAACATGATGCAACTGGTCTCAAGTTTCCTCTTGTGATGGAACTGCCAGCGGATCGCTTCTTCTTCGATCCACGACCATTCCGTGATTCATTCTACCATGCGTTTACATAGTTAACTTGTAACTAGAGATGGATAGAGCTTCTTCTCTCGAAGTGTCGTCCCCAGTTACATTCGATTCTTCAAGTAGAGTGTTGTATCTATGCCCGGATCTGTGCTATTTTTTCAAGTAAGGTATTCTTTCAATGCTTTCGTTCTTCTTTTTGAACTGATATTGCTTGTGGGCTATGAGCAGAAAGCACGTCTTGCAAGTATGGCTCGAATATTAAATTTAGCATTGAGCAAGAATTTTTTTTAGCTTTAACAGATCATTTCTTTGGCGCAAACTCAGATGCAACTAAATTGACGAAATCCAAGGAGCAATTAAGGTTAATTCTTAGTACTTTTATATAGAAACTTCAATTACCTTGTTCATTGTTGTTTGAAAAAGGCATGGAAGATGCCATGCTAGGGTTCACGATGCTAGATTTAGAATTAGACCAAACACACTCTGTTTTGTTTTGGCGAGTTATGGGAGATGCTGTTTTTTGGGTTGCCCCTAGGGGGGCAAGCCCTCGTTTGTGTGGGCTTATAGCATATTCTTTGGATATGCCAGCATATGCCAGGCATATGCCAATGACTGCTAAAAACTTGCTGTGGGTGTAAATTGGCGGTGGCCGCTGTTGTTGGGCAGCGACTTTAAAAACCGGGTAACCGGTTTGAGGAATCGTTTGCTGGAGGTGATGGAGACTCAAAGGGATGACGTAAATTCTGTAACATTTGGATCAAGAGTCACCTGCTTAGGTAAAGACAAAGGTAGGTTTGATGCCTCTGATAGGTTTGCAGATCAGCAGAAGGTGAAGTTGGAAAGTGTTTTATTTTCTGATCAAACTTATGCAGGGGGTAATCTCTATCTTATCACTACAGGACAGGTTGACGGGTGATGATGAGGCTATGGAAATTGACGAGACCTTTTGTACTGCCCTGGAGTATGGATTGCCACCAACAGCTGGTTGGAGAATGGGCATAGATCGCTTTGCAATGATTCTAACTGATTCACAGAACATTAAGGTATTTCTTATAACCTGGATTTCGCGTCACAACCACGTAAACTAATTTAGCATATGTGTTCTAGGAAGTTCTGCTTTTCCCGGCTATGAAACCTCATGAAGATTGTCAGGCAACAAAGGTTACTTTCTATTATTCTTCTGTATGAAAACCGTTGAATATGTCCCCCTTCTAATTTGCTTATTTGCTCAATTCAGGAGACAAACAAAGGACCTGAACCAACATTGGGAGGTTCTTGCAGAACCCAATCAGACTGTAAGTTGTTTTTATATTCTCTAGCATCCAGGATAAGGAAGTTTTATTTGCAAACCTGCTGTGCTTGTAGATAATGAGGTGACATGGCATCCAGGAGCCATATAAAAAGCTGAAAGAATTCACCTGTGGTCGTGACATTACAAGAGAATGCATGCTAGAATTTGTTGAGAAATTGGAACTGCCAAAGAATGTTAAAGAAAGTCTAAGAAATTTGACACCTGAGGGTTACATAGGATATGCTAGTTCCCTAGCAAAAAGGGTCTAATCTGTTGTTTTCCCGTATGATGCATTATATACACCATGCATTAGCTTCAAATCAGTTTGCAAATCGCCTAACATAATTATGAACATGCGGCAGAATCGAATGCAAATATCATGGCGAGCTAGTGACAGACAGAAAGCACCATGGCAGCAATACCTCGCCCATAGCACGGCTACTCTTCCGCTCAGCAGGGCTAATGAGGTTTTTGCTTGCCTATTCAGATGTTGATTGTGGTTGACGATATGGTAGACGAAGGTTTCAACAATTTACATACATGGCACAAAAAGGTGAAAATTGTCAATCCTGCACAGGTAGAATTGAGAGGTCGGTTGTTCTATTGTTTTTTTCAAGCTCATTCTGAAGGGTATGAGCAGAAGAATTCATGGAAGCCGGTTGCAGAATGTAGCTCCTAAAAGCTGCTTCTTTTTAAAAAAGGCGGATTATGCTGTGGCCATTTGTTTTTGTGCTCTGAAAACGTCTCCTTTGGATTCATGTCAAAATCAGATTGTTGCCAAGAAGCCTTCGTTGAAGCAAATCTTTATATATGCATGTTTTGGTCCCGAAACATAGATCTCTGTACTTTCGGTTTTGCTTCTGTCATTTCGGCATGGTTTCTTCGCAAGCTCCTTGTGTCATCAGTAAGCAGTAGATAAGTATCTTCTTTACAGTTAATCTCAAATATCTCCCTGACTGCTTTTGTGTGAGCCAAGTGCTTCGGCTCTTTTCTCATTTTATGTTGTTCCAAATCTATCTAATATTTGACTGTCTCTTTAACTATCTAGGGTTTTCGTTTCTGTTGTGCTTGGGTGTAAGATATTGCCTGAAAACTCATTTTCCCATTCCAAAAAGTCCATAAGTATGCTCAACGAGTAGATCTGCGAGACTAGTGCCATGTCAGAATCAGAATTAAAAGTAGAATTCAGAAAAGGATGACGGCAAATTATGCTGCTTTGCACACAAGATTCCTGTCTGCAAATGAGTGCATCTGCTTTCCAGATCATCAACAATGTGTTGTAACTTGCTTACCTCAGGGTTGTGTTTGCTGGATGTTGGTGTGACCAATTGGCCCTTCTCAAAATTTAGCATTGAAGGAAATTGTTTTATAATCTGTTATGCAGGTGAGGACATATTCTGAGTGGGTTACCAACGCAAGTTATGATTGGCCACCAAAATGTAGCCTATGCCAGTGGGCATTCCTTATTACAGTAACAAGTATTGGCTGTCTACGTAAGGATCTTCTTATTGTGTTGCGCTCTGGATCATAGTTTATTGAGGTTCTTAACTATAATATAAGCAGATGTTCTCCACCCAGCCTACCTAGAAGGACATTTAAAGGGGTTCCCAGCACATACTATTGCATCAGGTACATATGTCTAGCATGTCCTTTGCCGAGATGCTAAGTTTAGGCTTTCTACCTTTATGCAAAGTGCAGGCTTTGTTAAATTTCCAATAGGAGCTTGCATGGGAAAGGAACAAGTCATTGCTTACAGGTTCCGGATTTGCACACAAAGTTGTTTGCACAAGATACTTTTGATGCCTAATAGGCAACTTGCCCTATTTACTAACCTTCGACAGATTTGAATCAAAAGCAACTGTTTCGACGATTGAGAGGGGCTTTGCCCAAGTAAATAAGGCATGCATGAAGTCAGTTCTTTTTTTCCCACAAGGGAGCATATAATCTGTGCTGCCAACCACCTTGCTATCATTGTTTTCTTTGCAGATTAATTTGTGTGGCTTAAATGCAATAAACTTTGACCTGAATTTGGCCTGAATCCTTTCCTTATATCTGCTCAAATTTTGGGCCAGCAATTGTAAACCACCTTACTCTGAAATTGCAACCCTTCTCCATCTGTAATGTGAACATTCTAGAAATCTACTATCTTATCAGAACAGTAGAATACAAGGAATAATTCAACGCACTCTGTTTAGTCCCATTATGTCAGGTTTTTCCCGTGGTAATGTGTAAATAAAACACTGTAAAGCTCAGGTGTCCCACTCCTCTCTTCAACTTTTAAGCAGGTATCAAAAATGAAAATGTGGTTGAAGTCCAAGCCCATTCAAATTGCTTCAACTTTTGAACACGTATCAAAATGAAAATGCGCTGAAGGCCAAAAATATGTATTTGTTAGATAAATCAGAAATAACATGTACTGATGATGATCATGATTTCCCTAGTTGCTATTATATTTGAAACTTTTTTGCTTTGCTCTTCTATATTCTTGCTTTGAAACGTGCTGGTTTTATTGCTATTTAACTGCCATGCCCCTTTGGACCTCAATGGCAAATGTAAGAGCATTATGCAACTCTGCATGATTTTAGAACTGAAATTTCATAGATAGATTTTATTTTCATACCACATAATACTTCATTTACGAATAGACATGTGGACCTTAAGCATTTGGTATTTACATCATTAGAAATGTTTATATTATGCGGATTCTAAGATGTCGTGGTTGGATGTTAAGTTTTATGAGAACTATGATTATTACCTAGTTATTTGACTTATGATGATGAATTATCTAGAATAGGAAGCATATATCAAGCAATGTATCAATCATAGCAATATGAATTCTTCATAAGATATAACCTTCTATGTTTTTCATAGGTGATTTAAATAAAGTCTTTTGCTTTCTTAAATAAGATAAAAAAATGCTAAAACATAGGCTCAAGCTTAGGCTTTTCAATTCGGATGTTAGGAATGCCAGAACAATTGCTTTATGCTAAAGCACATGGTCGCTAGATTTAGGCTAAAGATATGCTAATTTGTGTTGCATAGCATATAGAGGCATTGCATATATTTCTGTTGTGCCATGGCCTGTTGACAAAAGCACAAAAATTTAGGAAATGCCTCAAAGGAACATGGTGGCACCTGCATATGTTTGAAAAGTTGAAGAGACAGATCAAGTTTTTCTTGCTGAGAAAGCACAGAAATGGCTGCATTTCAGAACATTATATTTGTTTACGACATATTAGAGAAGAGTTCCACACCATTTTTATGCTGCCCATTCATTCTGGACATAGGCAGAAATTATAGCATTACATGCGGTTATGTCTTAGTAAGGCATCTGATTGTAAAGCTGGAGAGCTTCATGGACTTGTCCCACTCACAGCATAGGCTGTAATCAAGGTATTCTATGATCACATTTTTCATTGGCATTTTCTGAAATAAGCCTGATGCATAATTCATCCATCCCATTCCTACAATATGGTTTATCATTGTATTCCCCGCCGTTGTGGGATATCAAATCAAACATTTTAACCTCCTCAAAGTGTCCTAGATGAGCACAAAAAATCAAATCGGGCATCCATAAGAACATGTCGACCGAGGCATTTGGTAAAATAGATGCAATGCCTCCATTAACGCCTTTGTTGGGCATAAATTGTCGCCATGGTGTCCCAAAAGATGGCTCTCTTTGGCGCTCCTCCTCGCTGGAAGAGACAGAGTGCATCTCTAACCGCCTTCCCCGGGCATATCCCCGCAATTATGGAATTATGCAAATGCTCGGGCATTTGTTGGAACATCGATATGCTTCTACGAAGTTGGCCCTCCAATGTTAATACATGTAGTATAATGTTCTGTAAAGTCACATTTGGGTTGGGCAATAATTATGACATTCCAAGTGATAGCATTTCTCTCAGGCATAATTTGAAGCAGTTTCATGCAGAAGGCAACTGCCCATATTGGGAAAGACTACCATGATTATATGATGTTGTCTCGACAGGGACTTGTGGAGGTAATGTTGCTGTTTGAGGAAATGCTTGAGGATACTGTTGATTCTGCAGAATCAATAGACATCAGTACAATGGATGAAAAATGCTTCAAATGTCTATGAATCTTAACTCTTAGGGTCTTTACAAGAGGAGAGTACATATTGTCTTTGTCAAAGCCCATTTTACAAATACGGTCATACAATAAAGTTAATGTGGAAAACAAAAACGTTTATAGGTTTTTCTCACACTGGCTCCTTGGTCCATTCTTGTATATGGGCATTAAATAGTTATTATTCATGGTTCTGTTATATTCGCCGAAAGATATTTTTCTATTTCATGTCAGATGGAATTGATGGGTTGGTCAATGCGCCGCTGATGAATAATATAACAATAGAGATTTATTGGGCAGAAACTTAACAATGCCACATTACTTGATGGAAGGTTCCCAAGGATACAAGCACATTTGCAAGTTTGGTAACTCTATCAAGTCTGTTATGACAATGTTTTTCGAGTCTTGCCATGAATGTTAAGAGCCACATGCCACTTGCATTTCGAACTGCTCCCCACATGTAACAACAATATACCGGACGGTAGCTCCAAGCAAGCTGGGGATTGGCAACAACGGCTGTATTCGACGTTAGTAAGAAGGGTAATCAAAGCAAAGCACAACAAGAGAATGGACATTTAGCGACGTGGGCTTGCGGCGTCGCCAGCGACGTGGCGTCGCAAAAATAACGCCACCCGTCTTGACGTCAAAGCGGCGTCCGCGTCGCGAACCGCGCCGCATCACGGCGTGTAGTCGCGACGTCCGACACGCCAGGTGGGCGCCATAGCGCCCGGTGGACGACAATGGCGAGTGTCTCGCCAGGTGGATGTTTACGACGTGACGTCGCATGCGACGTCGTATATGTGACGTATGTGTCGTATGTGACGTATGTGTCGTATTGTCTGCAGAGAAGTTCCATTATCAATTTCCAACTGGAGATTCACTTTGGAGAATCAAGATTCTTTTTATGCATGAGCAAATACATAGCAAAATTTCAAATATCCTCATTTTTCTCATCTTTGTACTAAGTCCTTTGGCTTATTTCAGGTTGTCTGCAGTCATTTTCTCATGCAACATGAAGATGAACAATAATTTAATAAGCTATGCCAATAGTTTGATCATTTCTTTGTAATTCTTTATCTGCGCCTCCTCACAAGGTAATCTTCTATATATTCTATCGACTATTCATTTCTAAATTAGACCTTCTTGAGAAGTTACAATTCTCGGTCAATGCATCCATTGCAAACTCCAAGCTTAAGAAGAAATTTTGTGTTTCCTTTTCTTTACTTTGCGAATGGGAGCTTAATATCTGAATAACATCTTCACAATCTATGGCCATGATTTGGCTCCTTTAGAAGGTCTGGACTCTTTATTTTTCCTCTCAAGTTATAGTTGACTATATAATCAACCTTGAGGGCAAGGTCCAAAAGGAGGGGGAGGAATGTTACTTGTGCTCCCAAGGGCATAGCCGGAATCGGGCCCTTGACGGACGTCCATGAGCATGGAGGTATTATTGGTCGCGATTGCCGGGCAGTTGTGACTTAATGGGCCGCGGTTGATTTAATCATCCTACCTGGGAATCTGCCTGTAAATGGTATTAATCGCTAGCGGCCAATTAATGGTTCGCTAGGGCTTAATATTGTTAAATATTAGCGCGGCAAGAGCTAGCAGGGATTGACCAGAGCAGAGGACCCATAAGCTTACATGGTTAACATTAGATATTAATGTTAATGTAAGGCCCTAGGGGGCAATGTTACTTAAATGTAAGTTAGAAGGTTAGCTATGGTTTTAATGAAACATTAAAGTGACACATGGCGTGAAATGGTTCGATGGGTTTCTTAAACCTGATATATCAGGGAGATGCGAGATCTCTAAAAGGGGCTATAGTGCATGGATTCGGGTCAAGTAAAGGCCCCGACGGCCTTGTTTGGGCATGCAAGACCGCTCGCGTGAGCTCAAGTGGGCGGATTATAAAGCCTACCTGTGGAGGATTGAGCGAGGATACGTAAAAACCGGTTAGTGAGATAGTCACCGGTCTGCCGATTGATATGTGTTTGATTCAAGAACCAGATTTGGAATCCGATGGAATGGAACTGGTGATAGTGTGGCCCCAAGGCCCGATTTTGCCGAGCCGGGATCGCACTAGAACCATAGGGTCGGATTGCAGTCTAGGGTCGTGTTTTACGATCACGAGCACATTGCTACCGCCCATGAATGAATTGGGATCGATGGCTTGATAAGTCGATTCGCTAACCGGCATCGTTAGTTGATTCAGGATTAGCCCATAGAGTCGGGGAAATAGCGTACCTGGGGCCGTGTTTGCGTCTTAAGCGCGGTGGCTTCTACCAAGGATCGAATTGGAGGAAGGACCAGTAGGTGCCGGTTGAGGGATTCATTCAAAGAACTGGCATTTCGCCGTGAGCGTGTTTATTTATCTCACGACCGCGCATTGCCACCGCCAGATCAATCGTGAGTGAAGCATCTCGGTAGGTGCTTAACTTTAGGGGATTCTTTGAAGGAATCCGCCTTCGCGGTGGAAGTTCACATAGCGTAGTTTCCATAAGATTTAGCTGCAGGGTGATCCGGATCCAAGGTGCGGTGGAAGCTAGGCCCGGCGTAACACGCGGGCGTAGATTGTTCTAGCGAAAATTTTTGGCGTCATAAATGGTATCGAGCCGGGTCGTGGAATCTAGTTTTTCGGGCTGAAAACTTAGTGTGTCTTCAAGGAAGATGGCGCCCATTGAACAAGAAGTCAATAAACTAGTTACTAAACAATGCAGTTTAATTGTTTGGGTACTTGAAGAAGATACCAAGGGTATTTCTTCACAAGTCCCTTCCCCAGAAAGTTTTGATCGCTTGAATGAACTTCCTCGGCTTATCATCGCTTCATAGTTTGCAAAAACCGGGAATTAAGAACCTATGAGCAAGAGCTTCTAAGTCGCTTGCAATTGTTCACCTCCGGATGATGAAAGTCGTCTTTTATTTTATAAGCGGCAAGATTGGCCGGATATGCCGATGTTAATGACCAACCAAAATCGTAGAAATCCCATGTCTTTGTGAACACTTGCTCGTGATGCTATGCACAAAAATGGGACCCTCATAGATTAATTCCTTGCCTTAGAGACATACCTTCCGTTTTCTTGGATTATCATAGCTTTAAAATCACATCGCGCGATTTAAATGTGCTACAATTTGTATAATTGTTTCTTTTTAAAGCAACTTGGAGGACATCACTTTTACTATTTTGTCTACCTAGTCGAAAGTATTATTTGCCTAAAATAACATGATGTTGGAGATCATGGTGACCATGTTCCAATATTTTTAGGTTATAAACTATTGCAAATATGAGCCTTTCATTTTTTTGGTTGCCCCTAGGGGCAAACCCCCCGCTTATGGGTTTGTGGCATATCCTAAGTATATGCTAGAATATACCTAGGATATGCCGGGTGACCGCCCAAACCCGCTCTTGGTTGTAAACCGGCGGTCGGATTGTTGCCGGGCGGTGTGTGTGGAACCGGCTAACCGGCACCGGGCATGTATTCTATGCAATGTCGTTCTTTGTATAGATATTTGGAGACTTATTCCTGCTATAGCCATTCGTAACCGCAAGGCGACCGAAGCTCCAAAACCGCAGTTGAAACAATATGCCGGATTGTCGGAGATACAACTTGGGTTTGTCTTTAGCAATAATCTTTTGTCCTCAGAGTGAGCAAGCTTTTGTTTTGTAGCAAACAAGATCTTGTCTCATAGCACCGTGGCTCCATCCCGGATCACAAAAATGGGCTCTAATGGAAATGCTCACACTTTAAGATTCTTCCTGCCTTTGATTTATTGATATGGCAAAGTAGGAAACTGAAGTTCGAGGCTCAATGGGGATGCACCCTTGGTCTCTTTTTGCTCCCGCCATTGTGCACAAGAAGGATGGTCCCATTGTTTTCAAGGAATTGACGAGCCAATGGACTTTGATCAAACTTGCTCATGAAGTTTTATTCCGTGTAGTATCCTCTTCACGATAAAGGTTACAATCATTTGTCGCGTGTGCACTTAAGGAAAATTTGATTGCCTTTACTCAAGGGATCTTAATGAGATTGGACAAGAGGAGTTAATTTAAGTGGAGGATCAAAGCAACGGATACAACTAGCTCATGCATTGTATAGTGACTCGATATTTACATAATGGTGATCGCTTCACCGGCCAGCTCAAACCGCCGCTTTGTTGCTCAAGGTGTCAAAGGACCGATGATTTTACTTGGCGGTTTTTACTTTGCGAAATGCATTTCAGAATGTCATTGACTAAAGCTATCATCTTAGTGACACATCAAGTGGAGTTTTTTGCCTAAAGCGCATAAATTTCTCGGTAAGTGCCTTGCATCAATGATATTTAGGTCTATATCTTGACATGATGATGAAACATAGGGTACATTTAGACTTATAAAGCAGACATGAGTTGACTTTGTTGTCAAACTATAATTGGCACTACAATTTAGAGACTTGGTGTTTGAAAGTTATCATCAACTTTGCTGATCAATTGAGAAAATGGATTAAGCTACAAAAAAAGAAGTGCTAAGTTTTGACAACCTTAGATGTAACTAAACATCGTCTTTTAGGTGAAATTCAATTTGGAAAGACAATGTCCTGCATGAACATCTTGAACTCATCTATCTCAATTCCAGATGATGCAAGCTAGAGAAATAAAGTAGGCCGGCAAATATGATGAGTTGTTGACAGCTGGAAGTATGTTTGTGACATTTCTGAATGCACATAATAATGCAAGAGAGCATGCATCTTTTAAATATTTAAAGCCAAAGAAAAAGTCTTTCATGATGCAAAAAAGACATGTCCGAAGGTGCACAATACAACCGCTGATGTTAGTCAATTAACAAAGGATGAGGAAAAGAAATGGGTGGTTTGGGCATTAGATCACTTATGAGTTATGTAGGAATAAGCAAGGGGATGTAATTTTCACTCTAGCTTTGGCAAAGACAAATCATATTTGTAATTGGCGCATTAGTTAAACTTCCGGGTTGGCCAATCGATCGAATGCAAGATTAAGTCCAATGTTAGTAATTGTTTATGCAATGATTTCTTTTACCGAGGTTGGTCCATGTAGGTGGTAAATCATATAAATCTCTTTGGCCTCAAAGAATCAAAGGCTTTCTTTTCCGGGTTTTATGGATTCTTTTGTTCAAGGCACCTATATGTCTATATTTGATTCGACACCTATTGGCGTAATCCTAAACCGGGTATATTATTTTTCAATTAGTGTCCATGATACTAGAATATAGAATTGATTTACTATTGACAATTAATTGATGTGGTTTTCGACTTCATTAGACATGAGCATATTGTATATAGATATTCCAATGCTATTGCATTTATATTTGCTGAAAATATTTGATGTTATTGCTATACTGGTTGCAATGTCAATTGTGACGTGGAAAGTGTTATAATGATTGCCATTCCAATGACTGGGGATCGGCTTATTGGCTCTGAGGTACATGGCTATCAATATTTAAGCAAAAAGGAGGTCAAATATGTCGTCTTAAAAATCCACTTTCAATAAATACCATTTATATATTTGCCTCTTCGAAATAGCCAGCGGCGTGGACAACTATCCGACTTTTGAAAAGCAAGAGCATATTTGTGGTAAAGCTTTACAAGCTATGGATATTGATGGTTTTGTAAATCTTCAAACTTTCATATAGCTTATAGTGGGCAACACTTCTTGTTGAATTTCGAAACTCTTATATTATCTGTGATTTGAGCATGGATTACGCAACTGAAGCGTGAAGTAAGGCAATTTATTTCTCCTAACATCCATTTTCTTCTATTTCAACCGTTTTTAACTTTTAACAATTTTGAACGGCTTGCTGGACTCTCCTTATCTTATGCCCTCTCATTAAACGACACCTTACGCATTTTTCTCGCTTCAATGGTTAACATTCACAAAAAATTACATTGTGTCCTGTAGAGAACGGATATACCGGTACATGCATTTGCCTCAAGAAGCGCCCTGCTATAATTGACGAAACCACCACTTTGCACATGGCCTTGTAAAGGAATTGGTGGATCTGCAAAATCAGCCCGGTAAATCTCTTGCTAGTTAATCAAATGAAGGCTTTCAAAATTCGGATATAATATTCTATGAAACGTGGCATGATCTACCATTTGTGATCTTCATCGCACTACATTTCAAATGATACGTGAGGGCCCCGATGAACTTCTAGATTCATGTTTTTCTCTTTTAATAGTTATTATGTTTGAAAATAGTTACCAGTGGTCGCTCTTCAACTTAGGAGTTAATATCACTAACCACACGAACAAATAAATTTTCATCTCTTTTCATAACTCTATTCGATTATGACTTACCGACCGCTTGACCGAAAAGATGCAAGGGTGTTGATGTAGAAGTCAAACCTAATAGCCTCAAGTGCTTAATAGGGTCAGATTAGATATTGGAGAATGGTTATGTTTCTGGCACATGATCTATAGGATGAATGGAGATTATATTGGTGCTTTCCTTCTCATACTATAAAAGAGATTGATAATAATGTGATATCCCATACTGATAATATCAGGTTCGGTATCAAGAAATAGCTCCGTTTGTGGTGGGCAAAGAATTGGAATTGTTGGACTGTATCTCTGGTTAAAGTCTCTCTTGTTGACCAAAATACACAAGATAGGAGATAATGTAGGATTGAAGCTTATGGCTAGTTTCTAAAGGAACAATTTATAGATGACTTTAGAATCTCTTGTAGCTAATTGGTTCCTTCATGGATGCATGCAGTGAAATGGAACAATCCTATATCCTATATCACTACATGTCATTTGTGGATGTAATCAAATGGAACAATGTATTGAAGATCATTGCACAAGAATGACATGCACAACTTGAATACTATATAATGATCAGTTGGACATTGAAAGAATATGCAGAGGTGAGAGTGACATAGGACCAACTCTCAGAGATATATCATGAAGATAACAATTAGAACAATGAAGATAGTAGCACTAAAGATAGTAGGACCAATTCGGAGAAATATATCATGAAGATAACAATTAGAACACTAAAGATAATAATTTGGGTTGTCAACTTGCTTACATGCTCATCACTAGCATAATGCATGCTCTAACAACTTGCCCACTAATGTCATGTCCAACAACCATTTTCACCAAGAAGCTCTTTATAATTTGAAATCAAAATGAGGGTTTTAAAGTTTAATAAAAAGGGGCATTAGAGGATGGCGCAGATCAGAAGGCCAACAGAGGAGATGCAAGATGCACTCCCACCTCTCCTTATAGAGGTGCAAGATGCGTTGCACTTATCCAAAGCGAGATACAACAAATGAAATGCTTGAGAACGAAGAATCCAAAAATTTCATAACTCTTTGTAGGTTGTGGCAACAACCTCAGAATCTTGTCAACCTTATGCCGGGTTTAACATAGCAAGATTTGAACTTTCCGAAGTTGTAAATGTCAACCGTAAAATTAAAGTAATTGAATGGTGCACTATTAAAATAATTGAATGGTACATGGAACTGGTGTTGTAAATGAGAACTATACATGCAGTTTATCATTTTATTTACAAAAATTGAGTTTGAAGTAACTGCCAATTCTCTAAATGTGGGTCGATTGCCAACAACTATACTACTTTATCACAATATCAAAATGCTGAGGTTATTATGTTGGAGGCAACACAAAAAGTCTTGTCCTGGCAGGGAAGTTAAACCCATAGACAATGTCTGATGCAAATGCTTTGATCTTCACATTTGTTTTTGCCATCGACACGAAACACCACCACCTCGGGGGGACCGGAGGGCAAAGTGATTTCCAAAGAAAGAGGCCACACATTTTGAAGCTACGAAAGCCTTTTACAGTTGCTTGTGTGCTTGGGGAAGATGCAACAGATGCAAAATTGTAAGGATAGATTCGAGGATCTCCTTTAGTTGCAGTGAAAATAGGCTTAGGAAGTGTGCTTATTAGGCAACCACTTCAAGTGATACAGGAGTTGGAATCAGAGGCAAGCTCGTTTTTGATAAAAAGCAAGGACATTAATCTACGCCTTATACAAAAATTTCAAATAATAGGAGGGTACCACGAGGCAAGGAGAATGCAAAGCAATCTCCAACAACATTAGAGACTAGCTAGGCCCGTCCAGAGAGGAACTTGAGATCCAATAAAGCTCTCTTATTAGTTAGTTAACTTGATCCTTTCTTGTTTATGGTTGTCTCTAGTTACTCATCTGTTTATGCATATGCACAATGTAGGGATTACCATCCATACAGTAAGCAGGATGTTTTGCAGAGTTGCCAATCTCCACCGATCGTTGAGGAATTAAAAGTAAAACTACTAGATGTAGTCCATTTCAAACTTTTATCTTTCAATGATCATACTGATTATCATTGTTGTATAGAACATATTAAATATGATACATTCACTGGTCTTCTTTCCAACCAAGAGTAATGTCATTTAGGGCAATATCTTTCATCAGTTGACATGCCATACTTTCCTTTGTTCAACTGACGGATCATATGAATTGCTCCAACCTTTTTTTTCGTTCTTTTATTATTTGTGTTGTCGTCAATGCAAAGATAGGTCCACGCTCATTTTATGTCAAATACTGAATGTGAAATACTTATGCTTTATGAAATCTTACACATGTAATTCTAACCAAGTAATATCATAGAGTCACACGAAATGAATTCCCTTGTTTAATTTAGAGTATGAATGAATTTTATATTAAATTTCAAGCCATGGTGCCCTAGCAATATCATCTATTCTACAAGAATTGTTAAATACCAGAGATATACACACCCCAAAGAGGAGACGGAGAGATAAGTTGGCTTTTGGTAATACTCTTGAGGCTTGTGTTGACGACGGTGTACAATCATGATAAAATTGTAAACCCATCCCCTCCCCCAAAGTGCCACATTGACCAATGAGGACAACAAGCTAATTCGCCATAACTTGCCCACAACAAGCTCACTCGCTCGATTGCTTTTCATCGACAAATTAGATGGTAGGAAAATCTAGCGGTGAAATAATTGTGCTATATAGCTTAGTCTCTTTTTTGAATTAAGCCATGGGTAGTATAAAGTAAGTTCTATATAGAAGAAAAATTGCCACCATTAGCTAACCTCTAAATTATACAATTTGCCCCATATATTGTGTTTATCCCCTTAAGAATTACCCATAAGGGAAACCCCGAACTACGGGATTAGTTGATTAAAGCCCAAAAGTGCGGTCATGGGGACTTTCTAATTTAAGGTGGTCTCAAAAAATGGTTATCGTTCTCGGCAAAGACCTTGTTTCTTTCTCTCCTCTTATTCGGGCTATATAAATAGGGTGAGATTAAATTTATCCTCAATGTTGTGATACCTTCACAACCGATTCTGTAATGCAAAATCACAATCCCCTCCACAACAAGTGTTTGGGGGGGCTCATTTTGGATAGCTACCAGTGCCAGGTACCTTCTGCATGATCTCGACCCTCCACACTCTCAAACTATCACTGCATAATCAGTTCCAGATTCTAACTGAGAATTACATACTGCACATTAATCCACACAGAGTCATCACAACACCATTATTCTCTGCCAGCATCTTGATTCAAAGGGCTACGTGCAATACAGGAGGAGGAGTAGAAACGATGCATGGATAGTCGTATAATGCATTTTTTCTCCATGAACTTGATTGTCGTATTATGGTTGACGTCGCATCCACCATGCACGTCTTTTTCTTATTTCCATAGCTACATATATAAGGGGTTTGATACAACTAGATTTCAGATAACTCGAGAGAGGCATATAGTTCCAGAACCATCATCGGTCCATAACCAGCAGAGCGTTAATAATGAGAATACAAATCCCGATGCAAGGCAGGCATCTGCACACAATTCTCAAGGACAAACTGCCAGACCAAGTAATAGGAATGAGCTAGGTGAATACTTAAAGGCACACTATCTTCTGCCATAAAGGCATCATGGAGAATAATGTCATATAACATAACAAACAAGTCCCCTGCTGTTAAATGCCTACCTCTTCACCCTTTACATTCGAAGACGAGGTCATTATTAGACCGATACTTCTTACGACATCTTGATCAGGTATTTGATACACTTACATATATTCAATACTATGAACAACTAGTTATGGTGCCCGGCGTTGCCGGGCTTTACTAACAATTTGAAGAGGCAAGGATAATATAGAGCAACTCTTTAAGCTTCATTGGCCGTGAAGGTCTCCGATGTTGTACTATAGATATATGATGCTACATTGTGTACCTTTACTAAACTGAAGCAACATTAGTTATAGTTGAAGTTGTGTATGCTCCTCTTCGTTTCGGTAGGAGGTAGTGACATTTAGAACTTGATTGTGTAGGTCTTGATGGTTGTGGAGAAATTGAGTACGCCAAAAGTAGATATGTTATCTCAGAATTTTGAACATGTCCCATTGTGAAATTTGAGTGGCTAATATGCGGTTATAGTGGTTTGCAAAAATATATCTTATATGTCTACAATGGCAACTACGTCTACAATGGCAATCGTTATTGAATTGGGAGTAGGATTAAGGAACAACGAAGAGAAAAACTATACCTTACCTTAATGGGATATCCTAGCAGGCAAAACATGGAGAATGACAATTTCAGAGGGCGCAAACCAACCTAAAGAGACCCAAACGGAAAATGTTTATAATGTATGTGAATGAGCTATTAAAAGGCTTTCTTAAAGCAAGATGTATCCTTGAAGTTTCAAAAAAAAAAATGTTTGGTTTGAAGTTGAGCAAGCTCTCGTAAGCTCGTAAGCAAATTGATTCATGTTGTATGGGACTAAACATTTTTAAGAGAAACGAATTCTTATATTCAAAAGCATGCCTATATATGAGTATATTTTTCGACCAAAACGTCATGACAATTAATGTAGTACAACAATTAATGTTGGCAGATAGTACAACATTTGACATTTAATCTTCCAGCATTAAACATTTAATAAATTTCAGCAAGTCATCCGTCAATCTAGGATGGATTCACTCTATCAATGCCAAACCCTCAAACCGTACAACATTTGAGAAACCATGGTCCATCAAGCAAAAAACCCAAGGCATTCCATTGTAGTGCAAGAATATTATTCAAATATAGAAGACATTAAAAAACTTAAAAAGGCAGCAGATGTAGAAGAAAAAGGCAGCAGATGTAGAAGGAATGGAGAGGCTATATAGGCATACATGAGTTTGTTCCCGAGAGATCTAAAAATGAAGATGCAAGGTGCAATTGCTCTGGCAATCCACAAACTTCTGTCAACTGTTGATAGACTCTTGAGTTGCATTCCTTAAATTGAATCAATGCTCCCTTTCTTGGGAAACTGCAAGTATCACTGCAATAGAACAATCAAACAATAGAACAATCAAACAATAACAATGTGAATGTGTAAGAAACTCACTATTTTAGCATGCAATAACAGCTTTGAATTGCAGACTTATATTATTCTTCAGATTGCCATCAAACATGAATTTCCAGCATCAAATATCCAGAATCATCATGCTAATCTGAGTGCAGACAACACATCCTTACCAGCAGAGTTTAATATATTTGCTTAGAACCTCCTGCAATAAAAAGGATAAGAGTATACTTCATACGATACATCCAAGTCTCATATTTCATCTATCAAATTCTTTCAAACATATATCTAATATATCTAATATTTAAATTCTAATAGGCTAAGCTAAGATAAGCTGGAGACCCTCATATTTTTCATGCAATACTAAGTGTTGCAATATAAGTGTAGCTGGAAAGTTCAGTTTAAGTAGTCTAGAACAATGTGCTTCCAAGCAAACATGATGATCTATTGCACACATCCCTAGCACATCTAGCATACCATTAGTTCTCAACAATCAATGCTTTGCAAAAAAGCAATAGTAGGCACGATGATCTACAAAGGCCCAGCAATAGCATATTATTACTTCTCAAGAATTGTTGCTTCGCAAAAGAGCGATATGGATGATACTCTGCATATTCAGATATTCACATTGAGTTATTTTCATTTCTATAACATTTGTTAATGCTGAAAATTCATTTGAAACACATTAAACAGCTTAGCAAGCTAGACAATTTTGGAAATATGTGAGGTGGTCTCGGGCAAGCGAACTATGTAATTGAAGAATAAGAATTGGCTAATTTCCATTAGCGAGATAGTTGGATATTTCTGTGTTTGTAGCTAATTAAGAAAGACGCCAACCTATAGTGAAAATAAAAACTGAGCAAAGCAAGTTTGCAATACCTTCGAGTAGCAAGCCAGACTGTATGGCTGGAGGGTACGTTAATTTCATTCCAGACATTCTATAGAGGGATGATATGCTCAAATTTGGGTTGTAATCATATGTTCTTCCCTAAAGGTTCACATCAGATCCAGGGAAAGAAAAAGAAAAAGCTCTTACCAAGTGCTAGCACTCCAACAACCGTCGAAGACCTCTATGCGTGCCGAAACCTTCCATGGGCCATTACATCAAAGGACCATGTTCAGGTTAAAGCTCCATAAACATTCCTGAGATACTGCAAGCTATACCTAACAAATAGCCAGCATAATATTAAAGCAATGGGCCTAATATGAAGATCAAATTACACAATAGATTACATCGACAATCAGGGTATTCAAAGTATACTGCAGACAATCAGGGTATTCAAAGTATACTGCAGGGGCCCAGTTTTAGCAATGCTAGATATCAAGAAAACCTCGAAACTAAATCAGCTAAAGTCATAGTCTTGCATGCCATATCTAGGGCTTGGTGAGAAAGAAGCCCACAAAATGTACCTAAACTATTCCACACATGAGGATATAAGGACAAGCTACACTTGTTCATAATCCAAAAAATGCGTCTATTAAATTCTGCATCTATATACGTATGTATAGGAATATGGCATTCAAAGAAACTTCTTACAAACCTAGACTCTTCACAACCCCTTACCTAGGCAGCCCTGTGTGAACAAATTCCCCAATAAATAAGACAGCGTGTCTAATTGCATTTTCTTCAACTACCTTTTGCTTTTCAAAAAGACCAGAAAGATCGAGTCCTTTAAAAAGGGATATTAACTCAAATGCATTCATTGGGCATGGTTTCTTCACTTCTGTCACAAAATGCCCCTGCATGTGCACAGGTCTCCAGCATTATAATATAAATTTAAAAACTTATTTCTATTCGTAAAAAAGTGATCAAAGAACTACAAATAAAGTCTTACTCCTGAATTGCTGAAGACAGCATCAACATCATCTAGACTTGTATTTTCTTCCTCCTCGAACTTTGCTGGAACATACCCTTTTCTAAAGCACTCATATTCTAAAATTTCTAGAATGTTGATCCGCTGAAAATCAGTTAGTAATATCGGGCAAGATTAAAAGAAAGACTGAGAAGTTCGCAAGACAGAGTGGCATTACAAACATTACCGTCGAAGTAATGTATGCAGCTAAGGAAGCATTGAGAGACCATGTCTATGCACTTGCAAATTCTTTAGGGTAATATCATTATCTTCTACATTGTCTATTCAAGATACATGACAGAATCCTTTATCTCTCTGCGGAATGAAGCAAATTCTTGAAGATGGAGATTCCAGCAAATGTTGCACTGACCGGTAGCAAAATCCAAGCCCACTTCCAATGCACATCCCCACTATAAGAACCATTGGTGTGAGAGATTAGATTCTAATTTTCTCAAAAGCATCAACAGGTATATCTTAAGAGATGTACAAACCCAATTCTGGCAACTTGGAAATAGAGAAGTAAGATTCGACCTGCCAAAGCATCAACTGGGAGTCTTCACGTCTTCGATCACGACTTCTTCCTCCATTTGTATTATTCTAAATACCTCAAAATAGAATCAAGCAACCATAAACGGGCATCTAGAGAGCCCCAGTCGCCAAAATCAGCTCCCTTTCTTCTATAATTATCAATATCATCTCTGCCAGAAATCAAGGAAATCTATATGGAAAACATAACATCTTGCAAATTTGGCAAAAACCAGAGCAATCTACTTCCGTATAAAGGCTCATACTTTACATCTACATGCCACCAACGGATTCCATGTGCATGTCGATACCAAATACCGGGCCGGAACACCTCGAAAATCCCAATCCATAACCGCATCATTTTGAGCAACCGTGCTAGGCAAGCCAAGGATAAACCATCCCAAAAAAGGAAACCACGAAAAATGGGATTTCGGACTATAGCCCACAAAAATGTTGATTTTGAAATCATAGTGCAATCAAAATGCCCGATTTTTGGAGAACGGGAAATTTTACCGGCGAGAAAAAGCTCCCCCAACCTTAGAAAAATCAACCTAGAAAAAAATCTAAAAAGTTTTTCACTTGACGGAAAAACCAAATTTAAACAATAGGATATACATTGATAATATATAGTCTGGCATCAGTATCTGAAATCGAATCTTACATAGAACAAGAACAGGACGGATTTACAAAAAACATTGTGAGGAAAAGTTTAAGACAACGATTAGTATGTAGAATACGTTTGCTTCTGCCTAGCGTCGGTGAGGCATCTACCTGCGGCAAATTTTGTTCCTCCACCATGTAAGATCATGGAACGAGCTAAAGATCGTTAATGATCAACGTCATGGGACATATCAACAGCCTGCAAAAGCAAAGGGATTGCTCACAGCATATAATGAAGCAACACTAGTCATGGAGGATGCAGTTTCTTTGTCATTGAGTCCTAGACAACCATATTTTCTTTTTGCTATATCACTACTCGACCAAGGTCCAGCGATGGAGCTATGGATTAGGTTCCAAGTACCCATGAGCATTGACGTACTAGACAAATATCCAAACGATGAGCCGATTGCCTTCAATGAATTCCTCCATTTAATCAATAGTAATCTAACACAACATAATACCAACATCATGGCATTTGGTTTCCAACTCCAACCTTGTGTTGGGAGATATGTCATACATGATTTTATGGAAAAATTTCTGACCAATTAAGCGCACTTTAAGTGCTACAAATGTAAATGGCGAGCAAAATGAAAAATGATGGAAAAGAAAGTAGAGGAAAACATCATATGCCCTGTCTATCATATGAGGCAAGAGATATAGTGTTTCCATATGGGTACGACAAAGATTAATCACCCGCCATACCGAGAGGACGAACAACCCACTAGCTCTTCCGCATCCCCGCTGAGGAAAACAATGCGTGGCTCCACTCGATGATAGAATGTGATTCCGGAGCAGTAGATCTATTGCTTGCAGCTAGGGTTATCATTTGGGATGAGCTCTCCATGGCGAACAAAGTTGACTCATAGAAAGCGTCGATCATTTATAGCAGCAGCTATGCAGACAATATCATGTTTGGTGGCAAACATTTTATTGCTTCTGGAGACTTCAGATAGGTTGCGCCTGTCATTATGGGGGGAGGAAGAACAACAGCATATAATGCATCCATAAAATCATCATTGTTGTGGCAGAGTTTTCATGTGTTAAGATTGGAAGAACCTATCCGAAATGCAGATGACCCTGAACTAATGCAATTTGTCGATCGCATAAGAGAGGACTAGGAGCAATCCACAAATCCTTTGGACAACTTTAACACAACTATGAATATAGCAGATACGGTTGAAATCCTATATCCCTCCAACATCCTTCGAGATCCAACAACATGCAAGAAACACAACTTCCTCTCACCGATCAATAAGAGCGTTGATAACTTCAATTATCGCATTCTTGATAGAGTCCCTGGTTATGACAAGTCGTATTACAACCATGATTACGTAATCGGACAAGATGAAATCATACACGATCACGCGTATGCAATATCGATTTTCTTAATAACTTCACACATTCGGAATATCCAACTACTTAACTCAAACTTAAGGTGGATGCTATATATCATTATGAAATGACCGGACATGGAAAAGGGTCTTGTGAAAAATGCGCAGGGTTATGATTGTATCAATGCACACAAAGTTTGTAATGGTGAAGGTATTAGGCGGCATCGATGATGATTCATGCACATACCCAATCTCTAGAGATGATTTCTTCTATCGGCCGATAATCGACCTTGGACTATTCACAGGAGACAATTGCCTCTCCGATTATCTTACTTCGACCATTTCCAATAGTTGTCGTCGGCCGACATTAGATCTTGTCGCCATCGACCTTCGCAATCGATGTGTTTGCACATGGCCAGCCATACATGACGCTTTTACTGCATGTGGAATAGACATGACGTGCTCATCTCCTCTCACCGAGGACACAAAGAAGGTGCACTAAGAATATCGCCTACAAAGAGCTGCTTTTATGATGGGGTACGTTTTCTTAAGCCTTCCTTTGTATAGACGATACAACAAATGTATAGAAACCCATGCACACCGACCTAGACTTCCAATACGGTATGTCCTAACCTTCCACATGTATCATCTTCCAAGCCCGGATGATGGATATCCTGTTGTTCGATTACCATGAGGCGCATTAATAATAACGTCTTCCTTTATACATATAATAAGAAATATAAAGAATATCATGCACATCGAACTAGACTTCCAATAAGATACACCCTAACCTTTCACATGTACCATCTTCCAAGTCCCGATTATAGATGGCCTGTTGTTCGGCTACCATGAGGTGCCATTGACATACTTCCGTCAATTTAAAGAAAACAAAAAATAAAGGGAAGGGAGGGGGGTTTGTAAAAGACGTCCATAATAGTGTTCGTCTAGTCATCAGGCCATTGGTTATGGGCAACCTCCACCCAGGCTCAAAACCCACTAACTATCATTAGATGGTGCAAAATAAAAAATGGGCAAAAAAGCCCACCGCGGTGGTGGTCTAGTGGTCAAGCCATTGGTTGTGGACGACCCCCACCCAGGCTCAAAACCCACTGACAACCACCGGGTGGTTCAGAATAAAGAATGGACAAAAACTCCTACCACAGTGGTGGTCTAGTGGTCAAGCCACTGGTTGTAGATGACCCCCACCCGGGCTCAAACCCAATCTCCATGTTGTGCTTTGTTTAGGCTTATGCCTTTTTGTTCTGTAGGGGGCTCACGCCCTCTTTCCTTTCTTTGTTTGGGTCCCATAACCCGATAGGGTTCTCGTGGACGATAAAAACTTATCTTTATCTTTATCTTCATACTTAGACAATGTTACACCTAATATAGAACCACCAAAAAGAGAATAACACTTAAGAAGAAAGGAACAACGAGATCCTTGTAAGATAGTGTGTGCAATCTGATCATGAAGTGTAATTCACCACTTATCTCTAACAAACATCTAATGTCGTAGTGGAAGGCACTAGTAATGCTATCTCATTGGGTATAATGTGTTTAACCCCTGCTCAAAATGCATTCAACATGTATATTGTCGATTGGAGATGAGAAAATAGAACCTAGCATTTACAAAGATAATGCTTATGTACAAGTATTTTTTATTATGGCCTTGTATAACAAAGTCAATAAGCTTTTAGGACTTGCATGCATCCATTTTAGGACTTGCATGCACCCATTTTGTATCCAATTGTTTACCTTCTTGCAGTGATTGGTTCTGTAGAGCTTGCGAAACAAAACATTTGTAAAAAAATTGGCTTGCGCAATCTTCCTCATGAGATTACAGAGGTATAGAAGCTCATTTCCAGACCTGGGCAGCAGATTGGTTCTTGTCATAATGACCTGCAATATGGGAAGATAATGCTAGATGAAAATTCAGAAAAGTCCACGTCTGAGATTATACTTGTTCTTCCTTTAAGATATTTTTAAGCATGACTTTAGCATTAGCAGATTCTCCAAAGAAAAAAGCTATGGTCAAAGGGTGAATAGTAATCGGGTCAATGCCCGATGAACAAGAACATTTTTGAAACCATTGAAATTGGAATTTTATAAAAACACTATTCCTTAGGGTATGATGTAAGTTAATTAGACTTGTCTATCATTTCTTTAGACTAATATCTCTCAAAAGTTAGCTTGCACAAAAATCAATTAACAAAGTGTAGAGTTGTGGTATATGTTTTATTATATTTCAACCTCAATACATTAATAATTCAAAATGTAGGTATTTTTTTTTTAAGGGAGGGGTAGTCAATATTACATAAAATTTGCACGTGTAAAAATGATAGGGGTACATGAATTAAGCTATACGAAGAACGTATTGGAGGGGTTTTCCAATGGCATGATGCCATATATAGGGGGTTTTCTTTGAACTTTAATCTCGCAGGTGGCATATGCACATATAAGTAAGTGGACCCCCCGTGCCCCCACCCAGGCTCAAAACCCACTGACAACCACCGGGTGGTTCACAATAAAGAATGGACAAAAAATCCTACCACAGTGGTGGTCTAGTGGTCAAGCCACTGGTTGTAGATGACCCCCACCCGGGCTCAAACCCACTGACAACCACTGGGTGGTTCAGAATAAAGAATGGACAATAAAAGCCCACTGCGGTGGTGGTCTAGTGCTCAGGCCACTGGTAATGGGCAATCCCCACGCAGGCTCAAAACCCACTGATGTCCTCGAGTGGTAAAAAAAGAAGAAAGAAAAAGAAGAAAGGTAAAAGAATAGAATAGAAGGAAATGCGCAAAATGGGAGTCTCATGGTACTTGAAACAACACCCATCTATCATATGGACACGAGACCATACGACGGTAATAGCTGTGGGTTCAATTTCCACATGTTCTTGAATTATCATATGATCCAAATAAAATTTCGTGCATACAAAAGGTCGGGAAAGAAAATGTTTATGCGCCAAGGCCGCCAAATTTCTTGTGTACAAATAAAAAAGTGCCTTTGAAGAAACACTTAAAACACATCTTTGGATAACTACATACCCTTCTTATCACTTCTTATTCTTATACCTTCAAAATAAGCTTAACCTAGCAATTAAGGAGGATAAAGATCCGCCATTTCAAACCTTGACTCATGCAAACACCAAAGTCCTAAGTAATATAATAGCATTAATGGCAACTTCTAGTGTGGCAACACCTATTTTTACAAAAAAAGTTGTCTTCAGTTTCCTTATGATTTTCACTGAATAATAGTTTATGGTATCTCATGGGTATATCTTAGGAATACACCTTACGATAAATGTACCTATTTGATATCTCCGCATGTTTATGCCTGGCCTATTGCTAGTTTTACTTTCCTTTCCTTTATTTGCATGTTCTTCTTTTCCATATAACCCTTTTCCCAAGCTTGCCTTATTGCTAGTTTAAGTTCGTGAACATTGCCCTATTGCAAATGATAATTCTAATATAATACAAAATGTCCATTACTGATGACATTGATCTGGATGTTTTCCCACCTTACAACGGGCCATGGAATGGAATAGAATCTTGCCAAACTGCTTTCCACGCTTCGCCTCGCCGCCTAGTGCTCTCAAGCATGGAGATGTAGTGCCCTCGTTCTGTCACAACATCAAACAAAGCTCAGCCAGCACAAATCAAGCATACCGTTCGGCTCCAGCTCACCACGCTCGAATCGGTAAAATGGGCTTCATCTCGATCGGACCTCTGGCCGATGTTGAATCAAGGCGCCACAGCCATGCATGGGCCTCGGATTGGGTGGACGCCCGGCCTCTCACCGCCAGACAAAATCTCCGGTGGGTTTTCTTCTCGCTTTGTTCCAAATAACCCAAAGAGGTACGATTGCTTTTGCGGATTTTAGATTTTAGATTGCTTCATGCCAGATTGCTTTTGCCGATTTTTAGATTTGCTCTTTGCCGCCCGGATCGGATCGCCCCACCCGCATCCCAACTCCTGCCAGGACTTGGTCCAAATGAGATTTGCTCTAGGCCTACAACCGCCCAAGCTCCACAAAGACCGCCATGTCATCTAGGTTAAGGCATCCGTGTTGACATTTTGTGCAAGGTCAAGATTTGCCAGCCCTTGCTTCCGCATATTTCGCTCAAGACAACTTGCTTCGTCCCTTTTAGCCCACCTGTCAATGACCTCGGCTAGTTTAGATTTTTCACCCTTTTTGGCTTCTTTGTTCTATCTCGTTGGGTCTTTTCCCATCTATTCTCCGTGATTAGGTCGGGGGTTTCTTTTTTCTCGTTCCTTCTCGCTTTCGGCGGCAAGATCTCTCCATCTAGGCCCATATCTCTCTACCAAATACCGCGACAGTTCTTCCACACCACCGCAATTCCATATATACCTTAGACCAGCCTATCGATGTCCGCCAAAATTTATAAGTTCCAAATTCTCTTACCATATCCGGCTCTATCTCTTCTTGCCCGGTCCAAATTTGCTTTGGACCGCCTCGCCTGGGTTAGCAACCCGCAAAGCCGAGAAATGGCAAGGCAAAGAAATGAAACACCATACCACGATGATCTAATTGCTTGATATTCAAAGATCGCGGTGGTCTCTTGCTTCGAAATCGACCCGACCGGGATGTGATCGACGCTTTTGGGGCAAGGGATACTTTAACGGGCGTGAGGTCCGTGTTGAGCCGGACTTACATGTATGACCACCTTCATTTGCTTTACGCAACTATTTTAAAGCGCTTAGGTTCACGCATTACCTCGGTCGTTGATGGGCCATTACGCGACCGATGCTAGTATACGTGACCGAGGATCCATTTCATGTGCCATCATGTGCCGATGCTAGTGTCCGCATCGCGAGCCCCTCGTGATGTTCACACCGCGTACGTAATCGAGATATATGAGGGGACGATACACAACAGAAGAGGGGCCACGCCATTTGGTTGCGATCCAGCCACGCACGCACAAGACCGAAGCTTTGAATTTACGTATTATAGGGTAGAGGAGACAGACACCGAGGGTCAGACAGATTTGGAGGTCGCTAAGCAGTTCTTCTGTGAGGTTATGCATGTCCCAGCTCTTGGACTTGTGTCTGCAGCTAGGATGGGGGCTGCGCGTCCTGATCGACCTCGACACCTTCTAATTCGCTTTCGGGATGTGTTGAGTCGTCTAAGTGTTCTTCAGCACGGAAATCATTTGAGGGGCACTACTTTTTCTTTACAGGAAGATCTCTCTCCCATACAGCTATGCAATCGCCGAAATGAGTTGTGCAAGGTTAGGGAAGCCCGTCAACACAAGAAATGGGCGGTATACCGAGGAGGAGCAGCAATTATCCTAGACCATTGGCCGTCTAATCCGTGGACAGGCTATGTCTAGGGTCTCTCAGCAGTACCATAGAACAAATAGCTTTTTTATTATGGGGCTTTGTCTCCATGTTGTGCTTTGTTTAGGCTTATGCCTTTTTGTTCTGTAGGGGGCTCACGCCCTCTTTCCTTTCTTTGTTTGGGTCCCATAACCCGATAGGGTTCTCGTGGACGATAAAAACTTATCTTTATCTTTATCTTCATACTTAGACAATGTTACACCTAATATAGAACCACCAAAAAGAGAATAACACTTAAGAAGAAAGGAACAACGAGATCCTTGTAAGATAGTGTGTGCAATCTGATCATGAAGTGTAATTCACCACTTATCTCTAACAAACATCTAATGTCGAAGTGGAAGGCACTAGTAATGCTATCTGTTGGGTATAATGTGTTTAACCCTGTTCAAAATGCATTCGAACATGTATATTGTCAGTGGAGATGAGAAAATAGAACCTAGCATTTACAGCATACGTTTATGTACAAGTATTTTTTATTATGGCCTTGTATAACAAAGTCAATAAGCTTTTAGGACTTGCATGCACCCATTTTAGGACTTGCATGCACCCACTTTGTATCCAATTGTTTACCTTCTTGCAGTGATTGGTTCTGTAGAGCTTGCGAAACAAAACATTTGTAAAAAATTTGGCTTGCGCAATCTTCCTCATGAGATTACAGAGGTATAGAAGCTCATTTCCAGACCTGGGCAGCAGATTGGTTCTTGTCATAATGACCTGCAATATGGGAATATAATGCTAGATGAAAATTCAGAAAAGTCCACGTCTGAGATTATACTTGTTCTTCCTTTAAGATATTTTTAAGCATGACTTTAGCATTAGCAGATTCTCCAGCAAAGAAGCTATGGTCAAAGGGTGAATAGTAATCGGGTCAATGCCCGATGAACAAGAACATTTTTGAAACCATTGAAATTGGAATTTTATAAAAACACTATTCCTTAGGGTATGATGTAAGTTAATTAGACTTGTCTATCATTTCTTTAGACTAATATCTCTCAAAAGTTAGCTTGCACAAAAATCAATTAACAAAGTGTAGAGTTGTGGTATATGTTTTATTATATTTCAACCTCAATACATTAATAATTCAAAATGTAGGTATTTTTTTTTTAAGGGAGGGGTAGTCAATATTACATAAAATTTGCACGTGTAAAAATGATAGGGGTACATGAATTAAGCTATACGAAGAACGTATTGGAGGGGTTTTCCAATGGCATGATGCCATATATAGGGGGTTTTCTTTGAACTTTAATCTCGCAGGTGGCATACCACTAACAACCACCGGGTGGTTCACAATAAAGAATGGACAAAAAATCCTACCACAGTGGTGGTCTAGTGGTCAAGCCACTGGTTGTAGATGACCCCACCCCGCTCAAACCCAATCAACAACCACTGGGTGGTTCAGAATAAAGAATGGACAATAAAAGCCCACCGCGGTGGTGGTCTAGTGCTCAAAGCACCGGGTAATGGGCAATCCCCACGCTGGCTCAAAACCCAACCGATGTCCTCGAAAGTGGTAAAAAAAGAAGAAAGAAAAAGAAGAAAGGTAAAAGAATAGAATAGAAGGAAATGCGCAAAATGGGAGTCTCATGGTACTTGAAACAACACCCATCTATCATATGGACACGAGACCATACGACGGCAGTGTGGGTTCAATTTCCACATGTTCTTGAATTATCATATGATCCAAATAAAATTAAAGTGCATACAAAAGGCTAGGAAAGAGAAATGTTTGCGGCGGCCAAGGCCGCCAAATTTCTTGTGTACAAATAAAAAAGTGCCTTTGAAGAAACACTTAAAACACATCTTTGGATAACTACATAACCCTTCTTATCACTTCTTATTCTTATACCTTCAAAATAAGCTTAACCTAGCAATTAAGGAGGATAAAGATCCGCCATTTCAAACCTTGACTCATGCAAACACCAAAGTCCTAAGTAATATAATAGCATTAATGGCAACTTCTAGTGTGGCAACACCTATTTTTACAAAAAAAGTTATCTTCAGTTTCCTTATGATTTTCACTGAATAATAGTTTATGGTATCTCATGGGTATATCTTAGGAATACACCTTACGATAAATGTACCTATTTGATATCTCCGCATGTTTATGCCTGGCCTACTGCTAGTTTTACTTTCCTTTCCTTCATTTGCATGTTCTTCTTTTCCATATAACCCTTTTCCCAAGCTTGCCTTATTGCTAGTTTAAGTTCGTGAACATTGCCCTATTGCAAATGATAATTCTAATATAATACAAAATGTCCATTACTGATGATATTGATCTGGATGTTTTCCCACCTTCCTTCATACTTAGACAATGTTACACCTAATATAGAACCACCAAAAGAGAATAACACTTAAGAAGAAAAGGAATCCTTGTAAGATAGTGTGTGCAATCTGATCATGAAGTGTAATTCACCACTTATCTCTAACAAACATCTAATGTCAAGTGGAAGGCACTAGTAATGCTATCTGGCTTTGGTATAATGTGTTTAACCCCTCGCTTCAAAATACATATCTATAACATGTGATGACATTCAAAAAATCCAGTGGCATGCAAAAAAGCCACGTGTAAAATCCACGTCTACTTTCTGTAAGAAGCATCGAGTGCCATCGCCGATGGATTTGAGCTTGGAGTTTATTCGATGGATTTGGAGCTTGTAATAAATAAATAGAAGGCAAATCTTTAGGTAGAGGTGGATGTAGAATCACTACAATGCCTTGAAGACATGAAGTCTATTATTAATATTAAACTAACACTAATTGGGGTTATTATAATTTGTTTGTAAATAATTAAACACTAATTGGGGTTGTAGCTCAGTGGAAGAGTGCTTGTGCCATCTTTGGAAGCAAAAGGCTTGAGGATCGAAACCCCACGATGCCTCAAGAGCGATTGCCGACATTGTGGAAATCAAGAGGTCTGAGGATCGAAACCTCACAACTCCAACTTCATTTTTTTTACCAGAACCGTATTGCAAGAACTAGGCCTAGCCAAAAAAGACCTAGAACCGCATTGCAAGAAACCGAAATAGTGAGGGGCTTCAACCAGAGCCTAGGAGTGTAGACTCTGCCAGAAACAGACTCTGATGTAGACAAGAAACATGTATTATTGCCCTGCCTGCCAGAGATTTCCTTTAGGTTCAGGTCCCGCAAAGGCATTTGCGATGGGCTGTCTGGTTCAATTTCTTCCCATTATGCTTAGCTTCATTCCAATTCGTCACATTACTATTGTCATTAACATTCTGCCTGGGATTTTTCTTTTTTTAAATGGACTGTTGTGAAATTCCTTGCATAAATTAGTTGTTTTTAACCTTCAGGTCTGTTGTTGATAGGCTATAAATTCCAGGAAGAAGGACGGTCTGCATGACAAGAATGGTTGGAAGCTTTTTGACAAAAGCTTTTCTTTTCGCAAGAGTTCTCCAAAGTGAGCCCTACTCTTCAAATTTGGATTGTGGTGGACAATACAAAAGAGGTTGATTCAGGTTCTAGATAAACATGCTTCTAACATGTGAAGCTAGACAAGTCATTGTGGGATGTATATATGTTATAGCTGCCATTGACAAACTTAGGCTTTACATAATGTATGATGTACAGTATTATTATAGCAGGCTTATGACAGCAGTTATTTCTTAGAAATTTTGTGACAAGATACTAACTCGATTGACTTGTAAAAGCTATCCTATCCAAAGACTTTTTTAAGCTAGGTTTCAAATCCATTGACATGAACAATGCTTTTGGCAAAGCAATGGAGGATTTAAAAGAGTAATGGCACAACTACAGGTCTCTCGTATAAAGCTTGTTACATTTTTACATTCTGTATCTTTTTGTTTCAAACCTTGTTAATCTTATGTTTGCATACGGACATCTTCACATTGTTCTTGGAGCCCTTGGTCAACTCTTTTAGCAAGTTATATAAGTCATTATGCAATTTTATAGATTTCATGCATGTGTAACACGAGGCATCTTGGTTTTATAAATGAGGTCAAGGGAAATGGTACATTAGTAATGGAGCTGAACAAGAACAAGTTCGACAAGAAGATAGAATCAGCATGTGCAAACATGTATTTTCATTATTATAGCAGCTTCTTCATCAGCAAAACATGCTCCAAGTTTATATACGGGCAGGTTGGGCCAGTTTGCTGCTTTTTTGGAGATATCATTTCTATTAGAGAAGGAGTATTAGATACTAGATATGATTTTGTAATAGCTTCTTTTCTATTGCTCTGGTGGTGTCATTAGTAGGTGTTCCAAGTTATCAAGCATTATTGGGGTTCTACAGGAACATATTATGCAGCAATCATGGAGAACAGTGCAGATTTTTAGGGACGTGTAGTAGTTGGCGTGGGTGCTGGAAGTGGAATTCTTTCTTTGTTTGCAGCTCAGGTATTTGTTTGTTATACGTCTCTCTGTAGAAAAGTGGACAATTATGTACAAAAACTGGACGATTAAATACAGTTACATTAGAAAGATGGGTGTTACAAAGAACAATATGAATCTGTGTGGCTCTTGCATGCGCAATTCTCCTTTTTTTGAAAGTTTCACCTTTACTTCACAAGCAGTTAATTGAAGAGGAAAAAGCTTTAGATGTGAGGGAGGTAAGCTTTATGGAACAAATATGTGATAGTTTATCTCCAAAATTACTGAATAATCTGCTCAAGCAACAGGATGGCATGCAGTTTAAGATAGAAAGCACGTGCCCCCTTCTTGCAGTAAACAGCTCTCACAGGTGCTATAGTTCTTTCTCAAGTGCCATATCATAATTTAGCTGTCTATGCAGCATCTTACAATCCTAAGTTTTTTAAGATACATGTTGAAGCTTGGTGTAAGTATTTTGAAAAGACTGCTTTCTCCTCTAATGTACTGGTCAACTTCAAAGTAATCATAAGCTTCAGGGTGGCTAAGAAACTAAGAAATGTGGGGCTTTGGTGTGGACGACAATGGTTTCCAATTGCCGGCTTGTCTTATGCATAGAATCCTTTTATTTGCTGATAAAATGAAGGCGGTGTCAATAAATATCTGCGTTGCTCCACTTTGTCGAGGCAGGGGCATTTAGAAAGGCTATTATAAATGACCAAATTATGTATGTATCTGTTCATCAGGCAAAGGCTTTTCTCGTTGTGTTTTGCTGGGTGAAGGCTTGGCAGGATAACAGGGTTTTAATGCTAGATTAATTAAAAGCACATGTCAAATAGCTGTCCTGGCATTGGAATCATTAGCCAGAACATTACCTATGACTTACTGCACTTTGGTTCTATCATGATATTAAGCTCTCATCAGATCAGTTTTTCCTGGTTATTTGGCTGGAGCAAAGCATGTTTATGCTGTAGAGGTATCTTCGATGGCAGATTACGCTCATAGATTTACTAGTGGGAGCCCAGCACTTGCTAAGAAGATAACAGTTTGAAACCTCCGACATGCTTGCATTAGGAAAGAGAAGATGAATTATTCAAGTAGATTGAATGATGATGCAAATTCTGGAAACTGTTAAAATTGCATAACCTGGGCAAATCTTAGAAAGCTACAACCTTGACTGTGGCTCTCGTACCAATCCAGAGGTGGTATTTTTGTCCAAGAAGTCCATCTTCTTGTTCCATTCATGTCAATTTCCATAAACATTTGAAAACTGATTATCACATGTTTTCACACTTGATGCTATGTCAGCTTAATCTTCTAGGTTTTGCTTGCTTATGTATATTTGAGCACGAATACATGAACTGAAGCTTGGATTTGTTTGTTCTATCATGTGTCTGTTTTGGCATACAGTGTAGCACAGCCAATTCACGCATTGCATAGATGAGAATTGATGGTCCCAACCTCTCTTCTTTTCCTTAGGCATGTGTTCATACTTTTTGCACTTGGTTCTGATAATTTCATGTCATTGTAACTCATTGAAAGGCCATAATCTCATCATTGCTTGTAATGAGTCCTTAGGCATCATTATCATATTTTACCTTGATTTTTCCCTTTATCCATGGAATCAGAGCCTCATTATGATATTCAGGTCGGAGGAGAATGCCCGGCCACCAGATCTTTCTTGAGTTTTGGGAATCTTAAATGGATACAAGTAGAGCCATCATTTACTATGATGTAATACATGGACTGTTTTAATATTATGTGAAAACTGGAAAAAAAAAAAATTTTGAAAAGGAGAAAAGCTATGACTTGAACATTATTATGGCAAACACCATATCTTTGAAAGCAACTCGAGCTGTCTATTTGCAAGCAACTCAAGCATCTATTCATATGCAAGAGGTATAGTCACGTTTGGTGATTGGCATATACATTTATTATTGGATGCCTACCAACTATGAAGTGCACCACATATGTATGAACTAACAAGCATGTTACTAACGTTTGGCAGTATTGGGCACTTGTTGCTAGATCATATGTCTTACTAGGCCATATGTAGTATGAGGTAGATGATGGCGACGAACAATTTCAGGCAAAGTCTTGTCTTTTCTATCGGCAAAGTCGTCTGCTACCATTGATCCTTTCCATCATCTTACTCTTTTACGCCAAGAAATGCATTAGCGGTTGCAATTTTCATGGAGAAGGGACCATTAATATTGAACCTAGGTTTACCCCATCCACGTAACAAGGTTTGGAGGTGAGAGCTTCAACATGATTGTAAATTTGTCTCTATTTGATTGGAAGCTTCTCAAGTTTGTAAACCATATGCAGCAACTAGCCACCATGTCATTGGAGTATTGACTCCATGATCATGTAGCTAGAGTTATAAAATTAAGCCCATGAACTCTTTATAAAGGTTAGGCCATGATCTCAAAACAAATATATAAAATAAACATCTAAACTATTATTGGGCTATTTTGCCTAGCATTCTTGACACTCCATGAACATGCATTGAATGAGCTTTGAAAGAGAGGTGGCAGAAGAGGTAGAAGCTAATAGAAGCAATACCATACTATAGAACAAAAGCATCTTTTATAGTTCGCTAATTACGATAAAATAATAAAAAAAAGCTCAAGGTCTTAATGAATCATTTGAGGCAACCATCGACAAAGATGTGTATACAATGCAACATATAGACTAACTCAAGCAATGAAATTCACATGATGCTCTATATGTACTCAGGTTTGTGAGCGATATGAAGTAATTGGACGCTATAGACACAAGTCCTAAGTTTGATCAGATCTTTTGGAGAAGTTGAGTGAGGATTATACTAAAAATTAAATAATCATGTGGAGGAGATGGAGGCAATGAATTAATTTACAGTATTCTATAAAGCATATACCATTGCATTTTTGTAATCTATGAAATTGCACCATTTTATTTTGCCATGAATATTAGCTATTTTGCCACTGAAGTCTAGCAGCACAAGTTTTCCTTGATGACAAAAGCGTTCCCCTGATTGGCTAATTCAGGTTTCGGACATGATGCAACTGGTCTCAAGTTTCCTCTTGTGATGGAACTGCCAGCGGATCGCTTCTTGCTTCCAGTCACGACCATTCCAGATTCATTCGGCTGTCTGTTTACATAGTTAACTTGTAACTAGAGATGGATAGAGCTTCTTCTCTCGAGTGTCGTCCAGATTTACATTCGATTCTTCAAGTAGAGTGTTGTATCTATGCCCGGATCTGTGCTATTTTTTCAAGTAAGGTATTCTTTCAATGCTTTCGTTCTTCTTTTTGAACTGATATTGCTTGTGGGCTATGAGCAGAAAGCACGTCTTGCAAGTATGGCTCGAATATTAAATTTAGCATTGAGCAAGAATTTTTTTTAGCTTTAACAGATCATTTCTTTGGCGCAAACTCAGATGCAACTAAATTGACGAAATCCAAGGAGCAATTAAGGTTAATTCTTAGTACTTTTATATAGAAACTTCAATTACCTTGTTCATTGTTGTTTGAAAAAGGCATGGAAGATGCCATGCTAGAGTTCACGATGCTAGATTTAGAATTAGACCAAACACACTCTGTTTTGTTTTGGCGAGTTATGGGAGATGCTGTTTTTTTAGTGTGGAAAAAAACAAAATTCAAAAAACATTACCAAGTCCATGAATAACATATATACCATTAAATATAACACAAATCCCATAACACACCGAAACAAAAATTATCAATTTTCAATACAAAAAAAAAACTGGCAACAACCCAATTCCACTTCTTTGCAAAAAGAAGTGGAGTTTTCTATAGCTCTTATATTTTGGATTCTCATGAGCTAGTGTACAGACAGTTCAAGATTTAGAGATGTACATCTCCCCTATGTACATATAGAAGGAAATCAACTCCTTGCTTTAGATGAGTTTTACCAAAGCTTTCAAGGCAAGAATCAACATAAACTAGAAAATGGAATTTAGCATTTAAAGAAATACGAATCTGGCACCTCCTTACTAGCTCACACAAATCAATGAAATGCAGAACTACAACGACTACTACTATTGCCAAGATTCCTGGGATGAGCACACGATAATGGAAAAGCACAAGTGCCCATCAATTTTGCCATTGCTATGTTTGCATCTCTTCCAATAGGATGGTAGATGTGTATATTTATTTGCACGTGGCTCATTTACTGATAATGCAAGCTAAACTAGTTTTTTCTCATCATCCACATGTAGATTAATAAATACAAGTATCTTCTTCATTCTAAATATCCCCACATGTTACAAAAAAAAAAAAACACTTTTCATTGATCTCAAAGGGTGATGCACACACTATTGTACAAGGATCTCAATGTTCCTTTCTTCTAAGGTATTATTATCTTTTTTGGTGGTTGTACATTAGGTGTAACATTATCTAAGTATGAAGGAAGGTGGGACAACATGCAGATCAATATCATCAGTAATGGACATTTTGTATTATATTAAAATTATCATTCGCAATAGGGCAATATCCACAAACTTGAACCTATGAGAAGGCAAGCTTAGGGAAAGGGTTAGGTGGAACATGCAAATGAAGGAAAAGAAAGAAAAACTAGCCATAGGGCAGGCATAAACATGTTGAGATATCAAATAAGTACATTTTCTTGTGAGGCGTATTCCTAAGTATAGCGGCTAAAATTTAGCGTCAGGTGGAATATACAAAAAGAATAGCATCGATCCGAGCCATCCGATCGCCATTCTGGGAAGGGATGAGCTCCTATATCAGGCCATTTCCTCTTTCGGCTCGATTATCGGCGTACAACCCACTTCTCACAAAGCAGCAGCTCCTTCTTTTTTTTTTCCATTGCTTCTTTCCTCCCAAATTTTATCTTGGATCTTCTAGCCTTTCCTTGTCCATTGCTTCTTTTCTCCCAGCCTTATCTTGGATCTTCTAGCCTCATATTTGCATCTCTCATTTTCTCGCCTCATATTCATAGCTCTTGACTTAAAGGTTTAGTTCATTTGCCTCCTCGATTTGTAAGCCGATAAGATTAGCGAGGGGGATCCGGGATCCAAGGTGCGGGTGGAAGCTAGTCGGCGTTAACACGTGGGTAGAGATTGTTCTTAAGGAAAATTTTTGCGTCGTAACAGTGGTATCAGAGCTGTGGCTGTGAATCTAGTTTTCTGGGAAAATCTAAACTTGATGGCGGAAATGGACGAGAAACATTCTGTCTTCCAAACCACTTGGGAAGTGGAGAAGCGGGAACTTGAGAGTGTTTCAGTCCAAGAGCTGGCTAAAAACTTAGTGTGTCTTCAAGGGAAGATGGCGTCCATTGAACAAGAAGTCAATAAACTAGTTACTAAGCAATGAAGTTTAATTGCTGAAGTACTTGAAGAAGATACCAAGGGTATTTCTTCACAAGTCCCTTCCCAGGGAAGTTTTGACTGCTTGAATGAACTTCTGGCGTATCATCAGTTGCATAGTTTGCAAAAAACTGGGGAATTAAGAACCTATGAGCAAGAGCTTCGGAAGCTGTTTGCAATTGTTCAGCCTCTGGATGATGAAAGTCAGGTTTTTTATTTTATGCGTGGCAAGATTGCTGGATATGCTGATGTTAATGGCCAACCAAAATCAGGTAATCCCATGTCTTTGTGAACACTTGCTCGTATGCTATGCACAAAATGGGACCCTCATAGATTAATTCCTTGCCTTAGAGACATACCTTCCATGTTTCTTGGATTATCATAGCTTTAAAATCACATCAAGTGCGATTTAAATGTGCTACAGTTTGTATAATTGTTTCTTTTAAAGCAACTTGGAGGACATCACTTTTACTATTTTGTCTACCTAGTCGAGTATTATTTGCCTAAAATAACATGATGTTGGAGATCATGGTGATCATGTTCCAATATTTTTATGGTATATAATCTCTTGTTGTTAATTCAAAATAAACAAGTCATTTCCTTGCTTTATTTGAAGTAAATAAAGAAAAAGAACACAGAATGCAATATACACCATGGTTTTATTAATACAAAAAAGCTTACTCAAGATGCACTGAAAATAATGCTTAGTGGGCGCAATTTGGGAATAGACATAATCCCAAATTAAATTAATGATTGTACTAAGTCCATTTTTTGCAATTCTAATGATTGTTTTTAGTCCACTTTTTGCATTTCTAGGTTATAACTATTGCAAATATAAGCCTTTCATTTTTGGGTTGCCCCTAGGGGGGCAAACCCTTGTTTATGTGGGTTTGTGGCATATCCTAAGTATATGCTAGAATATACCTAGGATATGCTGGTGACTGCTCCAAACCTGCTCTTGGCTGTAAACTGGCGGTCACGATTGTTGCTGGGCGGCTGGTGTGGAAACTGGCTAACTGGCACCCTGGGCATGTATTCTATGCAATGCTGTTGCTGCCGCAATAGATATTTGGAGCCTTATTCCTGCTATAGCCATTCAGGTAACCGGCAAGGCAGACTGAAGCTCCAAAACTGCAGTGAAACAATATGCCGGATTGCCGAGATACAACTTGGGTTTGTCTTTTAGCAATAATCTTTTGTCCTGTAGTGAGCAAGCTTTTGTTTTGTAGCAAACAAGATCTTGTCTCGTAGCACAGGGCTCCATCGGATCATAAAAACGGGCTCTAATGGAAATGCTCACACTTTAAGATTCTTCTGGTGCCTTTGATTTATTGATATGGCAAAGTAGAAAATCCGAGTTCGAGGCTCAATGGGGATGCACCCTTAGGCTCTTTTTGCTCCGTCATTGTGCACAAGAAGGATGGTCCTGCTGTTTCAAGGAATTGACGAGAGCCAATGGGACTGTATCAAACTTGCTCGTGAAGTTTTATTCCAGGTAGTATCCTCTGCCACAGAAAGGTTACAATCATTTGTGCGTGTGCACTTAAGGAAAATTTGATTGCCTTTACTCATAGGGATCTTAATGAGATTGGACAAAGAGGAGTTAATTTAAGTGGAGGACAGAAGCAACGGATACAACTAGCTCATGCATTGTATAATGACTCTGATATTTACATAATGGGTGATCGCTTCACTGCTGCGGATGCTCAAACTGCTGCTTTGTTGCTCAAGGTGTCAAAGGACCGATGATTTTACTTGGCAGTTTTTACTTTGCAGAAATGCATTTCAGGAATGTCATTGACTAAAGCTATCATCTTAGTGACACATCAAGTGGAGTTTTTGCCAAAAGCAGACAAAATTCTGGTAAGTGCCTTGCATCAATGATATTTAGGTCTATATCTTGACATGATGATGAAACATATGGTACATTTAGACTTATAAAGCAGACATGAGTTGACTTTGTTGTCAGACTATAATGGCACTACAATTTAGAGATTTGGTGTTTGAAAGTTATCATCAACTTTGCTGATCAATTGAGAAAGACAATGGATTAAGCTACAAAAAAAGAAGTGCTAAGCTTTGACAACCTTAGATGTAACTAAACATCGTCTTTTAGGTGAAATTCAATTTGGAAAGACAATGTCCTGCATGAACATCTTGAACTTGTCTATCTCAATTCCGTGATGATGCAAGCTAGAGAAATAAAGTAGGCCGGCAAAAATGATGAGTTGTTGACAAATGGGCGATGTTTGTGACATTTTGAATGCACATAATAATGCAAGAGAGCATGCATCTTTAGCCGAAAATATTTTAAAGCCAAAGAAAAAGTCTTTCATGATGCAAAAGACATGTCCGTGAAGGTGCACAATACAACTATTGATGTTAGTCAATTAACAAAGGATGAGGAAAAAGAAATGGATGGCTTGGGCGTTAGATCACTTATGAGTTATGTAGGAATAAGCAAGGGGGATGTAATTTTCACTCTAGCTTTGGCAGCACAAATCATATTTGTAATTGGCAGACAGTAAGCAACTTCTGGTTGGCCACTTATCGAACTCAAGATTAAGTCCAATGTTAGTAATTGTTTATGCAGTGATTTCTTTTACTGGAGGGTTGGTCCCTGTGTGTGGTAAATCATATAAATCTCTTGGCCTCAAAGCATCAAAGGCTTTCTTTTCTGGCTTTATGGATTCTTTGTTCAGTGCACCTATGCCTATATTTGATTCGACACCTATTGGCAGAATCCTAAACCGGGTATATTATTTTTCAATTAGTGTCCATGATACTAGAATATAGATTTGATTTACTATTGACAATTAATTGGATGTGGTTTTCAGGCTTCATTAGACATGAGCATATTGTATATAGATATTCCAATGCGCCTTGCATTTATATTTGCAGAAATATTTGATGTTATTGCTATACTGGTTGCAATGTCAATTGTGATGTGGAAAGTGTTATAATGATTGCCATTCCAATGACTGGACCGCTTATTGGCTCTGGTATATGGCTATCAATATTTAAGCAAAAAGGAGGTCAAATATGTCAGTCTTAAAAATCCACTTTCAATAAATACCATTTATATATTTGCCTCTTTTCGAAATAGCCAATGGGGTGACAACTATCCGGACTTTTTGAAAAGCAAGAGCATATTTGTGGTAAAGCTTTACAAGCTATGGACATTGATGGTTCTCAAATCTTCAAACTTTCATAGCTTATGAGTGGGTAGCACTTCTTGTTGAATTTCGAAACTCTTATATTATCTGGCCAAGCACCGCTTGCATGGTTCTCAACTGGAAGCGTGAAGTAAGGTAATTTATTTCTTTTAACATCCATTTTCTTCTATTTCAACTGTTTTTAACTTTTAACAATTTTGAACGGCTTGCTGGACTCTCCTTGTCTTATGCCCTCTCATTAAACGACGCACAAATTTTCTCGCTTCAATGGTTAACATTCGCAGCAAATTACATTGTGTCTGTAGAACGGATATACCAGTACATGCATCTGCCTCAAGAAGCGCCTGCTATAATTGACAGCAACCACCACTTTGCACATGGCCTTGTAAAGGAACGGTGGATCTGCAAAATCTGCAGGTATAATCTCTTGCTAGTTAATCAAATGAAGGCTTTCAAAATTCAGATATAGTATTCTATGAAACGTGGCATGATCTACCACTGTGATCTTCATCTGCACTACATTTCAAATGATACGCAGGGGGGAATTATTCTGATGAACTTCTAGGTTCATGTTTCTCTTTTAATCGTTATTATGCTGAAAATGGTTACTGCTGTGGCTGTTCTTCAACTTAGGAGTTAATATCACTAACCACCTGGGAACAAATAAATTTTCATCTCTTTTCATAACTCTATTCGATTATGACTTCTCACGAACGCTAGACCTAAAAGATGCAAGGGTGTTGATGTAGAAGTCAGTAAATTGAATGGCCTCAAGTGCTTAATAGGGTCGATTAGATATTGGAGGATGGTTATGTTTTACGAGCATGATCTATAGGATGAATGGAGATTATATTGGTGCTTTCCTTCTCATACTATAAAAAGAGATTGATAATAATGTGATATCCCATACCGATAATATCGGGTTCCTAGATCAAGAAATAGCTCCGCTTTGTGGTGGGCAAAGAATTGGAATTGTTGGACCAGATCTCCGTTTAAAGTCTCTCTTGTTGACCAAAATACACAAGATAATCAAGGCATGGAGATATGTGTAGGATTGAAGCTTATGGCTAGTTTCTAAAGGAACAATTTATAGATGACTTTAGAATCTCTTGTAGCTAATTGGTTCCTTCATGGATGCAGTGAAATGGAACAATCCTATATCCTATATCACTACATGTCATTTGTGGATGTAATCAAATGGAACAATGTATTGAAAATCATTGCACAAGAATGACATGCACAACTTGAATACTATATAATGATCAGTTGGACATTGAAAGAATATGCAGAGGTGAGAGTGACATAGGACCAACTCTCAGAGATATATTATGAAGATAACAATTAGAACAATGAAGATAGTAGCACTAAAGATAGTAGGACCAATTCGGAGAAATATATCATGAAGATAACAATTAGAACACTAAAGATAATAATTTGGGTTGTCAACTTGCTTACATGCTCATCACTAGCATAATGCATACTCCTAACAACTTGCCCACTAATGTCATGTCCAACAACCATTTTCACCAAGAAGCTCTTTATAATTTGAAATCAAAATGAGGGTTTTAAAGTTTAATAAAAAAAGGGGCATTAAAGGATGGCGCAGATCAGAAGGCCAACAGAGGAGATGTAAGATGCACTCCCACCTCTCCTTATAGAGGTGCAAGATGCATTGCACTTATCCAAAGCTGAGATACAACAAATAAAATGCGCGAGAGAACGAAGAATCCAAAAATTTCATAACTCTTTGTACCTTGCCGCTCGTCGAACATAGCAAGTTTTGAACTTTCCGAATTGTAAATGTCAACCAGAAATTAAAGTAATTGAATGGTGCACTATTAAAATAATTGAATGGTACATGGAACTGTTGTTGTAAATGAGAACTATACATGCAGTTTATCATTTTATTTAAAAAAATTGAGTTTGAAGTAACTGCCAATTCTCTAAATGTGGGTCGATTGCCAACAACTATACTATTTTATCACAATATCAAAATGTCAAGGGTATTATGTCGGAGGCAACACAAAAAGTCTTGGCCCGGCAGGAAGTTAAACCCATAGACAATGTCCGATGCAAATGCTTTGATCTTCACATTTGTTTTTGCCATCGACATAAAAACACCACCACCTCGGGGACCGGAGGGCAAAGTGATTTCACAAAAAAGAGGCCACGATTTTGAAGCTATGAAAGCCTTTTACAGCTTGCTTGTGTGCTTGGGAAGATGCAACAAATGCAAAATTGTAAGGATAGATTCGAGGATCTCCTTTAGTTGCAAAAAAATAGGCTTAGGAAGTGTGCTTATTAGGCAATGATAATGATACAGAGTTGGAATCGAGGCAAGCTCGCTTTTTTGATAAAAAGCAAGGACATTAATCTACGTCTTATACAAAAAAATTTCAGAATAATAGGAGGGTACCACGAGGCAAGGAGAATGCAAAGCAATCTCCAACAACATTAGAGACTAGCTAGGCCCTATTCAGAAAGGACTTTGATATCCAATAAAGCTATCTTATTAGTTAGTTAACTTGATACTTTCTTGTTTATGGTTGTCTCTAGTTACTCATCTATTTATGCATATGCACAATGTAGGGACTACCATCCGTACAGTAAGCAGGATGTTTTGCAGAGTTGCCAATCTCCACCGATCGTTGAGGAATTAAAAGTAAAACTACTAGATGTAGTCCATTTCAAACTTTTATCTTTCAATGATCATACTGATTATCATTGTTGTATAGAACATATTAAAATATGATACATTCACTGGTCTTCTTTCCAACCAAGAGTAATGTCATTTAGGGCAATATCTTTCATTAGTTGACATGCCATACTTTCCTTTGTTCAACTGACTGATCATATGAATTGCTCCAACCTTTTTTTTCGTTCTTTTATTATTTGTGTTGTCATCAATGCAGCATAGATCCACGTTCATTTTATGTCAAATACGAATGTGAAATACTTATGCTTTATGAAATCTTACCCATGTAATTCTAACCAAGTAATATCATAGAGTCACACGAAATGAATTCCCTTGTTTAATTTAGAGTATGAATGAATTTTATATTAAATTTCACGCCATGGTGCCCTAGCAATATCATCTACTCTACAAGAATTGTTAAATACCAGAGATATATACACCGGTAAAGAGGAGACGGAGAGATAAGTTGGCTTTGCAATACTCTTGAGGCTTGTGTTGACGATGGTGTACAATCATGATAAAATTGTAAACCCATCCCCTCCCCCAAAGTGCCACATTGACCAATGAGGACAACAAGCTAATTCGCCATAACTTGCCCACAACAAGCTCACTCGCTCGATTGCTTTTCATCGATAAATTAGATGGTAGGGAAATCTAGCGGTGAAATAACTGTGCTATATAGCTTAGTCTCTTTTTGTGAATTCGCCATGGGTAGTATAAAGTAAGTTCTATATAGAAGAAAAATTGCCACCATTAGCTAACCTCTAAATTATACAATTTGCCCTATATATTGTGTTTATCCCCTTAAGAATTACCCATAAGGGAAACCCTGAACTACAGGATTAGTTGATTAAAGCCCAAAAGCGTGCAGTCTGATGGGACTTTCTAATTTAAGGTGGTCTGCAAAATGGCTATCGCTCTCGGCAAAGACCTTGTTTCTTCCGCCTCTTTATTCGGGCTATATAAATAGGGTGAGATTAAATTTATCCTCAATGTTGTGATACCTTCACAACCGATTCTGTAATGCAAAATCACAATCCCTCCACAACAAGTGTTTGGGGGGGCTCATTTTGGATAGCTACCAGTGCCAGGTACCTTCTGCATGATCTCGACCCTCCACACTCTCAAACTATCACTGCATAATCAGTTCCAGATTCTAACCGAGAATTACATACTGCACATTAATCCACACAGAGTCACAACACCATTATTCTCTGCCAGCATCTTGATTCAAAGGGCTACGTGCAATACAGGAGGAGGAGTAGAGACGATGCATGGATAGTCGTATAATGCATTTTTTCTCCATGAACTTGATTGCCGTATTATGGTTGACGTCGCATCCACCATGCACGTCTTTTTCTTATTTACATAGCTACATATATAAGGGGTTTGATACAGCTAGATTTCAGATAACTCGAGAGAGGCATATAGTTCCAGAACCATCATCGATCCATAACCAGCATAGCGTTAATAACGAGAATACAAATCCCGATGCAGGGCAGGCATCTGCACACAATTCTCAAGGACAAACTGCCAGACCAAGTAATAGGAATGAGCTAGGTGAATACTTAAAGGCACACTATCTTCTGCCATAAAGGCATTATGGAGAATAATGTCATATAACATAACAAACAAGTCCCCTGCTGTTAAATGCCTACCTCTTCACCCTTTACATTCGAAGACGCGGTCATTATTAGACTGATACTTCTTACGACATCTTGATCAGGTATTTGATACACTTACATATATTCAATACTATGAACAATATACATTGACAATATATAGTCTGGCATCAGTATCTGAAATCGAATCTTACATAGAACAAGAACAGGACGGATTTACAAAAAACATTTTGTGAGGAAAAGTTTAAGACAACGATTAGTATGTAGAATACGTTTTTCTTACGCCCCTAGCGTCGGTGAGGCATCTACCAAGCAAATTTTGTTCCTCCACCATGTAAGGTCATGGAACGAGCTAAAGATCGTTAATGATCAAGGTCATGGGACATATCAACAGCCTGCAAAAGCAAAGGGATTGCTCACAGCATATAATGAAGCAACACTAGTCATGGAGGACGCAGTTTCTCTGTCATTGAGTCCTAGACAACCATATTTTCTTTTTGCTATATCACTACTCGACCAAGGTCCAAATGATGGAGCTATGGATTAGGTTCCAAGTACCCATGAGCATTGACGCATTACAAACAAATATCCAAACGATGAGCCGATTGCCTTCAATGAATCCCTCCATTTAATCAATAGTAATCTAACACAACATAATACCAACATCATGGCATTTGGTTTCCAACTCCAACCTTGTGTTGGGAGATATGTTATACATGAGTTGCGAAAAATTTCTGACCACGAAGCGTACTTAAATGCTACAAAATGTAAATGGCGAGCAAAATGAAAACGATCAAATGAGAGATACACAACTTCATTCGTGTGTGGTTAGAATTGCCGCAAAGCAATCAACCAATCTTCATTGATGGAAAAGAAGGTCGAGGAAAAACATCATATGCCTGTCTATACGAGGCAACCGAGATATAGTGTTTCCATGTGGTACGACAAAGATAACCGCCCGCCAAGTACCTGTGGAGGACGAACAACCCACTAGCTCTTCCGATCCCCGCTGAGGAAAAAACAATGCAGGGCTCCACTCGATGATAGAATGTGATTCCGGAGCAGCAGATCTACTGCTTGCAGCTAGGGTTATCATTTGGGATGAGCTCTCCATGGCCAACAAAGTTGACTCATAGAAAGCGTCGATCATTTATAGCAGCAGCTATGCAGACAATATCCTGTTTGGTGGCAAACATTTTATTGCTTCTGGAGACTTCAGATAGGTTGCGCCTGTCATTAAGGGGGGAGGAAGAACAACAGCATATAATGCATCCATAAAATCATCATTGTTGTGGCAGAGTTTTCATGTGTTAAGATTGGAAGAACCTATCCGAAATGCAGATGACCCTGAACTAATGCAATTTGTCGATCGCATAAGAGAGGACTAGGAGCAATCCACAGTCCCGCTGGACAACTTTAACACAACTATGAATATAGCAGATACGGTTGAAATCCTATATCCCTCCAACATCCTTCGAGATCCAACAACATGCAAGAAACACAACTTCCTCTCACCGATCAATAAGAGCGTTGATAACTTCAATTATCGCATTCTTGATAGAGTCCCTGGTTATGACAAGTCGTATTATAGCCATGATTACGTAATCGGACAAGATGAAATCATACACGATCACGCGTATGCAATATCAGATTTTCTTAATAACTTCACACATTCTGGAATATCCAACTACGAACTCAAACTTAAGGTGGATGCTATATATCATTATGAAATGACTGGACATGGAAAAGGGTCTTGTGAAAAATGCGAGGGTTATGATTGTATCAATGCACACAAAGTTTGTAATGGTGAAGGTATTAGACGAAGTATCAGATGATGATTCATGCACATACCCAATCTCTAGAGATGATTTCTTCTATCGGCCAGATAATCGACCTTGGGCCATTCACAGGAGACAATTGCCTCTCCGATTATCTTACTCGACCATTTCCAATAGTTGTCAGGGGCTGACATTAGATCTTGTCGTCATCGACCTTCGTACCGATGTGTTCGCACATGGCCAGCTATACATGACGCTTACTCGCATGTGAAATAGACATGACGTGCTCATCTCCTCTCGCCAGAGGACACAGCAAGGTGCACTAAGAATATCGCCTACAAAGAGCTGCTTTTATGATGGGGTACGTTTTCTTAAGCCTTCCTTTGTACAGACGATACAACAAATGTATAGAAACCCATGCACACCGACCTAGACTTCCAATACGGTATGTCCTAACCTTCCACATGTATCATCTTCCAAGCCCGGATGATTATCCTCGTTGTTACCATGAGGCGCATTAATAATAAGTCTTCCTTTATACATATAATAAGAAATATAAAGAATATCATGCACATCGAACTAGACTTCCAATAAGATACACCCTAACCTTTCATATGTACCATCTTCCAAGCCCCGATTATAGATGGCCTGTTGTTCGGCTACCATGAGGTGCCATTGACCCACTTCCGTCAATTTAAAGAAAACAAAAAATAAAGGGAAGGGAGGGGGGTTTGTAAAAGACGTCCATAATAGTGTTCGTCTAGTCATCAGGCCATTGGTTATGGGCAATCTCCACCCAGGCTCAAAACCCACTGACTATCATTAGATGGTGCAAAATAAAAAATGGACAAAAAAGCCCACCGCGGTGGTGGTCTAGTGGTCAAGCCATTGGTTGTGGACGACCCCCACCCAGGCTCAAAACCCACTGACAACCACCGGGTGGTTCAGAATAAAGAATGGACAAAAAATCCTACCACAGTGGTGGTCTAGTGGTCAAGCCACCCCCACCCGGGCTCAAAACCCACTGACAACCACCGGGTGGTTCAGAATAAAGAATGGACAATAAAAGCCCACTGCGGTGGTGGTCTAGTGCTCAGGCCACTGGTAATGGGCAATCCCCACGCAGGCTCAAAACCCACTGATGTCCTCGAGTGGTAAAAAAAGAAGAAAGAAAAAGAAGAAAGGTAAAATAATAGAATAGAAGGAAATGCGCAAAATGGGAGTCTCATGGTACTTGAAACAACACCCATCTATCATATGGACACGAGACCATACGACGACAGTGTGGGTTCAATTTCCACATGTTCTTGAATTATTATATGATCCAAATAAAATTCTGAGTGCATACAAAAGGTCTGAAAGAGAATGTTTATACGCCAAGGCATGTGGATTTCTTGTGTACAAATAAAAAAGTGCCTTTGAAGAAACACTTAAAACACATCTTTGGATAACTACATAACCCTTCTTATCACTTCTTATTCTTATACCTTCAAAATAAGCTTAACCTAGCAATTAAGGAGGATAAAGATCCGCCATTTCAAACCTTGACTCATGCAAACACCAAAGTCCTAAGTAATATAATAGCATTAATGGCAACTTCTAGTGTGGCAACACCTATTTTACAAAAAAAGTTGTCTTCAGGCTTCCTTATGATTTTCACTAAATAATAGTTTATGGTATCTCATGGGTATATCTTAGGAATACACCTTACGATAAATGTACCTATTTGATATCTCCGCATGTTTATGCCCCGCCTCATCGCTAGTTTTACTTTCCTTTCCTTCATTTGCATGTTCTTCTTTTCCATATAACCCTTTTCCCAAGCTTGCCTTATTGCTAGTTTAAGTTAAGTGAACATTGCCCTATTGCAAATGATAATTCTAATATAATACAAAATGTCCATTACTCATGATATTGATCCGATGTTTTCCCACCTTCCTTCATACTTAGACAATGTTACACCTAATATAGAACCACCAAAAGAGAATAACACTTAAGAAGAAAGGAACAACGAGATCCTTGTAAGATAGTGTGTGCAATCGATCATGAAGTGTAATTCACCACTTATCTCTAACAAACATCTAATGTCGAAGGGAAGGCACTAGTAATGCTATCTCACTGGGTATAATGTGTTTAACCCCGTTTCAAAATACATATCTATAACATGTGATGACATTCAAAAATCCAGTGGCATGCAAAAAAGCCACGCGTAAAATCCACGCCTACTTTACTCAGAAGAAGCATCGAGTGCCATCACCATGGATTTGGAGCTTGGAGTTTATTCGATGGATTTGGAGCTTGTAATAAATAAATAGAAGGCAAATCTTTAGGTAGAGGTGGATGTAGAATCACTACAATGCCTTGAAGACATGAAGTCTATTATTAATATTAAACTAACACTAATTGGGGTTATTATAATTTGTTTGTAAATAATTAAACACTAATTGGGGTTGTAGCTCAGTGGAAGAGTGCTTGTGCCATCTTTGGAAGCAAAAGGCTTGAGGATCGAAACCCCACGATGCCTCAAGAGCGATTGCCGACATCGTGGAAATCAAGAGGTCTGAGGATCGAAACCTCACAACTCCAACTTCATTTTTTTTTACCAGAACCGTATTGCAAGAACTAGGCCTAGCCAAAAAAGACCTAGAACCGCATTGCAAGAAACCGAAATAGTGAGGGGCTTCAACCAGAGCCTAGGGAGTGTAGACTCTGCCAGAAACAGACTCTGATGTAGACAAGAAACATGTATTATTGCCCTGCCTGCCAGAGATTTCCTTTAGGTTCAGGTCCCGCAGAAGGCATTTGCGATGGGCTGTCTGGTTCAATTTCTTCCCATTATGCTTAGCTTCATTCCAATTCGTCACATTACTATTGTCATTAACATTCTGCCTGGGATTTTTCTTTTTTAAATGGACTGTTGTGAAATTCCTTGCATAAATTAGTTGTTTTAACCTTCAGGTCTGTTGTTGATAGGCTATAAATTCCAGGAAGAAGGACGGTCTGCATGACAAGAATGGTTGGAAGCTTTTGACAAAAGCTTTTTTTTTCAAGAAGTTCTCCAAAGTGAGCCCTACTCTTCAAATTTGGATTGTGGTGGACAATACAAAAGAGGTTGATTCAGGTTCTAGATAAACATGCTTCTAACATGTGAAGCTAGACAAGTCATTGTGGGATGTATATATGTTATAGCTGCCATTGACAAACTTAGGCTTTACATAATGTATGATGTACAGTATTATTATAGCAGGCTTATGACAGCAGTTATTTCTTAGAGAAATTTTGTGACAAGATACTAACTCGATTGACTTGTAAAAGCTATCCTATCCAAAGACTTTTTCGCTAGGTTTCAAATCCATTGACATGAACAATGCTTTTGGCAAAGCAATGGAGGATTTAAAGAGTAATGGCACAACTACAGGTCTCGTATAAAGCTTGTTACATTTTTACATTCTGTATCTTTTTGTTTCAAACCTTGTTAATCTTATGTTTGCATATGGACATCTTCACATTGTTCTTCGAGCCCTTGGTCAAGTCTTTTAGCAAGTTATATAAGTCATTATGCAATTTTATAGATTTCATGCATGTGTAGTACCACGAGGCATCTTAGTTTTATAAATGAGGTCAAGGGAAATGGTACATTAGTAATGGAGCTGAACAAGAACAAGTTCGACAAGAAGATAGAATCAGCATGTGCAAAGATGTATTTTCATTATTATAGCAGCTTCTTCATCAGCAAAACATGCTCCAAGTTTGTATACGGACAGGTTGGGCCAGTTTGCTGCTTTTTTGGAGATATCATTTCTATTAGAGAAGGAGTATTAGATACTAGATATGATTTTGTAATAGCTTCTTTTCTATTGCTCTGGTGGTGTCATTAGTAGGTGTTCCAAGTTATCAAGCATTATTGGGGTTCTACAGGAACATATTATGCAGCAATCATGGAGAACAGTGCAGATTTTTAGGGACGTGTAGTAGTTGGCGTGGGTGCTGGAAGTGGAATTCTTTCTTTGTTTGCAGCAGGTATTTGTTTGTTATACGTCTTTCTGTAGAAAAGTGGACAAGTATGTACAAAAACTGGACGATTAAATACAGTTACATTTAGAAAGATGGGTGTTACAAAGAACAATATGAATCTGTGTGGCTCTTGCATGCGCAATTCTCTTTTTTTTTGAAAGTTTCACCTTTACTTCACAAGCAGTTAATTGAAGAGGAAAAAGCTTTAGATGTGAGGGAGGTAAGCTTTATGGAACAAAGGTGTGATAGTTTATCTCCAAAATTACTGAATAATCTGCTCAAGCAACAGGATGGCATGCAGTTTAAGATAGAAAGCACGTGCTCAAATGCCCCCTTCTTGCAGTAAACAGCTCTCACAGGTGCTATAGTTCTTTCTCAAGTGCCATATCATAATTTAGCTGTCTATGCAGCATCTTACAATCCTAAGTTTTTTAAGATACATGTTGAAGCTTGGTGTAAGTATTTTGAAAAGACTGCTTTCTCCTCTAATGTACTGGTCAACTTCAAAGTAATCATAAGCTTCAGGGTGGCTAAGAAACTAAGAAATGTGGGGCTTTGGTGTGGAAGACAATGGTTTCCAATTGCCGGCTTGTCTTATGCATAGAATCCTTTTATTTGCTGATAAAATGAAGGCGGTGTCAATAAATATGCTGTTGCTCCACTTTGTCGAGGCAGGGGCATTCAGAAAGGCTATTATAAATGACCAAATTATGTATGTATCTGTTCATTAGGCAAAGGCTTTTCTCGTTGTGTTTTGCTGGGTGAAGGCTTGGCAGGATAACAGGGTTTGTATGCAGATTAATTAAAAGCACATGTCAAATAGCTGTCCTGGCATTGGAATCATTAGCCAGAACATTACCTATGACTTACTGCACTTTGGGTCTATCATGATATTAAGCTCTCATCAGATCATTTTTTCCTGGTTATTTGGCTGGAGCAAAGCATGTTTATGCTGTAGAGGTGTCTTCGATGGCAGATTACGCTCATAGATTTACTAGTGGGAGTCCAGCACTTGCTAAGAAGATAACAGTTTGAAACCTCCGACATGCTTGCATTAGGAAAGAGAAGATGAATTATTCAAGTAGATTGAATGATGATGCAAATTCTGGAAACTGTTAAAATTGCATAACCTGGGCAGATCTTAGAAAGCTACAACCTTGACTGTGGCTCTCGTACCAATCCAGAGGTGGTATTTTTGTCCAAGAAGTCCATCTTCTTGTTCCATTCATGTCAATTTCCATAAACATTTGAAAACTGATTATCACATGTTTTCACACTTGATGCTATGTCAGCTTAATCTTCTAGGTTTTGCTTGCTTATGTGTATTTGAGCACGAATACATGAACTGAAGCTTGGATTTGTTTGTTTATCATGTGTCTGTTTTGGCATATAGTGTAGCACAGCCAATTCACGCATTGCATAGATGAGAATTGATGGTCCCAACCTCTCTTCTTTTCCTTAGGCATGTTCATACTTTTTGCACTTGGTTCTGATAATTTCATGTCATTGTAACTCATTGAAAGGCCATAATCTCATCATTGCTTGTAGTGAGTCCTTAGGCATCATTATCATATTTTACCTTGATTTTTCCCTTTATCCATGGAATCAGAGCCTCATTATGATATTCAGGTCGGGAGGAGAATGCCTGGCCACCAGATCTTTCTTGAGTTTTGGGAATCTTAAATGGATATAAGTAGAGCCATCATTTACTATGATGTAATACATGGACTGTTTTAATATTATGTGAAAACTGGAAAAAGAAAAATTTTGAAAAGGAGAAAAGCTATGACTTGAACATTATTATGGCAAACACCATATCTTTGAAAGCAACTCGAGCTGTCTATTTGCAAGCAACTCAAGCATCTATTCATATGCAAGAGGTATAGTCACGTTTGGTGATTCGCATATACATTTATTATTGGATACCAACTATGAAGTGCACCACATATGTATGAACTAACAAGCATGTTACTAAACGTTCAAGGCTGATTGGGCACTTGTTGCTAGATCATATGTCTTACTAGGCCATATGTGGTATGAGGTAGACGATGGCGATGAACAATTTCAGGCAAAGTCTTGTCTTTTCTATCGGCAAAGTCGCCGGCTACCATTGATCCTTTCCATCATCTTACTCTTTTACGCCAAGAAATGCATTAGCGGTTGCAATTTTCATGGAGAAGGGACCATTAATATTGAAGCTAGGTTTACCCCATCCACGAACAAGGTTTGGAGGTGAGAGCTTCAAACATGATTTGTAAATTTGTCTCTATTTGATTGGAAGCTTCTCAAGTTTGTAAACCATATGCATCAACTAGCCACCATGTCATTGGAGTATTGACTCCATGATCATGTAGCTAGAGTTATAAAATTAAGCCCATGAACTCTTTATAAAGGTTAGGCCATGATCTCAAAACAAATATATAAAATAAACATCTAAACTATTATTGGGCTATTTTGCCTAGCATTCTTGACACTCCATGAACATGCATTGAATGAGCTTTGAAAGAGAGGTGGCAGAAGAGGTAGAGGCTAATAGAAGCAATACCATACTATAGAACAAAAGCATCTTTTATAGTCCGCTAATTACGATAAAATAATAAAAAAAAAGCTCAAGGTCTTAATGAATCATTTGAGGCAACCATTGACAAAGATGTGTATACAATGTAACATATAGACTAACTCAAGCAATGAAATTCACATGATGCTCTATATTACTCAGGTTTGTGAGCGATATGAAGTAATTGATATGATGTCTCTGAAAAAAGCATGATGACGGCGGGACGGCACTGTTTGGCCGCCTAGGGCTCTGCCCTGGGCCGGCCGTTTATGAAAGGCTGCAATCCGGTTGTTTCTGCAGATTTTCTGGATGGAGAAGGGACTGGCTTAGGGCAAGGATTCTAATTTGTGGCCAGGCGAAGGGACTTCTTCTGCTTTGATTCACAGGCAAGGATCCATGGCTTTCAGCCAGGTGATCCATATTTAAATCTTTCGAAATATAATCTGGCAGAAAAGTTCTTTCCTTTTTCCCATTTCTTACTGGCAGAAGTACTTAGAGCAGGTAGATGGAAGCAGCAGGGTTTGTTTCTTTCTGTAGCTATGGCAGTATGATTAGTCAATTTTTGAAAATTATGGCAGAATGTTTTGGTGCCTTATTACAGTTGATAATTTAAGACTGGGCTCTGAGAGTAGTCTGGTGGGTTGGGCTTGTTCTAAGCCTAACTAGCTTCAAGATAACTGTTTAAGCCTGAGTAACCTTCTGCTATTATCTAGATTGTTGATTGGTTAGGCTGCTTGGAGGCAGAGAATCAGATCCATAAAAGAAGGTGGCAGCTTCAGGAATAGTGTGGCAGCCTATTCCATTTATTACTGCTTTCTCTTTAATGTTCTATGTATATATGGGAATTTCCATGTGTCTTTGCAGATGTGGTCAGGTAAATTGCATTAAAAATCTTGAAATTCAAGTTTCGGGAGACCTTGGATTTCACTTTCTGATGAAGGGTTATGTAGACTGCTAGTTCTTGAATCTTCGCCCGTATGGAAGGATGATGACCTAGAGGTTTCTCCAACAATGCACCATCTTTTGGATCATCTTCTAGGGCGGGGCTGGTGGTCTAGTTGGATTTTAATGGATTCAGAAGCATGGGGAGCTAGGAGCTCTGCTACCTCTACAATGGGAATGCGTTCTCTTCAGGCATAAGGTTTGGGCAATTACTTGGCTATATGTCCTTCTTTTTTATTCAGGTTTTGGTCCAATTTATCCTACTAGTCTGCAAAGGATAATGGGAATTATTACTTGCGCTTAATCCAAATCTGGCCAAGAAGGGTAATGTGTCGCATTTACTTGCTTGAGCAAGTAAGTGGATTAGTGGTGGAAATTTATGGAGAAGGTCCTATAGTATTTGGTTCAGCAGAAAAAGGTTGTTCCCTATAGTAAGTTGACCCAAAGAAGATGTTGAACAACTCCATGATGAGTACTCTACTTTTTTCATTTACTGTATATTCTGAGAACACTTTCTTATCTTTTTCCCTGAATCTTCGGGGTTTTTTTGTGCTGTAAAGTTATATCATATGAATACAAAAACTGTCGTTTCTTCAAAAAAAAAAAAAAGGGATATGAAGTAATTGGACGCTATAGACACAAATCCTAAGTTTGATCAGATCTTTTGGAGAAGTTGAGTGAGGATTATACTAAAAATTAAATAATCATGTGGAGGAGATGGAGGCAATGAATTAATTTACAGTATTCTATAAAGCATATACCATTGCATTTTTGTAATCTATGAAATTGCACCATTTTATTTTGCCATGAATATTAGCCATTTTGCCACTGAAGTCTAGCAGCACAAGTTTTCCTTGATGACAAAAGCGTTCCCCCGGCTAATTAGGGTTTCAAACATGATGCAACCGGTCTCAAGTTTCCTCTTGTGATGGAACCGCCAAATGGATAAACTTCTTGCTTCCAAATCCGCGACCATTCCGATTCATTCGGTGTCTGCTTTTTACATAGTTAACTTGTAACTAGAGATGGATAGAGCTTCTTCTCTCGAAAGTGTCGCCCGGTTTACATTCGATTCTTCAAGTAGAGTGTTGTATCTATGCCCGATCTGCGTGCTATTTTTCAAGTAAGGTATTCTTTCAATGGTTTCATTCTTCTTTTTTTGAACTGATATTGCTTGTGGGCTATGAGCAGTAAAGCACGCCTTGCAAGTATGGCTCGAATATTAAATTTAGCATTGAGCAAGAATTTTTTTAGCTTTAACAAATCATTTCTTTGATGCAAACTTCGGATGCAACTAAATTGACGAAATCCAAGGAGCAATTAAGGTTAATTCTTAGTACTTTTATATAGAAACTTCAATTACCTTGTTCATTGTTGTTTGAAAAAGGCATGGAAGATGCCATGCTAGAGTTCACGATGCTAGATTTAGAATTAGACCAAACACACTCTGTTTTGTTTTGGCGAGTTATGGGAGATCTTTGTTTTTTAGTGTGGAAAAAAACAAAATTCAAAAACATTACCAAGTCCATGAATAACATATATACCATTAAATATAACACAAATCCCATAACACACCAAAACAAAAATTATCAATTTTCAATACAAAAAAACAACTGGCAACAACCCAATTCCACTTCTTTGCAAAAAGAAGTGGAGTTTTCTATAGCTCTTATATTTTGGATTCTCATGAGCTAGTGTACAGACAGTTCAAGATTTAGAGATGTACATCTCCCTATGTACATATAGAAGGAAATCAACTCCTTGCTTTAGATGAGTTTTACCAAAGCTTTCAAGGCAAGAATCAACATAAACTAGAAAATGGAATTTAGCATTTAAAGAAATACGAACTGCACCTCCTTACTAGCTCACAATTCAAATATCAATGAAATGCGGGACTACAACGACTACTACTATTGCCAAGATTCCCCGGATGAGCACACGATAATGGAAAAGCACAAGTGCCCATCAATTTTGCCATTGCTATGTTTGCATCTCTTCCAATAGGATGGTAGATGTGCATATTTATTTGCACGCGGGCTCATTTATTATAAAGAGCGATAATGCAAGCTAAACTAGTTTTTCTCATCATCCACATGTAGATTAATAAATACAAGTATCTTCTTCATTCTAAATATCCCCACATGTTACCAAAAAAAACACTTTTCATTGATCTCAAAGGGTGATGCACACACTATTGTACAAGGATCTCAATGTTCCTTTCTTCTAAGGTATTATTATCTTTTTGGTGGTTGTACATTAGGTGTAACATTATCTAAGTATGAAGGAAGGTGGGACAACATGCAGATCAATATCATCAGTAATGGACATTTTGTATTATATTAAAATTATCATTCGCAATAGGGCAATATCCACAAACTTGAACCGGCAGTAAGGCAAGCTTAGGGAAAGGGTTAGGTGGAACATGCAAATGAAGGAAAAGAAAGAAAAACTAGCCATAGGGCAGGCATAAACATGTTGAGATATCAAATTTTTTCTTGTGAGGCGATTCCTAAGTATAGCGGCTAAAATTTAGCCTCAGGTGGAATATACAAAAAGAATTGCATGTTCTAGATATGAACAGAGAGGGTTGTAGAAGGCAGGTACATAAGATGCCCAAAGATTTTTACATGTCAGGGTGTTCTCATATTCAAATGGCAGCTAAATTTGTCGAAAACTTGAAATCCAGTAGGTTTTATAAAAAGCGAAATTCCTTTTTCTCTTTACTGCCCTTGCGAAATGGCATTTCTTTGTTGAATCTTCTCGAATGGTGCATGGGTAATGGATAGAGCTATGCCTCTTAAATCCCTCATGGAACTTACATAAAGCACAGGCAAAAAAATGGCACATGGTGAAATGAGGGACCTTGGTTTCGAGCATAGGAAATTTTTAGACAGTATGGTAGCGTTTGAATTTTACGAACCAAGATTTATAAGTCTATTGCGCTGCAACCGGAATGAATAGGAGAGAGGTAAGCAAACTTCCTCAGAGTGGCTTTCCAGCTTTATTCTTAGCCCGGAGTTAGGATGTCCACTTACTTAAGCCATTATTCACGCAACTTTAATTTGACTCTACAGCCCACCATTGCGTGCATGAACATAGTTATGAGTCTTAACCGTCTGCTTTCGAGGAATGAGAGGAGCCAAGTTTCTTCCATTTTGATAGTTTATGGAACATGTGTTTTGGGGCCTTGCGGTTATTCTTATCCTCCATTCATTTTACATGCGTATGAGTATCCTACCATTATTTAAAAGGCGCCAATGTGTTCTATAGTATTGAGAAGTAAAAGCTTTTTTATGCTGCGGAGAAGTTCCATTATCAATTTCCAAGCTGGAGATTCACTTTGAAGTCAAGATTCTTTTTTATGCATGAGCAAATACATAGCAGAAATTTCCGTCCTCATTTTCTCATCTTTTATGCAGGGGTCAGCCGGCTTATTTAGGTTATGCGAGGTCATTTTCTCATACAGCATGAAGATGAACAATGATTTAATAAGCTATGCCAATAGTTTGATCATTTTCTTTGTAATTCTTTATCTCATTTACTCCTCCTGGTAATCTTCTATATATTCTATATTTACTTGTTTCTAAATTAGACCTTCTTGAGAGTTACAATTCGGTCAATGCATCCATTCTTGAGACTCAAGCAGAAGAAATTTTGTATTTCCTTTTCTTTACTTTGCGAATGGGGGCTTAATATCTGAATAACATCTTCACAATCTATGGCCCTTGATTTGGCTCCTTTAGAAGATGCGGACTCTTTATTTTTCCTCTCAAGTTATAGTTGGCTATATAATCAACCTTGAGGCAAGGTCAAAAGGAGGGAGGAATGTGCCCATTGCTCCCAAAGGGCATAAGCGGAATCAGACCCCCTTGGCGGGCGTCCATGAGCATGGAGGTATTATTGAGTGTGATGCTTAGAAGGCGATTTAATGATTTAATGAAGTGTTGACATGAAAATGGAGTCTACGGTGGCCAAGGATCTTGAGGTAAATGGTAATAATAGCTAGCGTAGGTAATATGGTTAAGCTAGAAACTAATATTGTTAAATATTAAGCCCGGCAAAAACTTAGCAAAGATTGACCCGAGCGAGAGGACCCATAAGCTTACATAGTTAACATTAGATATTAATGTTAATGTAAGGCCCTAGGGGCAATGTTACTTAAATGTAATTTAGAAGGTTAATATAGTTTTAATGTGGAAACATTAAAGTGACACACTTGGCGTGGGGAAATGGTTACGATGGAGTTTCTTAAACTGATATATCGAGGGGAGATGCGAGGATCTAAAGGGGCTATAATTGCATGGATTGGTCAAGTAAAGGCCACAATCGGCTTTATTTATGAGCATGCAAAATTTTGTGAGCTCAAGTAGGCGGATTATAAAGCCCTCTGAGGGAGGATTGAAGGAATCTGAGAAAGCAGATTCAGTGAGATAGTCAACCCGGTCCTGGCACATGATTGATACATGTTTTGATTCAGAACGGTTGGGAATCCGATTTAGAATCCAAAGTGGATGAGTGTGGCCCCAAAGCTGATGCGGTTTTGCAGGGCAGTTCGGCACTAGAACCATGAAGATTGGTTATAGCCTAGAACATGTTTTCACGATCCGCAGGCACATTACTCTTTTGCCCATGAATGAATTAGGTCGAGATGGCGATAAGTCGATTAACTATTTATGCTTGTTAGTTGGTCGGTTAGCCCATAGAGTGAAATAGCGGCCTAAAGAACATTGCTTATGATCTTAAAGAAGCGGTGGCTACCAAAGGGTCCCGGGTGGAGGAAGGACGGTAAGTCTTTGACGGGAGGGATTCATTCAAAGAATCCGCATTTTGCGAGCCTTATTTGTGTTCTGATCTCAAGGCCCGGTTATCTCTGCCGAGGGGATCAATCAGTGAAGCATCACATTGGGTGCTTAACTTCGGAGGATTCTTTGGAAGGAATCAGAGATACAGTAATGGGGAAGTTCACATACTTGATAAGCCACGTCACAAAGATTAGCGAGGGAATCCAGGAGGATCAAGGTCTTGGTGGAAGCTAGTCGAAGCGTTAACAAGTGAAGATTGTTCTTAAGGAAAATTTTTGCGTCGTAACAGTAGTATGAGAACGTAGGTATGAATCTAGTTTTCAGGCTGAAAACTTGAGTGTGTCTTCAAGGGAAGATGAAGCGTCCATTGAACAAAGTCAATAAACTAGTTACTAAACAATCGCGATTTAATTGCTTAAGTACTTGAAGAGAGATACCAAGGGTATTTCTTCACAAATTATTTGAGGGGAAGTTTTATTTGCTTGAATAGACCTGGCTTATCATGAGTTGCATAGTTTGCAAAGCTGGGGAATTAGAACCTATGAGCAAGAGCGAATTTGTTGCAATTATTCGACCTCACGGATGATGAAAGAGTCCAGTCTTTTATTTTATGCGTGGCAGATTCTTTGCCCTTCTTTGGATATCTTTTGATATTAATGACCAACCAAAATCGGGGAAATCCCATGTCTTTGTGAACACTTGCTCGTATGCTATGCACAAAAATGGGACCCTCTTGGATTAATTCCTTGCCTTAGAGACATACCTTCCGTGTTTCTTGGATTATCATAGCTTTAAAAATCACATCGATGCGATTTAAGTAGCTACTTTCTAGTTTGTATAATTGTTTCTTTTAAAGCAACTTGGAGGACATCCACTTTTACTATTTTGTCTACCACCTAGTCGAGTATTATTTGCCTAAAATAACATGATGTTGCGGAATCATGGTGACCATGTTCCAATATTTTTAGGTTATAACTATTGCAAATATGAGCCTTTCATTTTGATTTGCCCCTAGAGCAAACCCCTATTTAGGTTGTAGCATATCTAAGTATATGCTAGAATATACCTAGGATATCTTGGTGGTACTCCAAACCTACTCTTGGATTTATGTGTGATGCATTGATTGTTCTTTGAAACAATTTGGTGTGGAAAGCAGCTAACTTGACACCACAGGCATGTATTCTATGCAATCTTTATTCTTTCTTGGCAATAGATATTTAGACCTTATTCCTGCTATATACATTATTCAGTGCTTAGAGCAAGGTATTCTGAAGCTCAAAGCTACTTGATGGGAAACAATATATCTTGGGATTCTTGAGATCCTGACTTGGACATCTTTAGCAATAATCTTTTGTCTGTGGTAGGCAAGCTTTTTGTTTTTGTAGCAAACAAGATCTTGTCTGCTTAGCCTGACTCCATCGGATCACAGAAACAGGCTCTGTGGAAATGCTCACACTTTAAGATTCTTAGGTGCCTTTGATTTATTTGATGTTATGGCAAAGTAGAAATCGAGTTCGAGGCTCAATGGGGATGCACCCTTAGTCTCTTTTGCTCCGTCATTGTGCACAAGAAGGATAGTCACCTTTGTTTCAAAGAGGTGTGAGAATAATGGGGTACATATCAGAACTTGCTCATGAAGTTTTATTCCAAGTAGTATCCTACGCGCGCAAAGGTTACAATCATTTGTGTGTGCACTTAAGGAAAATTTGATTGCCTTTACTCAAAGGGATCTTAATGAGATTGGACAAGTGGGGACTGAAGCAAGCGGATACAACTAGCTCATGCATGTATAGTGACCTCATTATTTACGCAATGGGTGATGCAGCTTCAACTGCTGCGGATGCTCAAGCTGCGCTGTTGCTCGAGAGTGTCAAAGGACCGATGATTTTACTTGGCATTTTTTACTCTACTTGAAATGCATTTCGGGGATATCATTGACTGGCTATCATCTTAGTGACACATCAAGTGGAGTTTTGCCTCATGAGACAAAAATTACGGTAAGTGCCTTTGCATCAATGATATTTAGGTCTATATCTTGACATGATGATGAAACATAGGGTACATTTAGACTTATAAGCGGACATGTAGGTTTGACTTTGTTGTCAGAGCTATAATGGCACTACAATTTAAGAGACTTGATTGTTTGAATAATATTTATATCATCAGCACCTTTGATCAATTGAGAAAATGGATTAAGCTACAAAAAAGTGCTTGCTAAGTTTGACAACCTTAGATGTATAACTAAACATAAATCTTTTAGGTGAAATTCAATTTGGAAAGACAATGTCCTGCATGAACATCTTGAACTCATCTATCTCTCCAATTCCAGATGATGCAAGCTAGAGGAAATAAAGTAGGCCGGCAAATATGATGAGTTGGTTGTTGGCAATTTGGAAGTATGTTTGTGACATTTACGAATGCACATAATAATGCAAGAGCATGCATCTTTAAGCGAAAATATTTTAAAGCCAAAGAAAAAGTCTTTCATGATGCAAAGACATGTAAAAGGTAGAAGGTGCACAATACAAGCTGTTGATGTTAGTCAATTAACAAAGGATGAGGAGAAGAATGGGTGGCTGGGCATTAGATCCCTTATGAGGTTATTTAGGAATAAGCAAAGGGGGATGCCAATTTTCACTCTGGCTTTGGCAGCACAAATCATATTTGTAATTGGCGGGAACTGATAAGCAATACAGTTGGCCGGTGAATGCAAGATTAAGTCCAATGTTAGTAATTGTTTGTAGATGAGATTTCTTTTTTCTTTGGAGGTTGTGAGATCCATGTCGTGTAGTAAAATCATATAAATCTCTTGGCCTCAAAGAAGCATCAAAAGGCTTTCTTTTTTACGGCTTTATGGATTCTTTGTTGGTGCACCTATATGTCTATATTTGATTGACACCTATTGGCGGAGATCTGGCGAGGTATATTATTTTCAATTGAGTGTCCACTTGATACTAGAATATAGAAATTGATTTACTATTGACAATTAATTGGATGTGGTTTTGAGGACTTCATTAGACATGAGCATATTGGCAAATCTGGATATTCCAATCGCCTTGCATTTATATTTGCAGAAATATTTGATGTTATTATATCTTGGATTTGCAATGTCAATTGTGGCGATGGAAAGTGTTATAATGATTGCCATTCCAATGGTAGGGGTATGACAGCTCACAGTGCCTTGGCTATCAATATTTAAGCAAAAGGAGGTCAAATATATGGGTCTCAAAATCCACTTTCAATAAATACATTTACCATATTTGCCTCTTGAAATAGCCAACTGGTATTGACAACTATCTGGACTTTTGAAAGCAAGAGCATATTTGTGGTAAGAAGCACAAGCTATATGGATATTGATAGTTTTGTAAATCTTCAAACTTTCATAGCAGCTTATGAGTCAAATGACACTTCTTGTTGAATTTCTGGAAACTCTTATATTGCTCTGGAAGCCTTACTTTGCTCATGGTTACGCAATCACGGAGAAGGCGTGAAGTAAGGCAATTTATTTCTCTAACATCCATTTTCTTCTATTTCAATTTGTTTTTAACTTTTAACAATTTTGAGCGGCCTTTGGACTCTCCTTGTCTTATGCCCTCTCATTAAGCATTTAATTTTTTGCAGCTTCAATGGTTTAACATTAGCGACAAATTACATTGTGTAGAGCGGATATACCGATTACATGCCGTTTGCCTCCAAGAAAGGCACACTTCTGTTGGCAATAACCACACCACTTTTGCACATGGCCTTGTAAAGGAGCGGTGGATCTTGCCAAAATCTATGAGGTATAATCTCTTGCTAGTTAATCAAATGAAGGCTTTCAAAATTAGGATATAACCATTTCTATGAAGCGTGGCATGATCTACCACTTTGTGATCTTCACATACGCACTACATTTCAAATGATCTGCTTGAGGACCTGATGAACTTCTAGATTCATGTTTCTCTTTTAATAGTTATTATGCTGAAAATAGTTACTGCTTTGTGGCTGTTCTTCAACTTAGGAGTTAATATCACTAACCACACGGGAACAAATAAATTTTCATCTCTTTTCACTAATATGATTTGGCTTACTGGAAATTTGAAAGAGATGCAAAGTGTTGATGTAGAAATTTATGTTGAATAGCATAAATTAGCAATTCAGGGTTAGATATTGGAGAATGGTTATGTTTAAAGGCATGATCTATAGGATGAATGGAGATTATATGATTGCTTTCCTTCTCATACTATAAAGAGAGATTGATAATAATAACTTGATATCCCATCTTGATAATATCGGTTACATTATCAAGAAATAAGCTCCGTTTGTAATTGGGCAAAAGTGCAGAGATTGTTGGGTACGTATCTACGGTTAAAAGTCTCTCTTGTTGACCAAAATACAAGATAATCAAGGCATGGAGATAATGTAGGATTGAAGCATATTTAGTTTCTAAAGGAACAATTTATAGATGACTTTTAGAATCTCTTGCCAACTAATTGGTTCCTTCATGGATGCATCTGATGAAATGGAACAATCCTATATCCTATATCACTACATATGTTTGTGGATGTAATCAAATGGAACAATGTATTGAAGATCATTGCACAAGAATGACATGCAGCTTGAATACTATATAATGATCGATTTAGACGTGAAAGAATATCACGAGGTGATAGTGACATAGGACCAACTCTGAGAGATATATCATGAAGATAACAATTAGAACAATGAGATAGTAGCACTAAAAAGATAGTAGGACCAATTGAGATATATCATGAAATGCCAATTAGAACACTAAGATAATAATTTGGGTTATCAACTTGCTTACATGCTCATCATAGCATGCATGCTCTAACAACTTGCCCACTAATGTCATGTCAACAACCATTTTCATCAAGAGCTCTTTATAATTTGGAAATCAAAATGGGGTTTAAAGTTTAATAAAAGGGGCATTAGAGGATAGCGCGGTCGGAAGAATATGAGAGGAGATCTGAGATGCACTCCCACCTCTCCTTATAGAGGTGCAAGATCGTTACACTTATCAAAGCTGAAGGATACAACAAGGTAATCTTGTGAGAGAGCAGAAGAATAAAATTTCATAACTCTTTTAGCAGGTTGTGGCAAACAACACATGTATCAACCTTAGCTGTGAACACCAGCAAGTTTGAACTTCCGAGTTGTAAATGTCAACCAGAAATTAAAGTAATTGAATGAATTTACTTTTACTATTAAAATAATAATTGAATGGTACATGGAGGCTGGTATTTATGAAATGCACAAGGAACTATACATACATGATTTTATCATTTTATTTACAAAAAGTGAGTTTGAAGTAGCGCCAATTCTCTAAATGTGGAGTGGAGTGCATTAAACTATACTACTTTATCACAATATCAAAATGCGAGAATTATTATATTTGGAAAGCACAAAAGTCTTGTCTGGCGAGGGAAGTTAAACCCATAGACAGTAATAAAGTGCAAATGCTTTGATCTTCACATTTTGTTTTGCCATAAACCCGCGAAACACCACCACCTCGGGAGAGGGACGCGGAGGCAAAAGTGATTTTCCGCGATAAGAGGCCACACATTTTGAAACTCACAGAAGCCTTTTACAGTTGCTTGTGTGCTTGGGAAGATGCAGCGGTCACAAAATTGTAAGGATAGGTGGAGGATCTCCTTTAGTTGCGGTGAAAATAGGTTTTAGGAAATTATTGCTTATTAGGCAGCCACTTCAAGTGATCTGAGGAGTTGAGTCGGAGGCAAAATGCGTTTTTTTGATAAAAGCAAGGACATTAATCTCACGTCTTATACAAAAAATTTGAGAATAATAGGAGGGTACCCGCGAGGGCAAAGGAGAATGCAAGCAATCTCAACAACATTCAGAACTAAGCTAGGCCCGTCGGAGAACTTGAGATCCAATAAAGCTCTCTTATTAGTTAGTTAACTTGATCCTTTCTTGTTTGTAGTTTCTCCTGAATTTACTCATACATTTATGCATATGCACAATGTAAGGATTACCATCCGTGCGATGGCCGGGGATGTTTTCGCGAGTTGCCAATCTCCACCGTCGTCGAGGAATTAAAAGTAAAACTACTAAGATGTAGTCCATTTCAAACTTTTATCTTTCAATGATCATCTGATTATCATTGTTGTATAGAACTTATAGTAAAATACATTCACTGGTCTTCTTTCAACCCAAGAGTAATGTCATTTTAGGGCAATATCTTTCATCAGTTGACATGCCATACTTTCCTTTGTTCAAGTGTGGATCATATGAATTACTCAACCTTTTTTACGTTCTTTTATTATTTGTGTTGTCGTCAATGCGGCATAGGTCCGTTCATTTTATGTCCAAATACGAATGTATGAAATACTTACTTATACTTTATGAAATCTTACACATGTAATTTCTAACCAAGTATCATAGAGTCACGAGAATAAGATTCCCTTATTTAATTTAGAGTATAGATAGATTTTATATTAAATTTCTAGAAGCCATGGTGCCCCTATAGCCTCATCTATTCTAAGAATTGTTAAATACGGATATATACACAGGTAAAGGAGGCCGAGGAGATAAGTTGGCTTTGCAATACTCTTGGGAAGCATGTTGTGGCTGATTATTACAATCATGATAAGGTGTAAACCCATCCCTCCCCAAAGTGTCACATTGACCAATGAGGACAACAAGCTAATTAAGCCATAACTTGCCGACAAGCTCACTTTCGGCTCGATTGCTTTTCATGTTAATTAGATGGTAGGAAAATCTAGCGGTGCAAGAATAAACACATGCTATATAGCTTAGTCTCTTTTTGTAGATTAAGCCATGGGTAATTATAAAATAAGTTCTATATAGAAGAAAAATTGCCACCATTGGCTAACCTCTAAAATTATACAATTTGCTCTATATATTGTGTTTATCCCTTAAGAATTACCCTTAAAGAAACCACTGAACTTCTGAGTTAGTTGATTAAAAGCCCAAAAGTGTGATGGGACTTTTCTAATTTAAGGTGAGTACGCAGAAGTAGTTTATCGTTCTGAAGGCACCTTGTTTCTTCACTCTCTTATTAGGGCTATATAAATAGGGTGAGATTAAATTTATCCTCAATGTTGTGATACCTTCTAGCAGGTTACATGTACAAAATCCACAATCCCCTCCACAACAAGTGTTTGGGGCTCATTTGGATAGCTACCCGAGTGCGGTACCTTACATGATCTGCGACCCTCCACACTCTCAAACTATCAACTTTGCATAATCAGTTCAATTCCCTGGCGGAGTACATCGCACATTAATCCACCTTGAGTCACAACACCATTCTTCTCACGCGGCATCTTGATTCCAAAGAGACTCACGTGCAATACGGGAGGAGTAGAAAGCGATGCATGGATGAGTAGTATAATGCATTTTTTTCTCCATGAACTTGATTGTCATTATTATAGTTGGCGTAAGCATCCACCATGCACGTCTTTTCGCTATTTCCATAGCTACATATATAAGGGGGTTTGTCTGACTGAATTCCGGATAACTTCGAGGAGGCATATAGTTCCCGGAACCATCAGCCGGTCCATAACAGTGAGAAGCGTTATGTGGAATACAAATCGATGCAAAGAAGCGAGCATACACACTTTGAATTCTCAAGGACAAGCGCGGACCAAGTAATAGGAATAGGCTAGGTGAATGCCAAAGGCACACTATCTTCTGCCATAAAGGCATCATGGAATAATGTCATATAACATAACAAACAAGTCCCTGCTGTTTAAGTACTACCTCTTCATCGCATTCGAAGGCAGAGTCATTATTTCTTCACGACATCTTGATCAAGTATTTGATACACTTACATATATTCAATACTATAGACAACTAGTTGCGGTGCCAGGCGTTCTTGCCTTTACTAACTAATTGGAAGAGGCAAGGATAATATAGAGCAACTCTTTAAGCTTCATTGGCATTGAAGGTCTTGATGTTATACTATAGATATATGATGCTACATTGTGTACCTTTACTAAAATTTGAAGCAGCATTAGTTATAGTTGAAGTTGTGTATGCTCCTTCGTTTGATTGCAGGAGGTAGTGACATTTAGAACACTGTAGTTGTGTAGGTCTTGATGGACTGGAGGAGGTGGAGTCGCCAAAAGTAGATATATTATGCCAGGAATTTTGAACATGTCCATTGTGAGATTTGAGTAGTCTAATATATCAAGGTTATAGTGGTTTGCAAAAAATATATCTTATAATGTCTACAATGCTTAGCTATGTCTACAATGGCAATCGTTATTGAATTAGGAATTAGGATTAAGGAACAACGAAGAAAAAACTATACCTTGCGCCAATGGGATATCCTAAGCGGGCAAAACTTGGAATGACAATTTTGGAGCGCAAGCAGCTTCTAAAGAGACCCAAACCGGAAAATGTTTATAATGTATGTGAATGAGCTATTAAAAGGCTTTTTCTTAAAAGCAAAGATGTATCCTTGAAGTTTTCAAAAAAATGTTTAGTCTCTTTCTTGAATTTTCGCTCTTGGAACTTTAGATAGACAAACTTAGGATTAATTAATGGATCTACAATGTTATCCAAGATCTACTAATAATTAAGCTACTTCATAGGGCTTAGCCCTATCTAGAAATTTGACAAATGCAACCTCTTTGTTTGTGGGATATATAAACTTTAGGAATGTGGAACATGTAGATACAAAGGCGAAATTTACAAATAAAACATAAGGGTTGTTATTTGAAAGGTTAATTGCAACAAACAAAGATGCAATGTTACAAGGAACCATATAATTCATCTTCATGCCTAAACATCAGCATTTTGTATTTAGTATTGGGTGTAACCGACTACTTTATGAAGACCTAAATCCACGTGTGCCCTAAGATGATCTATGGCTCAACACTTCATATAAAAACAATTTGCTAATAAGTACTTGAAGATTATTGTGCAAGAGACTGAAAGGGGAGATAGTGGGAGGGAACTTTCCTAGGGTCTTTGATGCCATGCTAACTATGGTGTAAACAATAGGATATTAAAATACCTTCTACTTATTTGTATCTATCCAATATTGTATATAGCCAAAGCTCCTCATGAAATGCCAAGTGGTTGTTGACATGCTGACTCCCATGGTCCAACATTGACCTCAAAAATTTATCAAGTAGTTATTGACATATTTGAATCGTCATAAAATTGTTCTTAGTATTGAAGTTGAGCAAAAAGCTCTCGTAAGCTCGTAAAATTGATTCATGTTGTAAAGAAGGGACTAAACATTTTTAAGAGAAACGAATTCTTATATTCAAGCATGCCTATATATGAGTATAGTTTTAGAGCCAAAGCGTCACTGACAATTAATGTAGTACAACAATTAATGTTGGCCGAGATAGTACAACATTTGACATTTAATCTTCGACATTAAACATTTTAATAAATTTCAACCCAAGTCATCCGTCAATCTAGGATGGATTCCACTCTATCAATGCCAAACCCTCAATAGTACAACATTTGAAACCATAGAGTCCATCAAGCAAAAACCCAAAGGCATTCCATTGTAGTGCAGAATATTATTCAAATATGAAAACATTAAAAAACTTAAAGCGGATGTAGAGAAGCTGATTCTTAGAAGGGAATGGAGAGCTATATAGGCATACATGGAGTTTGTTCAGAGAGATCTAAAAATGAAGATACAAGGTGCAATTGCTGCGGCAATCCACAAACTTAAATGAAATTTGTTGATAGACTCTTGTGTGCATTCCTTAGAAATTGAATCAATGCTCCTTTCTTGGGAAATTTGCAAGTATCAACGCAATAGAACAATCAAACAATAGAACAATCAGAAACAATAACAATGTAGATATGTAAAAACTCACTGTTTAGCATGCAATACGCGGCTTTAGTGCAGGACTTATATTATTCTTGATTGCCATCAAACATGAATTTCCGATCAAATATCAGGAATCATCATGCTAGTAAGTGCAGGACATCACATCCCCTTGCAGTGAGAGTTTAATATATTTGCTTAGAACCTCTGCAATAAAAGGATACTATACGATACACATCCAAGTCTCATATTTCATCCTATCAAATTCTTTCAAACATATATCTAATATATCTAATATTTAAATTCCTAACTTGAGGCTAAAGCTAAGATAAGCTGGGAGACCCTCATATTTTTTCATGCAATACTAAGTGTTGCAATATAAGTGTAGCTGGAAAGTTAGGTTTAAGTAGTCTAGAACAATGTGCTTCCAAGCAAACACTGATGATCCTGTGCACACATCCCTAGCACATCTAGCATACCATTAGTTCTCAGATCAATAGCTTTGCAAAAAGCAATAGTAGGCACGATGATCTACAAAGGCCCGGCAATAGCATATGTACTTCTCAAAATTGTTGCTTCACAAAGGCGATATGGATGATACTACGCATATTTAAGATATTCATTGAGTTATTTTTCATTTTCTATAACATTTGTTAATGCTGAAAATTCATTGCTCACACATCTTTGAAACACATTAAGCGACTTAGCAAACTGGAGACAATTTTGGAAATATGGCAAGGTGGTCTGAACTGGCCGAACTATGTAATTGAAAGAATAAGGTGGCTAATTTCCATTAAGCGAGATAGTTGGATATTTCTGAGTTTTGCTTGGCTAATTAAGAAAAGAGCGCCAACCTATAGTGAAAATAAAAAGCGAGCAAAGCAGTTTGCAATACCTTGAGTAGCAAGCGGTTGTATGCATTTTGGAAGTCACTGCGTTAATTTCATTCAGACATTCTATAGAGGGATGATATGCTCAAATTTGGTTTACTTAATCGTATATTTCTTCCTAAAAGTTCACGCCGGATCGAGGGAAGAAAAGAAAAAGCTCTTACCAAGTGCTAGCACTCCAACAACCCGTCGAAGACCTCTATGCGTGCGAAACCTTCCATGTAGGCCATTACATCAAAGGACCAATATTTCGAGTTAAAGCTCCATAAACATTCCTAAGATCACGCAAGCTATACCTAACAAATAGCGGCATAATAACAAAAGCAATGGGCTAATACAGAAGATCAAATTACACAATAGATTACATAGGCAATCCAAGGTATTTCAAAGTATCACTGCGGACACTTTCGAGAATATTCAAAGAGTATCTTACTGGGGGCTTGATTTTAGCAAATACTGAATATCAAGAAAACCTTATGAAATTAATCAGCTAAAAGTCATGATCTTTATGCCATATCTAGAGGGCTTGAGTGAAAAGAAGCGTACACAAGAATGTACCTAAACTTCTTCACACACATGAGGATGTAAGAATGACTACACTTGTTCATAATCCAAAAAATAAATCTATTAAATTGCATCTATATATATATAGGAATATGGCATTCAAAAGAAACTTCTTACAAACTAGACTCTTCACAACCCCTTACCTAGAGCAGCCACAGCCAGACAAATTCCCCTGATAAAGCCAAGACGGCGTGTCTAGTGCATTTTCTTCAACTACCTTTTGCTTTTCAAAAAGACCGAAAGATGAGTCCTTTAAAAGGGATAATGCCTTAAATGCATTCATTGAGGCATGAATTTCTTCACTTGTCACAAATGCCTGCCGCGTGTACCTTGGTCTCCGGCAGTATAATATAGAGTAGAAACTTATTTCTATTAGTAAAATAGTGATCAAGAACTTCTAAATAAGTCTTACTCTGAATTCTTTGAAATGACATCAACATCATCTAGACTTGTATTTTCTTCCTCCTCGAACTTTGCTGGAACATACCCTTTTCACTAAAGCACTCATATTCTAAAATTTCTAGAATGTTGATGCGGCTGAAAATGGGTTGTGTCTCGGGCAAGATTAAACCATTACGACAGAAACCATTACATTGCCTTTAGGTCGTCTGCTAAAAGCCCCTTTGGTTTGGGTGCATATTCACCGCGAGGACACTCAGGGCAATTTGTCGGATGGAGCATAATATTGCCTTTATTCAAGATCTGGACCGTATATAACAATCCTAAATTTGTAAGGGTATGCATGTACAAGTTTTTGTATCTTTGTATATTAAGGTTTGCAAAATACTATAAGGTTTGGAGAGAATGTATAGTAATTGTTAATTTGTACATGTATTGTAAATATATTTTTGAGGCTCACCATTTGCCTCGTAACCCAGGTGTGGATATACTAAACCAAAGGGATTTGAAGGATTTAATTTAAAGGTAATGTATTGGTTTAATGTAATGGTTTAATTTAATTTAATATAATGGTTTTATTTATAGATTTAAAAAATTTTTGCCTTGAGACAGAGACAAACAGCGTGACTTCAGGTTGGGTGAGTTAGATTAGGATTTAACCTGCACAAGTATGAACAACAGTTTAGTAAAGTAAAACTAATGCTTAGCGATATTTGTCATTATTGGGGATTGTGCTACCAGTCCCAATTTGGTAGAGGAGCTGCTTTACTTAGGTAGAAGGCTTCCTATTGCAGTATAAATGAGCCTGGCAAAATTGGAACCAAGTAATAACATATATGTGTAATCCATGGTTTAACAAATGATGAATATATTCTCCCATTATCCCCATTGCGTTTTCGCATAAAAACATCATCATGTACTCCCGGAGTAGAAAGCAAAGTAATACTTTATTTATTCCAGAAGCATGGAATATATTTACATCCAACACACAATGGCTTCTGATTTGCCTCTTGTCCCTATGGTAAATCACGAATGGATTGAAAAGCCATGCTCACTGCCGGATAAGATAACATGTATTGCTTTAGATTCATGCCATGTAACTTTAGCAGAGCATAAAATAAAATTGCCCACCAATAGAGTGCATTATGTCACCACTGCTTGTCTTAAATCTATGGAAGAAACCTAGGAAAATATTTGGTAGATACCAGCTGATGATAGAGAAAAGAAGCTTTCAGCAGGATCGATGCCACCATTCATTTCCCATATGAGTCAATAGGCATTTCCAACAAGCATATCTGAATCAAGTTGCATAGCATAAGGAATGAATCCACTTTGTCACGGCAAGACTTACGTGTTTGTGAACATACTTAGCGATAAACCTGGTGAACATTATTTTGGCATAGAGACATGCCTCCATCGGTAAAATATGAATTGTCTCGCCCAGGATTTCCTTGCGATAAACATTAGTAAGTTCCAGATTCCATGAAACCCGATTCCTCCACGCATTTTATCAAAAAGTGCATGACCTTCTTCCGACCATCCATATGTTGTACAAGTTCATAGGCGATTTGCTAGAACAATACAGATCAAGGCGGACTTTAATCTTTGAGGGAGTGTATCGTTTACCTTGTGCCAATGCCTCTTGAAATGCATTAGCTTCCACCACCTTTGGAATAGATTTACCTTGTCTGGCCAGGTATACCTTCGGCTACATTTACATTGAAAGTATAGTAATGCTTCTGCCATCCCAGTTGAGAATAAAATACAATCATTGAGGATCCCGCGAGCTATATTTCTTATTTTACATTCTACAAAAAAACTTTCTCGTATTCGAACACCTAATTTGCTATACATATTGAGATTGCATTCCCAACAATTTCATAGGAGTCAAAGTCACTAGTATAATATAGCATGGAAAAACTTGCCTTTGCAAGACTCCCAAATCTCGTGCATGCATCCAAAATGGTCCCAAATCTGAGGCTTATGGGATCACCTCATCAAAATTTTGCATTTGATGGAAAAGTTCAACGACATCCTTGGCAAGCCCATGTCGACAATAAATCCCCAACATAATTGTCCGAGGAAAAAAGCGTCCAGATTGGCTCGGTTCTGAAACACCATATTTACTTCATGCATATATCTCCACTGATTGCCATACATCATAGCCAAATGATTTGCACAAACATATCTTTCACAAGGCCACTACAAGCGGCGTGAGCATATGTGTTTGCCTTTAGGTAAAGCGTAGGTATTGCTTACTTCATTTTCTTGACTTCACCCTCTCTTATTATGGCCTCACGAAACATCGGTTTTCACCTGAAAAAGATTGTAAACACATGGATCGGCAACCTGCAAGAGCTGGCCCGAGAATCTGAGCCCACTGGATCCGTGACAAATCTTGCTTACAGCGCCCGGCGAGAAGAGATGATGCATTGGATAAATGTTCCTCGGCCAAGATGCTGGTCGCATTTTAAAAGCAACAAAGGATGAACCCGTCAAACGATTAGCCACATGCTCGGACCAAATCCGGAGCAACGGACTTAGTATGCAAGAACTAACTTGCGACATACGAAGCAAATTAGGCCCATAACCCCTCAAACCTAAAATGGGTTCTCTCGAGCCTTGCATGTCGAAGCGGTCTTGATAAAATAAAGAAAAATACAATATAATAGCGAAATATATGATATTTGGATCTAAACCATTGGATGTAGGCATCAAAAAATTAGTTGATATCACTCCTAGATATACTAATTAGTATGGCTCATCAAATACATCAGAATCATATAAAACCTTAGGAAAAAAAAGTACAAAATACAAAAGAAACCCCTGTTATTATACTACATATGTCGACTAAAAGAGCATTGAGAGGCCATATCTATGCACTTACAAATTCTTGAGGTAATATCATTATCTTCACCATTGTCTATTCAAGATACATAGCCGAGAATCCTTTATCTCTCTACTTGGAATGAAGCAAATTCTTGAAGATGGAGATTCAACAAATATTTACTTGCTTGGCCATTATAAAATCCAAGCCCACTTCAATGCACATCCCCACTATAAGAACCATTGGTGTGAGAGAGATTAGATTCTAATTTTCTCAAAAGCATCAGGTATATCTTAAAGAGATGCTTACAAAACCCAATTAAGCAACTTGGGAAATATAGAAGTAAAGATTGACACTGCCAAAGCATCTGGCTGAGGAGTCTTTGCGTCTTGATCCACGACTTCTTCCTCCGACGCATTATTCTAAATACCTCAAAAGATAGAGATCAAGCAGCCATAAGCGGGCATCTAAGAGAGGCCCCGGTTAAGCCAAAATCAATCCCTTTCTTCTATAATTATCAATATCATCTCTGCCGGAAATCAAAGGGAAATCTATATGGAAAACATAACATCTTACCAAATTGTAGCGAAAACGAGAGCAATCTACTTAGGTACAAGGCTCATACTTTACATCTACATGCCTGCTTAGTTCCATGTACGTATAGAGTACCAAATGGGCAAAAGTATGCTAGTGGGTATCAAAAAAGCAGCGGCCCGGCACTTAGATCAGCACCACTGGATGTACTATTCTATCATGTATTCCACTTGGTGTGTAGTGGAGTTATTTACATATTTCTATTATTGATTACCTAATTACGTGTACTAGTACAGTAACACCATAGTACATGCCATATGGGGTGCTATATAGTCTTGTCGGCATGTATCAGGGCGCTTTGGCGCATTTACCCACCAGCTACACGCTTAAATCTGAGCGAACACCTCGAAATCCCAGTCCATAAGCAGCATCATTTTTGAGCAGCAAGTACTAGGCAAACCGAGGATAAGCCATCCCAAAAAGGGGAAACCACGAAGAGTGGGATTTGGATAACTATAGCCCACAAAATGTTGATTTTGAGAATCATAGTACAATCAAAATGCAGATTTTTGGAGAGCGGGAAATTTTGCAGAGAAAAAAGCTCCCCAACCTTAGAAAAAATCAATAAAAAGTTTTCACTTGGCGGAAAAACCAAATTTAAACAATAGGATATACATTGATAATATATGATGCGGCATCGGTATCTGAAATCCAGATGCACGCTAGAAACGAAGCGGGATGGATTTACAAAAACATTAGGAAAAGTTTAGGAACCAGCGATTGGTATGTAGAATCGTTTATACGCTAAGCGTCGGTGAGGCATCTACTGCGGCAAATTTTGTTCCTCCACCGTAACCAAGATCATGGAGCGAGCTAAAGATCGTTTAATGATCAGCGTCATGGACATATCAGCATTTTGCAAAGCAAAGGGGTACTCCGCGGCATATAATGAAGCGACACTAGTCATGGAGGATGCAGTTTCTTTGTCATTGAGTCCTAGACAACCATATTTTCTTTTGCTATATATCACTACTCGACCAAGGTCGGCTGATGGAGCTATGGATTAAGTTCAAGTACCCGCAGGCATTGGCGTACTAAGACAAATATATCAAGCGATAGGCGATTGCCTTCAATGAATCCCTCCATTTTAATCAATAGTAATCTAACACAACATAATACTGACATCATGGCATTTTGGTTTCCAACTCAACCTTGTGTTGGAGATATATCATACATGATTTGCAAAATTTTGACCACGAAGGCGTGCTTAAAATGCTACAGCGAGAAATGGCGAGCAAGTAGAAAATGATGGAAAGAAGTAGAGGAAAAACATCATATGCACATCTATACGAACGCTTGAGGATATAGTGTTTCCGTAGCGATCTGACTGACATTAGCGCGCCCGGTGCCGGAGACGAACAGCCCACTGGCTCTTCCGGATCACGTTGGGGAAACAATCACGAGGGGCTCCACTTTCGATGATAGAATGTGATTAGGGAATGGCCGGATCTCACTGCGGCTAGGGTTATCATTTGGGATGAGCTCTCCATAGCCAACAAAGTTGACTAATAGAAAGCGTCGATCATTTTACTCGTGACTATCACCGGACAATATCTGTTTGGTGGCAAACATTTTGTGCTTCTGGAGACTTGAATGAGTTGCTTTGTCATTAAGGGGGAGAAGAACAACTGACATATAATGCATCCATAAAATCATCATTATTTGTGGCGAGTTTTCATGTGTTAGATTAGGAAGGAGAACCTATCCGAAATCTTGGAATGACCACGAACTAATACCCAGTTTGTCGATCACATAAGAGGACTAGGGAGCAATCACAGTCCCATTTGGACAACTTTAACACAACTATGAATATAAGCGGTCTGATTTGAAATCTATATCCTCAACATCGCCCGAGATCAACAACATACAGAAACACAACTTCCTCTCACGATCAATAAGGCGTTGATAACTTCAATTACTCCATTCTGATAGAGTCCACACGGATTTATGACAAATTAGGTATTACAACCATGATTCGTAATCGGACAAGATAAGAATCATACCGCGATCAACGGCGTATGCAATATGATTTTTCTTATTAACTTCACACGATGGAATAATAAACTCCCCGAACTCAAACTTAAAATTGGATGCTATATATCATTATGAAATAATTTGGACATGGAAAGGGTCTTGTGAAAATCTGAGGGGTCGGTTGTATCAATGCACAAAGTTTGTAATGGTGAAGGTATTTAGGCAGAGTGTCAGGATGATGATTCATGCACATATGCAATCTCTAGAGATGATTTCTTCTATCGGCCGGATAATGCGACCTTGGACCATTCCGCGAGGAGACAATTGCCTCTCAGGTTATCTTACTCGACCATTTCAATAGTTAGCCGAGGGCTGACATTAGATCTTATGCGTCATGGGCAACGTCTTAGATGTGTTACATACATGGCGGCTATACGCTGGCAGCTTACTGCATGTAGAAATAGACATGGCTCATCTCCTCTACGCCCGGAAGGGACATACGGCCAAGGTGCACTAAGAATATGCATACCACAAAAGGCTGCTTTTATGGTAAATTCGTTTTCTTTAGCCTTCCTTTATGCAGACGATACAACAAATGTATAAAACCCATGCACACCGACCTAGACTTCCAATACGGTATGCTCCTAACCTTCCACATGTATCATCTTCCAAGCCCACGGATGTTGTTCGATTACCATAGAGCATTAATAATAAGTCTTCAGCGCTGCCATATGGCAGAAATATAAAGAATATCATGCACATCCAGACTGAACTTCCAATAAGATACACCCTATCCTTTTCATATGTACCATCTTCCAAGCCAGATTATAGATGGCACCATTTGTTAAGCTACCATAAGGTGCCATTGACCCGCCGAGTCAATTCAAAAACAAAAATAAAGGGAAGGGAGGGTTTGTAAAAGGCGTCCATAATAGTGTTGATCTAGTCATCGGGCCATTGGTTATGGGCAATCACCAGACTCAAAAACCCTTTGACTATCATTAGATGGTGCAAGATAAAAATGGACAAAAAAGCCCGCAGCGGTGTGGTCTAATTAATTGAAGCCATTGGTTGTGGGCGGCCCCCGCAGGCTCAAAACCCAACGACAACCAGGGTGGTTGAATAAAGAATGGACAAAACTCCTACCCGCAGTGGTGGTCTAGTGAATCAAACCCTTTGGTTGTAGATGACCCCACGGGCTCAAACCCACTTGACGGCGGGTGGACCGAGAATAAAGAATGGACAATAAAGGCCCAGCTGCGGTGGTGATTTTAGTCTTTCAGACCCGCGTGAATAGGCAATCCCGCATGAGGCTCAAAACTGCTTGATGTCATAATTGGTAAAAAGAGAAGAAAGAAAAAAGAAGAAAGGTAAAAAGAATAGAATAGAAGGAAATCATAAGTAGAGATCTCATGGTACTTGAAACAACACCCATCTATCATATGGACAAAAGGACCATCTGGTGTGGGTTCAATTTCCACATGTTCTTCAATTATCATATGATCCAAATAAAATTAGAGTGCATACAAAGGCTAGGAAGAGAAATGTTTGCGGCTGACCAAGGCATAAATTTCTTAATGTACAAATAAAAAAAATTGCCTTTGAAGAAACACTTAAAACACATCTTTGGATAACTACATAACCCTTCTTATCCTTCTTATTCTTTATACCTTCAAAATAAACAACCTAGCAATTAAGGAGGATAAGATCCATGCATTTCAGAAGCCTTGACTCATGCAAACACCAAAGTCCTAAGTAATATAATAGCATTAATGGCAACTTCTAGTGTGGCAACACCTATTTTACAAAAAAGTTGTCTTAGTTTCCTTATGATTTCAACTTTGAATAATAGTTTATGGTATCTCATGGGTATATCTTAGGAATACACTATACGATAAATGTACCTGGCCCAGTATCTCCATGTTTATGCCTGGCCCTACTGCTGCTTTGCTTTCCTTTCCTTCATTTTGCATATTCTTCTTTTCCATATAACCCTTTCCCAAGCTTGCCTTATTGCTAGTTTAAGTTAGTAGACATTGCCTATTACGAATGATAATTCTAATATAATACAAAATGTCCATTCATTGATATTGATCGGATGTTTTTCCCTTCCTTCATACTTAGACGTATACTAATATAGAACCACCAAAGAGAATAACACTTAAGAAGAAAGGAACAGCAGGATCATAGCAAGATAGTGTGTGCAATCCCCAGTCATGAAGTGCAATTCACCACTTATCTCCTAACAAACATCTAATGTAGAGTGGGAAGGCACTAAAGTAATGCACTACTCTGCTTTGGGTATAATGTATTTAACCCTGTTCAAAATACATATCTATAACATGATGACATTGAAAAATCCGGCGGCAAAAGCCGCGTCTTAAAATCCCGTCTACTTTTACTACATAGAAACATCAGGTACCATGTAGATGGATTTAGACTTAGGTTTATTGATGGATTTGGAGCTTGTAATAAATAAATGAAGGCAAATCTTTAGGTAGAGAATTGGATGTAGAATCACTGCAATGCCTTGAGAGACATGAAGTCTATTATTAATATTAAATTATGCTTAATTGGGGTTATTATAATTTGTTTGTAAATAATTAAACACTAATTGGGGTTGTAGCTCGATGGAAAGTGCTTGTGCCATCTTTGGAAGCAAAAGGCTTGAGATGAAACCCACGATGCGCAGGCGATTACTTGACATCATTAAAATCAAAGAGGTGGGGATGAAACCTCACAACTCCAACTTCATTTTTGCAAGGCAGTATTGCAAGAACTAGGCCTAGCCAAAAAGACCTAGAACCGCATTGCAAGAGCCGGAAATAGTGAGGCTTCAGCGAGCCTAAGTGTAGACCTACTTGACAGGACTTCTGATGTAGACTGAGAAACATGTGTGCCACACTTTGCGAGGAGATTTTCCTTTAGGTTCAGGTCATGAGAAAGGCATTTGCGATGGGCTATGCAGTTCAATTTCTTCCATTATGCTTAGCTTCATTCAATTAGATCACATTACTGTATCATTAACGTGCACTTTTGAAGTTTTTCTTTTTTTTTAAATGGGTACATTTGGCAAATTCCTTGCAAATTAGTTGTTTTTAACCTTAGTGCATTGTTGATAGGCTATAAATTCCGGGAAGAAGGGCCCAGTACGCATGACAAGGAATGGTTGGAAGCTTTTGACAAAGCTTTTCTTTGTACTTGATTCTCAAAGTGAGCCCTACTCTTCAAATTTGGATTGTAATTGGACAATACAAAAGAGGTTGGTCGAGGTTCTAGATAAACATGCTTCTAACATGTGAAGCTAGACAAGTCATTAATGGGATGTATATATGTTACCAAATTTGCCATTGACAAACTTAGGCTTTACATAATGTATGATGCTCTGATATTATTATATGAGCTTATAATGACGATTATTTCTTAGAAATTTTGTGACAAGATACTATTTCGATTGACGTAAAGCTATCCTATCCAAAGACTTTTTAAGCTAGGTTTCAAATCCATTGGCGCGAGCAATGCTTTTGGCAAAGCAATGGAGGATTTAAAGTAATGTAAGCACAACTCACGAGGTCTGCATTATAAAACATTACATTTTTACAATCATGTTTGCATCTGAGGACATCTTCATTGTTCTTAGGCCCTTAGTCCAGCTCTTTTACGCCAAGTTATATAAGTCATTATACAATTTATAGATTTCCATGCATGTATACTTACCCCGAGGCATCTTAGTTTTATAAATGAGGAGTCAAGGGAAATGGTACATTAGTAATGGAAATTTGAACAAGAACAAGTTAAATGAGAAGATAGAATCAATGTAAAAGAAATGTATTTTCATTATTATAAGCGGCTTCTTCATCAACAAAACATGCTCCAAGTTTATATGCGGACAGGTTGGAGCCAGTTTTATGCTTTTGGAGATATCATTTCTATTAGAGGAATTATTAGATACTAGATATGATTTTGTAATAGCTTCTTTTCTATTGCTCTGGTGAGAATTGTCATTAGTAGGTGTTCAAGTTATCAAGCATTATTGGGGTTCTCTGAGGGAACGTATTATCGACAATCATGGAGAGCAGTGCAATTTTTAGGGGCGTGTAGTAGTTAGTGGGTCTTTGGAAGTGGAATTCTTTCTTTGTTTTACGTGAGGAATTATTTGTTTGTTATCACGTCTTCACGTAGAAAAGTGGACAATTATGTACAAAAGCTGGGCGATTTATCTGATTACATTTAGAAGATGGGTGTTACAAAAGAACAATATGAATCTGTGTGGCTCTTGCATGCGCCAATTCTCTTTTTTGAAAGTTTCACCTTTACTTCACAAGCGGTTAATTAGAGAAAAAGCTTTAGATGTGAGGGAGGTAAACTTTATGGAACAAGGTGTGATAGTTTATCTCAAAATTCTTTAGAATAATGCTGCTCAAGCAACAGGATGGCATGCGATTTAAGATACGTACGTGCTCAAATGCCTTCTTGCGATGCTTGACTCTCACGAGGTGCCTAGTTCTTTCTCAAGTGCCATATCATAATTTAAAATTTATCTATAAATCACCCACAATCCTAAGTTTTTAAGATACATGTTGAAGCTTGAATTGTAAATATTTTGAAAAAGTGCTTTCTCCTCTAATATCTTGAGTCAACTTCAAAGTAATCATAGCCGAGGTGGCTAGAAACTAAGAAATGTAGGGCTTTGGGTATGGAAGACAATAGTTTCCAATTGCGGCAATGCCATAGAATCCTTTTGACTGATAAAATGAGGCGGTGTCAGCAATACGTAACTGA
>JAJEKV010000016.1:9870861-10085767 GCA_021234155.1 Isoetes taiwanensis | reverse complement strand
TCGCGGCAGAGGATATCCACGGAATAAAACCTCATCCTTTGCAAGTTTGACTAAAATCCCCATTGGCTTTTGTCAATTCCTTGAAACCTTCACGGACCATGTCTTTTGCATCAAAAGACTTTTTTCTTTGGCTTTAAAAAAGAGACTAAAGATGCATCCCCATTGAGCCTATGTGCATTCAAAATTTCCTACTTTGCCATATCAATAAATCAAAGGCACCTAAGAATCTTAAATTGTGAGCATTTCCATTCAGCCCTTTTTTGAGATAGACAAGTTCAAGATGTTCATGAGACAAGATCAAATTGTTTGCTAAAAAACAAATGTTTGTTACATCTAAGGTTGACAAAAGATTAGCACTTCTAAAAGACAAACCCATTGTTTTATCAATTGATCCCGGCAAATTGTGATAACCGCAGTTTTGGAGCTTAAATTGTAGTGCCATTATAATGGCTATAGGGGAATAAGGTCAAATATCTATGCGCTTTATAAGTAAAGATTAAATGAACCATATGTTTCATCATCATTATTTTCAAGATCTAGACCTAAATATCATTGATGCAAAGGCACTTACCAATTTTATCAAGTTTGGGCAAAAACTCCAGATATCCTAAGATGATATTTTAGTCAATGACATTAGGATATGCCACAAACCCAAAGTAAGGGTTTGCCCCCTAGGGGGCAGTAAAATCTTATATTTGCAATAGTTATAACCTAGAAATGCAAAAAGTGTTTAAAACAATCATTAGAATTGCAAAAGTCACCCATTATGTAAATCATTAATTTATTTTACAATGCATGTCTATTCCCAAATTCCGTTTCTAATGTCCTCCATTATTTTAACTCATCTTTGTCCAATTTGTATTAATAAAACCATGGTGTATATTGCAATCAAATTTTCCTTTTCTTTATTTGATTTAAAATAAAGCAAGAGGATATGACTTGTTTATTTTGAATTAACAACAAAGTTTTATATACCATTGGCAACATGATCATCATGATCTCCACCATCATGTTATTTTAGGCAAACAAAAGAGACTAAGGTGCAGACAAAATAGCCTAAAACTGATGATTTTCTACTTTGCTTTAAAAGAAACAATTATACAAAGGCACGAGAAGAATTTAAAGTGTGATGTGATTTTTAAAGCTTTGATAATCCAATGGAAACACTGAGACAAGATCTTGTTTGCTAAGGCAAAATCTATGAGGGTCCCATTTTGCTAAAAGACATACGAGCAAGTTGTGTTCACAAAGACATGGGCATATTGATTTTGGTTGGTCATTTTTGGAAGATATCCGCCAATCTTGCCACGAATAAAATAAAAAATAAGGCTCATCATCGGAGGTGAACAATTGCAAACATTGCATAGAATACTTGCTCATAGGTTCTTAATTCCCCGTTTTTGCAAACTATGCCCGGGTGATAAGCGTGACGGTTCATTCAAGCGGACCAAAACTTCGGGTTTGGACTTGTGAAGAAATACCCTTGGTATATTCTTCATATACTTAGGATAATTAAACGCATTGCTTATAAACAAGTTTTTGCCCCCATTGTTCAACCAAAAAAAATGAAGAGGCTTATATTTGCAATAGTTATAACCTAGAAATGCAAAAGTGGACTAAAACAATCATTGGTTTGGAAAAATGGACTTAGTACAATCATTAATTTAATTTGGGATTATGTCTATTCCCAAATTAAGCCAATACCATTTTATGTGCATCTTGAAAAATTTTCCTTAATAAAACCATGGTGTATATAGCTTCCACGTGTTCTTTTTCTTTATTTACTTCAAATAAAGCAAGGAAATGACTTGTTTATTTTGAATTAACAACAAGAGATTATATACCATAAAAATATTGGAACATGATCACCATGATCTCCAACATCATGTTATTTTAGGCAAATAATACTCGACTAGGTAGACAAAATAGTAAAAGTGATGTCCTCCAAGTTGCTTTAAAAAGAAACAATTATACAAAGCTGATCCGCACATTTAAATCGCACTTGATGTGATTTTAAAGCTATGATAATCCAAGAAACATGGAAGGTATGTCTCTAAGGCAAGGAATTAATCTATGAGGGTCCCATTTTGTGCATAGCATATGAGCAAGTGTTCACAAAGACATGGGATTTTGATTTTGGTAATCCATTAACATCAACATATCTTAGCAATCTTGGCTTACAATAAAATAAAAAACGACTTTCATCATCCAGGGCAATTTGAACAATTGCAAAGCGACTTAGAAGCTCTTGCTCATAGGTTCTTAATTCCCCGGTTTTGCAAACTATGTCTTGATGATCACAGAAGTTCATTCAAGTAGTCAAAACTTCCCCAAAGGAAGGGACTTGTGAAGAAAACCCTTGGTATCTTCTTCAAGTACTTCAGACAATTAAACTTCATTGCTTAGTAACTAGTTTATTGACTTCTTGCTCAATCCTCCATCTTCCCTTGAAGACGCCCACTAAGTTTTTTAGCCAGCTCTTGCATGCCCAAAACACTCTCAAGTTCAGGCCTCCACTTCCCAATTCATGGTTTGCCCCTTTTAGAGATTTTCGCATCTCATTTCCGCCATCAAGTTTAGATTTTAAGAATCTAGATTCGAACCATTTCACGCCATGTGTCACTTTAATGTTTCATTAAAAATTTTCCTTAAGAACAATCTCTACCTTACATTTAAATAACATTAGCTTCCCCAGGCACCTTGGATTAACGGATCCCCTCGCTAATCTTAACGGCTTACAAATGGGCGAAAATGAGAGATGCAAATATGAGGCTAGAAGATCCAATTTAACAATATTTTGGGAGAAAAGAACCAATGGACAAGGAAAGGCTAGAAGATCCAGATAAGATAAATTTGGGAGGAAAGAAGCAATGGAGAAAGAAGAAGGAAGCTGGGCAATGTGAGAATACCCGATGCTCATGGACGAAAGAGGGAAGGGGCCGATATAGGAGCTCATCCCCTTGGAAGCGATAACATTCCTCCCTATTCTTTTGGATATTCCACTATGAGGTTGATTATATACTCAGGAATAACCTGACAAGAAAATGTACTTATTTGATATCTCAAAGATGTTTATGCCTGCCCTATGGCTAGATTTTCTTTCTTTTCCTTCATTTGCATGTTCCACCTAACCCTTTCCTTAAGCTTGCCTTTACTGCAATTCAAGTTTGTGGATATTGCCCTATTTCTCAATGATAATTTTAATATAATACAAAATGTCCAGACTGATGATATTGATCTTCATGTTGTCCCACCTTCCTTCATACTTAGATAATGTTACACCTAATGTACAACCACCAAAAAAAGATAATAATACCTTAGAAGAAAGGAACATTGAGATCCTTGTACAATAGTGTGTGCATCACCTTTTGAGATCAATGAAAAGTGTTTTTTTGGTAACATATGGGGATATTTAGAATGAAGAAGATACTTGTATTTATTAATCTACATGTGGATGATGAGAAAAACTAGTTTAGCTTGCATTATCGACAAATGAGCCACTTGCAAATAAATATACACATCTACCATCCTATTGGAAGAGATGCAAACATAGCAATGGCAAAATTGATGGGCACTTGTGCTTTTCCATTATCGTGTGCTCATCCGGGAATCTTCAAAATAGTAGTAGTCGTTGTAGTTCTCATTTCATTGATTTGTGTGAGCTAGTAAGGAGGTGCAGATTAAGTATTTCTTTAAATGCTAAATTCCATTTTCTAGTTTATGTTGATTCTTGCCTTGAAAGCTTTGGTAAAACTCATCTAAAGCAAGAGTTGATTTCCTTCTATATGTACATAGGGGAGATGTACATCTCTAAATCTTGAACCTGTCCTTTACACTAGCTCATGAGAATCCAAAATATAAGAGCTATAGAAAACTCCACTTCTTTTGCAAAAGATTTCTAATTGGTTGTTACCTTTTTTTTTGTATTGAAAATTGATAATTTTTTGTTTTGATTGTGTTATGGGATTTGTGTTATATTTAATGGTATATATGTTATTCATGGACTTGGTAATGATTTTTGAATTTTGTTTTTCCACACATAAAAACGGCATCTCCATAACTTCGCCAAAACAAAGAAAAAGTGTGTTTGGTCTAATTCTAAATCTAGCATCGTGAACTCTAGCATGGCATCTTCCATGCCTTTTTTCAAACAACAATGAACAAAGTAATTGAAGTTTCTATATAAAAGTACTAAGAATTGACCTTAATTGCTCCTTGGATTTCATCAATTTAGTTGCATATTTCGCCAAAGAAATTTTGTTAAAGCTAAAAAAATTCTTGCTCAATGCTAAATTTAATATTGAGCCATACATTTTTCTTTCTTGACAGACTTGCAAGGCGTGCTTGCCCTATAGCCCACAAGCAATTTCAGTTCAAAAAAAGCGAAAGCATTGAAAGAATACCTTACTTGAAAAAATAGCCAGATCGGGCATAGATACAACACTCTACTTGAAGAATTCGAATGTAAACAATCTGGGGTCCACTTTCGAGAGAAGAAGCTCTATCCATCTCTAGTTACAAGTTAACTATGTTCATACTTAGAATGAATGCGGTTACACCGTGGGATTGGAAGCAAGAAAAAGATAATAATGCGGTAGAAGAAAGGAAACTTGAGACCTTGTTGCATCATGTTGAAACACTGAATTAGCCAATGAAAAGTGTTTTTTTTTTTTTTTTTGTCATCAAGGAAAACTTGTGAAGAAGATACTTGCAAAATGGCTAATATTCATGTGGAAAATAAAATGGTGCAATTTCATAGATTACAAAAATGCAATGGTATATGCTTTATAGAATATGTAAATTAATTCATTGCCTCCATCTCCTCCACATGATTATTTAATTTTTAGTATAATCCTCACTCAACTTCTCCAAAAGATCATCCGATCAAACTTAGGATTTGTGTCTATAGTCGTCCAATTACTTCATATCATTGATTTTTTTTTTTTTTGAAAAAAGGGCGTTTTTGTATTCATATGATATAACTTTAAATGCTAAAAAAACCCGAAGATTAAAAAAAAAAGATAAGAAAGTGTTTGGTAATATCTCATAGAAATGAAAAAAGTAGAGTACTCATCATGGAGTTGTTCAACATCTTCTTTGGGTCAACTTACTATAGGGAACAACCTTGAACCGTCTGAACCAAATACTATAGGACCTTCTCCATAAATTTCCACCACTAATCCACTTACTTGAATTGGGTTGTTGCGGGTATTTTTTTTGTATTGAAAATTGATAATTTTTTGTTTTGGTTTGGATTAAGCCTTTTGTGTTAATAATTCCCATTATTATTCATGGACTTAGTAGGATAATTTTGACCAAAACACGAATAAAAAAAAGGACATGTAGCCAAGTAATTGCCCAAACCTTATGCGAGAGAAGTTTGCATTCCCATTGTAAAGAGGTAGCGGAGCTCCTAGCTCCCCATCTTCCAATCCTTTTAAAATCCAACTAGTAATTGAAGTTTCTATAGAAGATGATCCAAAAGATGGTGCATTGTTGGAGAAACCTCTAGGTCATCATCCTTCCATGAGTTTTCGCCAAAGATTCAAGAACTAGTTAAAGGTCTACATAACCCTTCTTGAGAAAGTGAAATCCAAGGTCTCCGAAACTTGAATTTCAAGATTTTTAATGCAATTTATAGACCACATGCAAAGACACATGGAAATTCCATATATACATAGAACATAAAAAAAGCATTAATAAATGGAATAGGTTGCCACACTTGAAAAAATAGCCACCTTCTTTTATGGATACGATTCTCTGCCTCAAGAAGCCTAACCAATCAACAATCTAGATAATAGAAGAAGGTTACTCGGGCTTATCTTCTATCGGTTATCTTGAAGCTAGTTAGGCTTAGAACAAGCCCAACCCCGGAGATGACTCTCGAGGAATCTTAAATTATCAAGCAATGTAATAAGGCATCAAAACATTACGCCATAATTTTCAAAATTGACTAATCATCTTGCCATAGCATCATGAAAGAAACAAACTTTGCTTCCATCTAATGTCGCTCTAAGTACTTTTGTCAAGAAATGGGAAAAGGAAAGAACTTTTCGCGGATTATGGCAAAAGATTTAAATATGGATCACAAAATAAAGCCATGGATCAATTTCATGAATCAAACAAAAAGTCCAATGGTATGGCCACAAATTAGAATCCTTAAATTAATTCCATCCTCCATCTCCTCCACATGATTATTTACCTTTTAAGTATAATCCTCACTCAAGCCCTTCTCCAAAAGATCTTGATCAAACTCATCATGACTTTTGTCTAGACATCATATCAATTACTTCATATCGCTCACAAACCTGAGTAATATAGAGCATCATGTGAATTTCATTGCTTGAGTTAGTCTATATGTTACATTGTATACACATCTTTGTCAATGGTTGCCTCAAATGATTCATTAAGACCTTGAGCTTTTTTTTTATTATTTTATCGTAATTAGCGGACTATAAAAGATGCTTTTGTTCTATAGTATGGTATTGCTTCTATTAGCCTCTACCTCTTCTGCCACCTCTCTTTCAAAGCTCATTCAATGCATGTTCATGGAGTGTCAAGAATGCTAGGCAAAATAGCCCAATAATAGTTTAGATGTTTATTTTATATATTTGTTTTGAGATCATGGCCTAACCTTTATAAAGAGTTCATGGGCTTAATTTTATAACTCTAGCTACATGATCATGGAGTCAATACTCCAATGACATGGTGGCTAGTTGCTGCATATGGTTTACAAACTTGAGAAGCTTCCAATCAAATAGAGACAAATTTACAATCATGCTGAAGCTCTCACCTCCAAACCTTGTTACGTGGATGGGGTAAACCTAGCTTCAATATTAATGGTCCCTTCTCCATGAAAATTGCAACCGCTAATGCATTTGTTGGCGTAAAAGAGTAAGATGATGGAAAGGATCAATGGTAGCAGACGACTTTGCCGATAGAAAAGACAAGACTTTGCCTGAAATTGTTCGTCGCCATCGTCTACCTCATACCACATATGGCCTAGTAAGACATATGATCTAGCAACAAGTGCCCAATACTGCCGAACGTTTAGTAACATGCTTGTTAGTTCATACATATGTGGTGCACTTCATAGTTGGTAGGCATCCAATAATAAATGTATATGCGAATCACCAAACGTGACTATACCTCTTGCATATGAATAGATGCTTGAGTTGCTTGCAAATAGACAGCTGGAGTTGCTTTCAAAGATATGGTGTTTGCCATAATAATGTTCAAGTCATAGCTTTTCTCCTTTTCAAAATTTTTCTTTTTCCAGTTTTCACATAATATTAAAACAGTCCATGTATTACATCATAGTAAATGATGGCTCTACTTGTATCCATTTAAGATTCCCAAAACTCAAGAAAGATCTGGTGGCCAGGCATTCTCCTCCCGACCTGAATATCATAATGAGGCTCTGATTCCATGGATAAAGGGAAAAATCAAGGTAAAATATGATAATGATGCCTAAGGACTCACTACAAGCAATGATGAGATTATGGCCTTTCAATGAGTTACAATGACATGAAATTATCAGAACCAAGTGCAAAAAGTATGAACACATGCCTAAGCAAAAGAAGAGAGGTTGGGACCATCAATTCTCATCTATGCAATGCGTGAATTGGCTGTGCTACACTATATGCCAAAACAGACACATGATAAAACAAACAAATCCAAGCTTCAGTTCATGTATTCGTGCTCAAATATACATAAGCAAGCAAAACCTAGAAGATTAAGCTGACATAGCATCAAGTGTGAAAACATGTGATAATCAGTTTTCAAATGTTTATGGAAATTGACATGAATGGAACAAGAAGATGGACTTCTTGGACAAAAATACCACCTCTGGATTGGTACGAGAGCCACAGTCAAGGTTGTAGCTTTCTAAGATTTGCCCAGGTTATGCAATTTTAACAGTTTCCAGAATTTGCATCATCATTCAATCTACTTGAATAATTCATCTTCTCTTTCCTAATGCAAGCATGTCGGAGGTTTCAAACTGTTATCTTCTTAGCAAGTGCTGGACTCCCACTAGTAAATCTATGAGCGTAATCTGCCATCGAAGATACCTCTACAGCATAAACATGCTTTGCTCCAGCCAAATAACCAGGAAAAAATGATCTGATGAGAGCTTAATATCATGATAGACCCAAAGTGCAGTAAGTCATAGGTAATGTTCTGGCTAATGATTCCAATGCCAGGACAGCTATTTGACATGTGCTTTTAATTAATCTGCGTACAAACCCTGTTATCCTGCCAAGCCTTCACCCAGCAAAACACAACGAGAAAAGCCTTTGCCTGATGAACAGATACATACATAATTTGGTCATTTATAATAGCCTTTCTAAATGCCCCTGCCTCGACAAAGTGGAGCAACAGCATATTTATTGACACCAGCCTTCATTTTATCAGCAAATAAAAGGATTCTATGCATAAGACAAGCCCGGCAATTGGAAACCATTGTCTTCCATACCAAAGCCCCACATTTCTTAGTTTCTTAGCCACCCTGAAGCTTATGATTACTTTGAAGTTGACCAGTACATTAGAGGAGAAAGCAGTCTTTTCAAAATACTTACACCAAGCTTCAACATGTATCTTAAAAAACTTAGGATTGTAAGATGCTGCATAGACAGCTAAATTATGATATGGCACTTGAGAAAGAACTATAGCACCTGTGAGAGCTGTTTACTGCAAGAAGGGGGCATTTGAGCACGTGCTTTCTATCTTAAACTGCATGCCATCCTGTTGCTTGAGCAGATTATTCAGTAATTTTGGAGATAAACTATCACACCTTTGTTCCATAAAAGCTTACCTCCCTCACATCTAAAGCTTTTTCCTCTTCAATTAACTGCTTGTGAAGTAAAGGTGAAACTTTCAAAAAAAAGAATTGCGCATGCAAGAGCCACACAGATTCATATTGTTCTTTGTAACACCCATCTTTCTAAATGTAACTGTATTTAATCGTCCAGTTTTTGTACATAATTGTCCACTTTTCTACAGAAAGGCGTATAACAAACAAATACCTGCTGCAAACAAAGAAAGAATTCCACTTCCAGCACCCACGCCAACTACTACCGCCCCTAAAAATCTGCACTGTTCTCCATGATTGCTGCATAATATGTTCCTGTAGAACCCCAATAATGCTTGATAACTTGGAACACCTACTAATGACACCACCAGAGCAATAGAAAAGAAGCTATTACAAAATCATATCTAGTATCTAATACTCCTTCTCTAATAGAAATGATATCTCCAAAAAAGCAGCAAACTGGCCCAACCTGTCCGTATATAAACTTGGAGCATGTTTTGCTGATGAAGAAGCTGCTATAATAATGAAAATACATTTTTGCACATGCTGATTCTATCTTCTTGTCGAACTTGTTCTTGTTCAGCTCCATTACTAATGTACCATTTCCCTTGACCTCATTTATAAAACCAAGATGCCTCGTGTTACACATGCATGAAATCTATAAAATTGCATAATGACTTATATAACTTGCTAAAAGAGTTGACCAAGAGCTCCAAGAACAATGTGAAGATGTCCGTATGCAAACATAAGATTAACAAGGTTTGAAACAAAAAGATACAGAATGTAAAAATGTAACAAGCTTTATACGAGACCTGTAGTTGTGCCATTACTCTTTAAATCCTCCATTGCTTTGCCAAAAGCATTGTTCATGTCAATGGATTTGAAACCTAGCGAAAAAGTCTTTGGATAGGATAGCTTTTACAAGTCAATCGAGTTAGTATCTTGTCACAAAATTTCTCTAAGAAATAACTGCTGTCATAAGCCTGCTATAATAATACTGTACATCATACATTATGTAAAGCCTAAGTTTGTCAATGGCAGCTATAACATATATACATCCCACAATGACTTGTCTAGCTTCACATGTTAGAAGCATGTTTATCTAGAACCTGAATCAACCTCTTTTGTATTGTCCACCACAATCCAAATTTGAAGAGTAGGGCTCACTTTGGAGAACTGCTTAAAGAAAGAAAAGCTTTTGTCAAAAAGCTTCCAACCATTCTTGTCATGCAGACCGTCCTTCTTCCTGGAATTTATAGCCTATCAACAACAGACCTGAAGGTTAAAACAACTAATTTATGCAAGGAATTTCACAACAGTCCATTTAAAAAAAGAAAAATCCCAGGCAGAATGTTAATGACAATAGTAATGTGACGAATTGGAATGAAGCTAAGCATAATGGGAAGAAATTGAACCAGACAGCCCATCGCAAATGCCTTCTGCGGGACCTGAACCTAAAGGAAATCTCTGGCAGGCAGGGCAATAATACATGTTTCTTGTCTACATCAGAGTCTGTTTCTGGCAGAGTCTACACTCCTAGGCTCTGGTTGAAGCCCCTCACTATTTCGGTTTCTTGCAATGCGGTTCTAGGCCTAGGTCTTTTTTTGGCTAGGCCTAGTTCTTGCAATACGGTTCTGGTAAAAAAAATGAAGTTGGAGTTGTGAGGTTTCGATCCTCAGACCTCTTGATTTCCACGATGTCGGCAATCGCTCTTGAGGCATCGTGGGGTTTCGATCCTCAAGCCTTTTGCTTCCAAAGATGGCACAAGCACTCTTCCACTGAGCTACAACCCCAATTAGTGTTTAATTATTTACAAACAAATTATAATAACCCCAATTAGTGTTAATTTAATATTAATAATAGACTTCATGTCTTCAAGGCATTGTAGTGATTCTACATCCACCTCTACCTAAAGATTTGCCTTCTATTTATTTATTACAAGCTCCAAATCCATCGAATAAACTCCAAGCTCAAATCCATCGGCGATGGCACTCGATGCTTCTTCACAAAGTAGGCGTGGATTTTACCGTGGCTTTTTGCATGCCAATTTGGATTTTTTGAATGTCATCACATGTTATAGATATGTATTTTGAGCGAGGGGTTAAACACATTATACCCAGTGAGATAGCATTACTAGTGCCTTCCGCCCGACATTAGATGTTTGTTAGAGATAAGTGGTGAATTGCACTTCATGATCGGATTGCACACACTATCTTACAAGGATCTCGTTGTTCCTTTCTTCTTAAGTGTTATTCTCTTTTTTTGGTGGTTCTATATTAGGTGTAAGATTGTCTAAGTATGAAGGAAGGTGGGAAAACATCGGATCAATATCATCGAAGTAATGGACATTTTGTATTATATTAGAATTATCATTTGCAATAGGGCAATGTTCGAACGAACTTAAACTAGCAATAAGGCAAGCTTGGGAAAAGGGTTATATGGAAAAGAAGAACATGCAAATGAAGGAAAGGAAAGTAAAACTAGCGATTAGGCGGGGCATAAACATGCGGAGATATCAAATAGGTACATTTATCGTAAGGTGTATTCTAAGATATACCCATGAGATACCATAAACTATTATTGATTGAAAATCATAAGGAAACGAAGACAACTTTTTTTTGTAAAATAGGTGTTGCCATACTAGAAGTTGCCATTAATGCTATTATATTACTTAGGACTTTGGTGTTTGCATGAGTCAAGGTTTGAAATGGCGGATCTTTATCCTCCTTAATTGCTAGGTTAAGCTTATTTTGAAGGTATAAGAATAAGAAGTGATAAGAAGGGTTATGTAGTTATCCAAAGATGTGTTTTAAGTGTTTCTTCAAAGGCACTTTTTTATTTGTACACAAGAAATTTGGCGGCCTTGGCCGCCGCAAACACCTTTTGTATGCACTCAGAATTTTATTTGGATCATATGATAATTCAAGAACATGTGGAAATTGAACCCACACTGCCGTCGTATGGTCTCGTGTCCATATGATAGATGGGTGTTGTTTCAAGTACCATGAGACTCCCATTTTGCGCATTTCCTTCTATTCTATTCTTTTACCTTTCTTCTTTTTCTTTCTTCTTTTTACCACTTTCGAGGACATCGATTGGGTTTTGAGCTGCGTGGGGATTGCCCATTACCGATTGGCCTGAGCACTAGACCACCACCTTGGTGGGCTTTTATTGTCCATTCTTTATTCCGAACCACCCGGTGGGTTGTTAAGTTGGTTTGAGCGGGTGGGGGTCATCTACAACCGATGGCTTGACCACTAGACCACCCGTGGTAGGAGTTTTTGTCCATTCTTTATTCTGAACCACCCGGTGGTTGTCAGTGGGTTTTGAGCCTGGGTGGGGGTCGTCCACAACCAATGGCTTGACCACTAGACCACCACCGCGGTGGGCTTTTTGTCCATTTTTATTTTGCACCATCTAATGATAGTCGATTGGGTTTTGAGCACGGGTGGAGATTGCCCATAACCAATGGCACGATGACTAGGCGAACACTATTATGGGCGTCTTTTTACAAACCCCTCCCTTCCCTTTATTTTTGTTTTCTTTAAATTGCGGAAGTGGGTCAATGGCACCTCATGGTAGCCAGAACAACGAGCCATCTATAATCGGGACTTGGAAGATGGTACATGTGAAAGGTTAGGGTGTATCTTATTGGAAGTCTAGTTCGATGTGCATGATATTCTTTATATTTTTATTATTATGTATATAAAGGAAGACTTATTATTAATGCCTCATGGTAATCGAACAACGGGATATCCATGATCAGGGCTTGGAAGATGATACATGTGGAAGGTTAGGACATACCGTATTGGAAGTCTAGGTCGGTGTGCATGGGTTTCTATACATTTGTTGTATCGATGTATACAAAGGAAGGCTTAAGAAAAGCGTACCCCATCATAAAAGCGACTCTTTGTAGGCGATATTCTTAGTGCACCTTCTTTGTGTCCTCTGGCGAGAGGAGATGAGCACGTCATGTCTATTTCACATGCGGTAAAGCGTCATGTATAGCTGGCCATGTGCGAACACATCGATGCGAAGGTCGATGGCGACAAGATCTAATGTCCCGACAACTATTGGAAATGGTCGAGTAAGATAATCGGAGAGGCAATTGTCTCACGTGAATGGTCCAAGGTTGATTATCGGCCGATAGAAGAAATCATCTCTAGAGATTGGGTATGTGCATGAATCATCATCGATATGCCGTCTAATACCTTCACCATTACAAACTTTGTGTGCATTGATACAATCATAACCCTCGCATTTTTCACAAGACCCTTTTCCATGTCGGTCATTTCATAATGATATATAGCATCCACCTTAAGTTTGAGTTAAGTAGTTGGATATTCCGGAATGTGTGAAGTTATTAAGAAAATCTGATATTGCATCTGGCGTGATGTGTATGATTTCATCTTGTCGGTTACGTAATCATGGTTGTAATTCGACTTGTCATAACCAGGGACTCTATCAAGAATGCGATAATTGAAGTTATCAACGCTCTTATTGATCGGTGAGAGGAAGTTGTGTTTCTTGCATGTTGTTGGATCTCGAAGGATGTTGGAGGGATATAGGATTTCAACCATTATCTGCTATATTCATAGTTGTGTTAAAGTTGTCCAACGGACTGTGGATTGCTCCTAGTCCTCTCTTATGCGATCGACAAATTGCATTAGTTCAGGGTCATCTGCATTTCGGATAGGTTCTTCCAATCTTAACACATGAAAACTCTGCCACAACAATGATGATTTTATGGATGCATTATATGCTGTTGTTCTTCCTCCCCTTAATGGCGAGCAACCTATCGAAGTCTCGAAGCAATAAAATGTTTGCCACCAAGCGGGATATTGTATGCATAGTTTCTTTGCTATAAATGATCGGCGCTTTCTATGAGTCAACTTTGTTGGCCATGGAGAGCTCATCCCAAATGATAACCCTAAGCTGCAAGCGATAGATCTCTGCTCGGAATCACATTCTATCATCGAGTGGAGCCATGCATTGTTTTCCTCAGCGGGGATCCGGAAGAGCTAGTGGGTTGTTTCGTCCTCACGGATGCTTGGCGAGGCGGATTAATCTTTGTCGTACCACATGGAAACACTATATCTCGGTTGCCTCGTATAGGCGGGCATATGATGTTTTTCCTCGACCTTCTTTTCCATCAATGAAGATTGGTTGATTGCTTTGCGGCAATTCTAACCCACACGAATGAAGTTGTGTATCTCTTTGTCGTTTTTCATTTTGCTTTCGCCATTTACATTTGTAGCATTTAAGTATGCAGCCGTGGTCGAGAAATTTTTCGCAACTCATGTATAACATATCTCCCAACACAAGGTTGGAGTTGGAAACCAAATGCCATGATGTTGGTATTATGTTGTGTTAGATTACTATTGATTAAATGGAGGGATTCATTGAAGGCAATCGGCTCATCGTTTGGATATTTGTCTAATGCGTCAATGCTCATGGGTACTTGGAACCTAATCCATAGCTCCATCATTTGGACCTTGGTCGAGTAGTGATATAGCAAAAAGAAAATATGGTTGTCTAGGACTCAATGACGAGGCTGCGTCCTCCATGACTAGTGTTGCTTCATTATATCTTTGTGAGCAATCCCTTTGCTTTTTTGGTTGTCGTTGATATGTCCCATGACCTTGATCATTAACGATCTTTAGCTCGTTCCATGACCTTACATGGTGGGAGGAACAAAATTTGCCACTGGTAGATGCCTCCACGACGCTAGGCGAGAGAAGCAAAGCGTATTCTACATACTAATCGTTGTCTTAAACTTTTCCTCACAAAATGTTTTTTGTAAATCCGTCTGTTCTTGTTCTATGTAAGATTCGATTTGGGATTACGATGCGGACTATATATTGTCAATGTATATTGTTCATAGTATTGAATATATGTAAGTGTATCAAATACACGATCAAGATGTCGTAAGAAGTATCGATCTAATAATGAATAGCGTCTTGAATGTAAAGGGTGAAGAGGTAGGCATTTAAAATGAGGGGACTTGTTTGTTATGTTATATGACATTATTCTCCATAATGCCTTTATGGCGAGAAGATAGTGTGCCTTTAAGTATTCACCTAGCTCATTCCTATTACTTGTGAGTGCAGCGGTTTGTCCTTGAGAATTGTGCGGATGCACGCCTTGCATCGGGATTTGTATTCTCGTTATTAATGCGCTATCTTTGGTTATGGATCGATGATGGTTCGGAACTATATGCCTCTCGAGTTATTATCTGAAATCTAGATGTATCAAACCCCTTATATATGTAGCTATGTAAATAAGAAAAAAGCGTGCATGGTGGATGCGGCGTCAACCATATCTGACAATCAAGTTCATGGAGAAAAAATGCATTATACGACTATCCATGCATCGTCTCTACTCCTCCTCTGTATTGCACGTAGCCCTTTGAATCAAGATCTTTTGGAGAGAATAATGGTGTTGTGACTCTGTGTGGATTAATGTGCGGTATATGTAATTTCGGGTTAGAATCTGAACCGATTATGCGGTGATAGTTTGAGAGTGTGGAGGGTCGAGATCATGCAGAAGGTACCTGGCACTGGTAGCTATCCAAAATGAGCCCCCCCAAACACTTGTTGTGGAGGGATTGTGATTTTGCATTCTGAGAATCGGTTGTGAAGGTATCACAACATTGAGGATAAATTTAATCTCACCCTATTTATATAGCTTTGAATAAGAGAGGCGGAAGAAACAAGGTCTTTGCCAGGAGCGATAGCCATTTTGCAGACCACCTTAAATTAGAAAGTCCCATCGATGCGGCTTTTGGGCTTTAATCAACTAATCCTGTAGTTCAGGGTTTCCCTTATGGGTAATTCTTAAGGGGATAAACACAATATATAGGGCAAATTGTATAATTTAGAGGTTAGCTAATGGTGGCAATTTTTCTTCTATATAGAACTTACTTTATACTACCCATGGCGAATTCACAAAAAGAGACTAAGCTATATAGCACAGTTATTTCACCGCTAGATTTCCCTACCATCTAATTTATCGATGAAAAGCAATCGAGCAAGTGAGCTTGTTGTGGGCAAGTTATGGCGAATTAGCTTGTTGTCCTCATTGGTCAATGTGGCACTTTGGGGGAGGGGATGGGTTTACAATTTTATCATGATTGTACACCGTCGTCAACACAAGCCTCAAGAGTATTGCAAAGCCAACTTATCTCTCCGTCTCCTCTTTACCGGTGTATATATCTCTGGTATTTAACAATTCTTGTAGAGTAGATGATATTGCTAGGGCCATGGCGTGAAATTTAATATAAAATTCATTCATACTCTAAATTAAACAAGGGAATTCATTTCGTGTGACTCTATGATATTACTTGGTTAGAATTACATGGGTAAGATTTCATAAAGCATAAGTATTTCACATTCGTATTTGACATAAAATGAACGTGGATCTATGCTGCATTGATGACAACACAAATAATAAAAGAACGAAAAAAAAGGTTGGAGCAATTCATATGATCAGTCAGTTGAACAAAGGAAAGTATGGCATGTCAACTGATGAAAGATATTGCCCTAAATGACATTACTCTTGGTTGGAAAGAAGACCAGTGAATGTATCATATTTTAATATGTTCTATACAACAATGATAATCAGTATGATCATTGAAAGATAAAAGTTTGAAATGGACTACATCTAGTAGTTTTACTTTTAATTCCTCAACGATCGGTGGAGATTGGCAACTCTGCAAAACATCCTGCTTACTGTACGGATGGTAATCCCTACATTGTGCATATGCATAAATAGATGAGTAACTAGAGACAACCATAAACAAGAAAGGATCAAGTTAACTAACTAATAAGATAGCTTTATTGGATATCAAAGTCCTTTCTGGATAGGGCCTAGCTAGTCTCTAATGTTGTTGGAGATTGCTTTGCATTCTCCTTGCCTCGTGGTACCCTCCTATTATTCTGAAATTTTTTTGTATAAGACGTAGATTAATGTCCTTGCTTTTTATCAAAAACGAGCTTGCCTCTGATTCCAACTCCTGTATCATTGCCTAATAAGCACACTTCCTAAGCCTATTTTCACTGCAACTAAAGGAGATCCTCGAATCTATCCTTACAATTTTGCATCTGTTGCATCTTCCCCAAGCATACAAGCAACTGTAAAAGGCTTTCGTAGCTTCAAAAACTGTGGCCTCTTTACTGTGAAATCACTTTGCCCTCCGGTCCCCCGAGGTGGTGGTGTTTCGTGTCGATGGCAAAAACAAATGTGAAGATCAAAGCATTTGCATCAGACAATGTCTATGGGTTTAACTTCCTTGCCAGGCCAAAACTTTTTGTGTTGCCTCCGACATAATAACCCCAGCATTTTGATATTGTGATAAAGTAGTATAGTTGTTGGCAATCGACCCACATTTAGAGAATTGGCAGTTACTTCAAACTCAATTTTTTTAAATAAAATGATAAACTACATGTATAGTTCTCATTTACAACACCAGTTCCATGTACCATTCAATTATTTTAATAGTGCACCATTCAATTACTTTAATTTCTGGTTGACATTTACAATTCGGAAAGTTCAAAACTTGCTATGTTCGACGAGCGGCAAGGTTGACAAGTTTCAGGTTGTTGCCACAACCTACAAAGAGTTATGAAATTTTTGGATTCTTCGTTCTCTCGCGCATTTCATTTGTTGTATCTCAGCTTTGGATAAGTGCAACGCATCTTGCACCTCTATAAGGAGAGGTGGGAGTGCATCTTGCATCTCCTGTGTTGGCCTTCTGATCTGCGCCATCCTTTAATGCCCCTTTTTTATTAAACTTTAAAACCCTCATTTTGATTTCAAATTATAAAGAGCTTCTTGGTGAAAATGGTTGTTGGCCATGACATTAGTGGGCAAGTTGTTAGGAGTATGCATTATGCTAGTGATGAGCATGTAAGCAAGTTGACAACCCAAATTATTATCTTTAGTGTTCTAATTGTTATCTTCATGATATATTTCTCCGAATTGGTCCTACTATCTTTAGTGCTACTATCTTCATTGTTCTAATTGTTATCTTCATAATATATCTCTGAGAGTTGGTCCTATGTCACTCTCACCTCTGCATATTCTTTCAATGTCCAACTGATCATTATATAGTATTCAAGTTGTGCATGTCATTCTTGTGCAATGATCTTCAATACATTGTTCCATTTGATTACATCCACAAATGACATGTAGTGATATAGGATATAGGATTGTTCCATTTCCTTTGCATCCATGAAGGAACCAATTAGCTACAAGAGATTCTAAAGTCATCTATAAATTGTTCCTTTAGAAACTAGCCATAAGCTTCAATCCTACATTATCTCCATGCCTTGATTATCTTGTGTATTTTGGTCAACAAGAGAGACTTTAACCAGAGATACAGTCCAACAATTCCAATTCTTTGCCCACCACAAAGCAGAGCTATTTCTTGATCTAGAACCCGATATTATCGATTATGGGATATCACATTATTATCAATCTCTTTTATAGTATGAGAAGGAAAGCACCAATATAATCTCCATTCATCCTATAGATCATGCTCCAAAAACATAACCATCCTCCAATATCTAATCTGACCCTATTAAGCACTTGAGGCCATTCAATTTACAGCTTCTACATCAACACCCTTGCATCTTTTCGCCTAGCAGCGGGTCGTGAAGTCATAATCGAATAGAGTTATGAAAAGAGATGAAAATTTATTTGTTCCCGTGTGGTTAGTGATATTAACTCCTAAGTTGAAGAACGACCACAAAGGTAACCATTTTCAAAGCATAATAACGATTAAAGAGAAACATGAACCTAGAAGTTCATCAGAATAATTCCCCCCTGCGTATCATTTGAAACGTAGTGCAGATGAAGATCACAGTGGTAGATCATGCCACGTTTCATAGAATACTATATCTGAATTTCGAAAGCCTTCATTTGATTAACTAGCAAGAGATTATACCTGCAGATTTTGCAGATCCACCGTTCCTTTACAAGGCCATGTGCAAAGTGGTGGTTGCTGTCAATTATAGCAGGCGCTTCTTGAGGCAGATGCATGTACTGGTATATCCGTTCTACAGACACAATGTAATTTGCTGCAAATGTTAACCATTGAAGCGAGAAAATTTGTGCGTCGTTTAATGAGAGGGCATAAGACAAGGAGAGTCCAGCAAGCCGTTCACCTTCTGCATGATCTCGACCCTCCACACTCTCAAACTATCACTGCATAATCAGTTCCAGATTCTAACCGAGAATTACATACTGCACATTAATCCACACAGAGTCACAACACCATTATTCTCTGCCAGCATCTTGATTCAAAGGGCTACGTGCAATACAGGAGGAGGAGTAGAGACGATGCATGGATAGTCGTATAATGCATTTTTTCTCCATGAACTTGATTGCCGTATTATGGTTGACGTCGCATCCACCATGCACGTCTTTTTCTTATTTACATAGCTACATATATAAGGGGTTTGATCTGACTAGATTTGGATAACTTCGAGAGAGGCATATAGTTCGGAACCATCATCGATCCATAACCAAAGATAGCGTTAATAACGAGAATACAAATCCGTGCGGGCGGGCATCGCACACAATTCTCAGGACAAAGCGCGGACCAAGTAATAGGAATGAGCTAGGTGAATACTTAAAGGCACACTATCTTACGCCATAAAGGCATTATGGAGAATAATGTCATATAACATAACAAACAAGTCCCTCATTTGTTAAATGCCTACCTCTTCACCCTTTACATTCGAAGAAGGCGGTCATTATTAGACCGATACTTCTTACGACATCTTGATCGGTATTTGATACACTTACATATATTCAATACTATGAACAATATACATTGACAATATATAGTCGGCATCGATTATTCGAAATCGAATCTTCCATAGAACAAGAACAGACGGATTTACAAAAACATTTTGTGAGGAAAAGTTTAAGACAACGATTAGTATGTAGAATCGTTTTGCTTACGCCCTAGCGTCGGTGAGGCATCTACCTGCGGCAAATTTTGTTCCTCCACCATGTAAGGTCATGGAGCGAGCTAAAGATCGTTAATGATCAAGGTCATGGGACATATCAACGACTGCAAAAGCAAAGGGATTGCTCCACAGCATATAATGAAGCAACACTAGTCATGGAGGATGCAGTTTCTCTGTCATTGAGTCCTAGACAACCATATTTTCTTTTTGCTATATCACTACTCGACCAAGGTCCAGCGATGGAGCTATGGATTAGGTTCCAAATACCCATGAGCATTGACGTACTAGACAAATATCCAAACGATGAGCCGATTGCCTTCAATGAATCCCTCCATTTAATCAATAGTAATCTAACACAACATAATACCAACATCATGGCATTTGGTTTCCAACTCCAACCTTGTGTTGGGAGATATGTTATACATGAGTTGCGAAAAATTTCGACCCACAGGCGTGCTTAAATGCTACAACAGAAATGGCGAGCAAAATGAAAAACGATCAGCGAGAGATACACAACTTCATTCGTGTGTGGTTAGAATTGCCGCAAAGCAATCAACCAATCTTCATTGATGGAAAAGAAGGTCGAGGAAAAACATCATATGCCTGTCTATACGAGGCAACCGAGATATAGTGTTTCCATGTGGTGCGGCGGCATTAGCGCCGCCCGGTGCCGGGAGGGACGAACAACCCACTAGCTCTTCCAGATCCCCGTTGAGGAAAACAATGCAGGGCTCCACTCGATGATAGAATGTGATTCCGGAAGCAGCAGATCTACTGCTTGCAGCTAGGGTTATCATTTGGGATGAGCTCTCCATGGCCAACAAAGTTGACTCATAGAAAGCGTCGATCATTTATAGCACACTCTGTTTTGTTTTGGCGAGTTATGGGAGATGCTGTTTTTTTAGTGTGGAAAAAAACAAAATTCAAAAAACATTACCAAGTCCATGAATAACATATATACCATTAAATATAACACAAATCCCATAACACACCAAAACAAAAATTATCAATTTTCAATACAAAAAAACAACTGGCAACAACCCAATTCCACTTCTTTGCAAAAAGAAGTGGAGTTTTCTATAGCTCTTATATTTTGGATTCTCATGAGCTAGTGTACAGACAGTTCAAGATTTAGAGATGTACATCTCCCCTATGTACATATAGAAGGAAATCAACTCCTTGCTTTAGATGAGTTTTACCAAAGCTTTCAAGGCAAGAATCAACATAAACTAGAAAATGGAATTTAGCATTTAAAGAAATACGAATCTGGCACCTCCTTACTAGCTCACAATTCAAATATCAATGAAATGCAGGACTACAACGACTACTACTATTGCCAAGATTCCTGGGATGAGCACACGATAATGGAAAAGCACAAGTGCCCATCAATTTTGCCATTGCTATGTTTGCATCTCTTCCAATAGGATGGTAGATGTGCATATTTATTTGCACGTGGCTCATTTACTGATAATGCAAGCTAAACTAGTTTTTTCTCATCATCCACATGTAGATTAATAAATACAAGTATCTTCTTCATTCTAAATATCCCACATGTTACCAAAAAAAAACACTTTTCATTGATCTCAAAGGGTGATGCACACACTATTGTACAAGGATCTCAATGTTCCTTTCTTCTAAGGTATTATTATCTTTTTTGGTGGTTGTACATTAGGTGTAACATTATCTAAGTATGAAGGAAGGTGGGACAACATGCAGATCAATATCATCAGTAATGGACATTTTGTATTATATTAAAATTATCATTCGCAATAGGGCAATATCCACAAACTTGAACCGGCAGTAAGGCAAGCTTAGGGAAAGGGTTAGGTGGAACATGCAAATGAAGGAAAAGAAAGAAAAACTAGCCATAGGGCAGGCATAAACATGTTGAGATATCAAATAAGTACATTTTCTTGTGAGGCGTATTCCTAAGTATAGCGGCTAAAATTTAGCCTCAGGTGGAATATACAAAAAGAATTGCATGTTCTAGATATGAACAGAGAGGGGTTGTAGAACCGGTATAGAGGCCCAAAGATTTTTTGCATGTCAGAGGTGTTCTCCTTATTCAAATCGGCAGCTAAAATTTATTCGAAAACTTAGAAATCAGTAGATTTGTAAAAAACGAAATTCCTTTTTCTCTTTACCTGCCCTTGTGAAAATGGCACAGCTGCTGTTGAATCTTCTCGAATGGTGCATGGGTAATGAATCGAGCTATGCCTCTTCAAATCCCCCTCATGGAACTTGCAAAATCTGGGCAAAAAAAATGGCACACATGGTGAAATGAGGACAGCGGTTTGAGCATAGAAATTTTGAGACACGAACTATGGTAGCCCGTTTGAATTTTATAGACAAGATTTATAAGACTATTGCCGCTGCACGTGGAATGAATAGGAGAGAGGTAAGCAAACTTCCTCGAGTAGCTTTCCAGCTTTATTCTTAGCGAGTTGCAGATGTCCACTTACTTAAGCCAGTTATGAGTCTTAACCGTCCTGCTCAGAGAATGAGAAGGAGCCAAGTTTCTTCCATTTTGATAGTTTGGAGACATGTGTTTTGGGGCCTTGCAGTTGTTCTTATCCTCCATTCATTTGTATTGCATGCGTATGGTATCCTACCATTATTTAAAGGCGCAATGTGTTCTATAGTATTGAGAAGTAAAAAGCTTTTTGTCTGCAGAGAAGTTCCATTATCAATTTCCAACGGGAGATTCACTTTGGAGAATCAAGATTCTTTTTATGCATGAGCAAATACATAGCAGAAATTTCAGCGTCCTCATTTTCTCATCTTTGTACGAAGTCCTTGGCTTATTTCAGTTGTCTGCAGGTCATTTTCTCATACAACATGAAGATGAACAATAATTTAATAAGCTATGCCAATAGTTTGATCATTTCTTTGTAATTCTTTATCTGCGCCTCCTCACAAGGTAATCTTCTATATATTCTATCGACTATTCATTTCTAAATTAGACCTTCTTGAGAAGTTACAATTCTCGGTCAATGCATCCATTGCAGACTCCAAGCTTAAGAAGAAATTTTGTGTTTCCTTTTCTTTACTTTGCGAATGGGAGCTTAATATCTGAATAACATCTTCACAATCTATGGCCATGATTTGGCTCCTTTAGAAGGTCTGGACTCTTTATTTTTCCTCTCAAGTTATAGTTGACTATATAATCAACCTTGAGGGCAAGGTCCAAAAGGAGGGGGAGGAATGTTACTTGTGCTCCCAAGGGCATAGCCGGAATCGGGCCCTTGACGGACGTCCATGAGCATGGAGGTATTATTGGTCGCGATTGACGGGCATTTGTGATTTAATGGGCGTGTTGGTATGTCGGTCACGGTGGCGGGATCTTGGGGTAAATGGTATTAATCGCTGGCGGGTAATGGTTCGCTAGAGGGCTAATATTGTTAAATATTAAGCGGCGGCAACATAGCGAGGGGATTGACGAAGCGAGAGGACCCATAAGCTTACATGGTTAACATTAGATATTAATGTTAATGTAAGGCCCTAGGGGCCAATGCTATTTAAATATAAGTTAGAAGGTTAGCTATGGTTTTAATGAAACATTAAAGTGACACATGGCGTGAAATGGTTCGATGGGTTTCTTAAACCTGATATATCAGGGTTTCTTAAACCTGATATATGAGGGAGATGCCAGATCTCTAAAAGGGGCTATACTGCATGGATTCGGGTCAAGTAAAGGCGATCGGCTTTGTTTTGGGCATGCAAGAGGCTGTGTGAGCTCAAGTGGGCGGATTATAAAGCCCTCTGAGGGGAGGATTGGCGAGGATCTGGAAAACCGGGTTAGTGAGATAGTCGGCCCGATTCTGGCGTGATTGATCGTGTTTGATTCAAGAACCCGATTTGGAATCGATTTGGAATCGAAGTGGATAGTGTGGCCCCAAAGCTGATCCGATTTTGCGGGAGCGGATCGGCACTAGAACCATAGAATTCGGATTGCAGCCTAGGGCTGTGTTTACGATCACAGAGCACATTGCTACTGCCCATGAATGAATTGGGATCAGATGGCTTGATAAGTCGATTACGCTAAGCATTCTTGTTAGTTGATTGAGGGGATTAGCCCATAGAGTCGAAAATAGCGCCCTAAAAGTACGTGCTTGCGGATCTTAAAGGCGGTGGCTTCTACCAAGGATCGGGTGGAGGAAGGACCGGTGGAGGTGCCGGCCAGGGAGGATTCATTCAAAGAATCCGCATTTTGCCGAGAGCCTTCTTTTGTGTTTACGATCTCAAAGGCCAGTTACTCTTGCCGAGAGATCAATCAGTGAAGCATCGGTAGGTGCTTAACTTTTCGAGAGGGATTCTTTGAAGGAATCTCAGGCTTACGTGTGGAAGTTCACATAGCGATGGCCGATAAGATTAGCGAGGGGGATCCGGGATCCAAGGTGCGGGTGGAAGCTAGTCGGCGTTAACACGTGGGCAGAGATTGTTCTTAAGGAAAATTTTTGCGTCGTAACAATGGTATCAGAGCTGTGGCTGTGAATCTAGTTTTCTGGGCTGAAAACTTAGTGTGTCTTCAAGGGAAGATGGCGTCCATTGAACAAGAAGTCAATAAACTAGTTACTAAACAATGCAGTTTAATTGCTGAAGTACTTGAAGAAGATACCAAGGGTATTTCTTCACAAGTCCCTTCCCAGGAAAGTTTTGACTGCTTGAATGAACTTCTGGCTTATCATCAGTTAGTTTGCAAAAAACTGGGGAATTAAGAACCTATGAGCAAGAGCTTCGGAAGCTGTTTGCAATTGTTCAGCCTCTGGATGATGAAAGTCAGGTCTTTTATTTTATGCGTGGCAAGATTGCTGGATATGCTGATGTTAATGACCAACCAAAATCAGGAAATCCCATGTCTTTGTGAACACTTGCTCGTATGCTATGCACAAAATGGGACCCTCATAGATTAATTCCTTGCCTTAGAGACATACCTTCCGTGTTTCTTGGATTATCATAGCTTTAAAATCACATCAAGTGCGATTTAAATGTGCTACAATTTGTATAATTGTTTCTTTTAAAGCAACTTGGAGGACATCACTTTTACTATTTTGTCTACCTAGTCGAGTATTATTTGCCTAAAATAACATGATGTTGGAGATCATGGTGACCATGTTCCAATATTTTTAGGTTATAACTATTGCAAATATGAGCCTTTCATTTTTTGGTTGCCCCTAGGGGGGCAAACCCCTGTTTATGTGGGTTTGTGGCATATCCTAAGTATATGCTAGAATATACCTAGGATATGCTGGTGACTGCTCCAAACCTGCTCTTGGTTGTAAACTGGCGGTCGTGATTGTTGCTGGGTGGCTGGTGTGGAAACTGGCTAACCGGCACCCTGGGCATGTATTCTATGCAATCTTTGTTCTTTAATAGATATTTGGAGCCTTATTCTGCTATAGCCATTCGGGGTAAGGCAGCAAAGCGGTGAAGCTCAAAACTATGATGAAACAATATCTTGGGATTCTTAGAGATACAACTTGGGTTTGTCTTTTAGCAATAATCTTTTGTCTGTAGTGAGCAAGCTTTTGTTTTGTAGCAAACAAGATCTTGTCTCATAGCCGAGGCTCCATCGGATCACAAAAAGCGGGCTCTAATGGAAATGCTCACACTTTAAGATTCTTAGGTGCCTTTGATTTATTGATATGGCAAAGTAGGAAATCCGAGTTCGAGGCTCAATGGGGATGCACCCTTAGTCTCTTTTGCTCCGTCATTGTGCACAAGAAGGATGGTCTATTTGTTTTCAAGGAATTGGCGAGCCAATGGGGCTGTATCAAACTTGCTCATGAAGTTTTATTCCAGGTAGTATCCTCTGCCGCAGAAAGGTTACAATCATTTGTGCGTGTGCACTTAAGGAAAATTTGATTGCCTTTACTCAAAGGGATCTTAATGAGATTGGACAAAGAGGAGTTAATTTAAGTGGAGGACTGAAGCAACGGATACAACTAGCTCATGCATTGTATAGTGACTCTGATATTTACATAATGGGTGATCGGCTTCCTTTCTTTGTGGATGCTCAAACTGCTGCTTTGTTGCTCAAGGTGTCAAAGGATCGATGATTTTATTTGGCATTTTTTACTCTGCAGAAATGCATTTCAGGAATGTCATTGACTAAAGCTATCATCTTAGTGACACATCAAGTGGAGTTTTTGCCTAAAGCAGACAAAATTCTGGTAAGTGCCTTGCATCAATGATATTTAGGTCTATATCTTGACATGATGATGAAACATAGGGTACATTTAGACTTATAAAGCAGACATGAGTTGACTTTGTTGTCAAACTATAATGGCACTACAATTTAGAGACTTGGTGTTTGAAAGTTATCATCAACTTTGCTGATCAATTGAGAAAATGGATTAAGCTACAAAAAAAGAAGTGCTAAGTTTTGACAACCTTAGATGTAACTAAACATCGTCTTTTAGGTGAAATTCAATTTGGAAAGACAATGTCCTGCATGAACATCTTGAACTCATCTATCTCAATTCCAGATGATGCAAGCTAGAGAAATAAAGTAGGCCGCCAAATATGATGAGTTGTTGACAGCTGGAAGTATGTTTGTGACATTTCTGAATGCACATAATAATGCAAGAGAGCATGCATCTTTAGCCGAAAATATTTTAAAGCCAAAGAAAAAGTCTTTCATGATGCAAAAGACATGTCCGTGAAGGTGCACAATACAACTGTTGATGTTAGTCAATTAACAAAGGATGAGGAAAAAGAAATGGGTGGCTTGGGCATTAGATCACTTATGAGTTATGTAGGAATAAGCAAGGGGGATGTAATTTTCACTCTAGCTTTGGCAGCACAAATCATATTTGTAATTGGCAGACAGTAAGCAACTTCTGGTTGGCCACTGATCGAATGCAAGATTAAGTCCAATGTTAGTAATTGTTTATGCAATGATTTCTTTTACTGGAGGTTGGTCCATGTGCGTGGTAAATCATATAAATCTCTTGGCCTCAAAGCATCAAAGGCTTTCTTTTCTGGCTTTATGGATTCTTTGTTCAGTGCACCTATATGTCTATATTTGATTCGACACCTATTGGCAGAATCCTAAACCGGGTATATTATTTTTCAATTAGTGTCCATGATACTAGAATATAGAATTGATTTACTATTGACAATTAATTGGATGTGGTTTTCAGACTTCATTAGACATGAGCATATTGTATATAGATATTCCAATGCGCCTTGCATTTATATTTGCAGAAATATTTGATGTTATTGCTATACTGGTTGCAATGTCTATTTACATACTATTAATAAAAACTAAAATATCTTGCCTTCAAAAAAAAAAAAAAACAAAAAAAAACAATTGTGACGTGGAAAGTGTTATAATGATTGCCATTCCAATGACTGGGACTGCTTATTGGCTACAGGTACATGGCTATCAATATTTAAGGAAAAGGAGGTCAAATATGTCAGTCTTAAAAATCCACTTTCAATAAATACCATTTATATATTTGCCTCTTGAAATGTTTTTTTGGCGTGACAACTATCTGGACTTTTGAAAAGCAAGAGCATATTTGTGGTAAAGCTTTACAAGCTATGGATATTGATGGTTTTGTAAATCTTCAAACTTTCATAGCTTATGAGTGGGCAGCACTTCTTGTTGAATTTCTGGAAACTCTTATATTATCTCAATTTGAAACCTTTGCTCATGGTTACGCAATCACGGAAGGCGATGAAGTAAGGCAATTTATTTCTCCTAACATCCATTTTCTTCTATTTCAACTGTTTTTAACTTTTAACAATTTTGAGCGGCTTGTTGGACTCTCCTTATCTTATGCCCTCTCATTAAGCGGCCTTACCAGATTTTCTCGCTTCAATGGTTAACATTCGCGACAAATTACATTGTGTCGTAGAGCGGATATACAAGTACATGCATTTGCCTCAAGAAGCGCCTGCTATAATTGACAGCAACCACCACTTTGCACATGGCCTTGTAAAGGAACGGTGGATCTGCAAAATCTGCAGGTATAATCTCTTGCTAGTTAATCAAATGAAGGCTTTCAAAATTCAGATATAATATTCTATGAAACGTGGCATGATCTACCACTGTGATCTTCATCTGCACTACATTTCAAATGATACGCAGGGGCCCTGAAGAACTTCTAGATTCATGTTTCTCTTTTAATAGTTATTATGCTGAAAATAGTTACTGCTGTGGCTGTTCTTCAACTTAGGAGTTAATATCACTAACCACCTGGGAACAAATAAATTTTCATCTCTTTTTATAACTCTATTCGATTATGACTTCGCCATTTGCTATTTGAAAAGATGCAAAGGGTGTTGATGTAGAAAAGCATGTTGAATAGCCTCAAGTGCTTAATAGGGTCAGATTAGATATTGGAGAATGGTTATGTTTCTGGCGCATGATCTATAGGATGAATGGAGATTATATTGGTGCTTTCCTTCCCATACTATAAAAGAGATTGATAATAATGTGATATCAGGTTCGGTATCAAGAAATAGCTCCGTTTGTGGTGGGCAAAGAATTGGAATTGTTGGACTATATCTCTGGTTAAAGTCTCTCTTGTTGACCAAAATACACAAGATAATCAAGGCATGGAGATAATGTAGGATTGAAGCTTATGGCTAGTTTCTAAAGGAACAATTTATAGATGACTTTAGAATCTCTTGTAGCTAATTGGTTCCTTCATGGATGCATGCAGTGAAATGGAACAATCCTATATCCTATATCACTACATGTCATTTGTGGATGTAATCAAATGGAACAATGTATTGAAGATCATTGCACAAGAATGACATGCACAACTTGAATACTATATAATGATCAGTTGGACATTGAAAGAATATGCAGAGATGAGAGTGACATAGGACCAACTCTCAGAGATATATCATGAAGATAACAATTAGAACAATGAAGATAGTAGCACTAAAGATAGTAGGACCAATTGAGGAGAAATATATCATGAAGATAACAATTAGAACACTAAAGATAATAATTTGGGTTGTCAACTTGCTTACATGCTCATCACTAGCATAATGCATGCTCCTAACAACTTGCCCACTAATGTCATGTCCAACAACCATTTTCACCAAGAAGCTCTTTATAATTTGAAATCAAAATGAGGGTTTTAAAGTTTAATAAAAGGGGCATTAGAGGATGGCCAGATCGAGAAGGCCAGAGGAGGAGATGCAAGATGCACTCCCACCTCTCCTTATAGAGGTGCAAGATCGTTGCACTTATCCAAAGCTGAGATACAACAAATGAAATGCTGAGAGAGCGAAGAATCCAAAAATTTCATAACTCTTTGTAGGTTGTGGCAACAACTGTAACTAATCAACCTTGCATTTCGTCGAACATAGCAAGTTTTGAACTTTCCAGGAGTTGTAAATGTCAACTAGAAATTAAAGTAATTGAATGGTGCACTATTAAAATAATTGAATGATACATGGGAACTGGTGTTGTAAATGAGAACTATACATGCGGTTTATCATTTTATTTACAAAAATTGAGTTTGAAGTAGCTGCCAATTCTCTAAATGTGGGTCGATTGCCAACAACTATACTACTTTATCACAATATCAAAATCTTTGAGGTTATTATGTTGGAGGCAACACAAAAGTCTTGTCTGGCAGGGAAGTTAAACCCATAGACAATGTCGATGCAAATGCTTTGATCTTCACATTTTTTTTTGCCATCGACCGCGAAACACCACCACCTCGAGGGGACCCAGGAGGGCAAAGTGATTTCCGCGATTAAAGAGGCCACACATTTTGAAGCTCACGAAAGCCTTTTATAGTTGCTTGTGTGCTTGGGGAAGATGCAACAGATGCAAAATTGTAGGATAGATTCGAGGATCTCCTTTAGTTAAGTGAAAATAGGCTTAGGAAGTTGCTTATTAGGCAACCACTTCAAGTGATACGAGGAGTTGGAATCGAGAGGCAAGCTTCGTTTTTGATAAAAAGCAAGGACATTAATCTCGTCTTATACAAAAAATTTCAGAATAATAGGAGGGTACTACGAGGCAAGGAGAATGCAAAGCAATCTCCAACAACATTAGAGACTAGCTAGGCCCGTCGAGAGAGGAACTTGAGATCAATAAAGCTCTCTTATTAGTTAGTTAACTTGATCCTTTCTTATTTATGGTTGTCTCTAGTTACTCATCTGTTTTATGCATATGCACAATGTAGGGATTACCATCCGATCGATTAAGCGGGGATGTTTTCTTGAGAGTTGCCAATCTCCACCGTCGTTGAGGAATTAAAAGTAAAACTACTAGATGTAGTCCATTTCAAACTTTTATCTTTCAATGATCATCACGATTATCATTGTTGTATAGAACATATTAAATATGATACATTCAGCTGGTCTTCTTTCCAACCAAAGAGTAATGTCATTTTAGGCAATATCTTTCATCGAGTTGACATGCCATACTTTCCTTTGTGGCGGATCATATGAATTGCTCCAACCTTTTTTCGTTCTTTTTATTATTTGTGTTTGTCGTCAATGCGGCATAGGTCCACGTTCATTTTATGTCAAATACGAATGTGAAATACTTATGCTTTATGAAATCTTACACATGTAATTCTAACCAAGTAATATCATAGAGTCACACGAAATGAATTCCCTTGTTTAATTTAGAGTATGAATGAATTTTATATTAAATTTCAAGCCATGGTGCCCTAGCAATATCATCTATTCTACAAGAATTGTTAAATACCGAGATATACACACAGGTAAAAGGAGGCGGAGAGATAAGTTGGCTTTGCAATACTCTTGAGGCTTGTGTTGGCGACGGTGTACAATCATGATAAAATTGTAAACCCATCCCCTCCCCAAAGTGCCACATTGACCAATGAGGGACAACAAGCTAATTAAGCCATAACTTGCCCACAACAAGCTCACTTTCTTTCGTTGCTTTTCATCGACAAATTAGATGGTAGGAAAATCTAGCGGTGAAATAATTGTGCTATATAAGCTTAGTCTCTTTTGTGAATTCATGGCCATGGGTAAGTATAAAGTAAGTTCTATATAGAAGAAAAATTGCCACCATTAGCTAACCTCTAAATTATACAATTTGCTCTATATATTGTGTTTATCCTTAAGAATTACCCATAAGGAAACCCTGAACTCTGAGGATTAGTTGATTAAAGCCCAAAAGTGTGCAGTCGATGGGAATTTCTAATTTAGGTGTGGTCTGCAAAATGGTTATCGTTCACAGGCAGCACCTTGTTTCTTACGCCTCTCTTATTAGGGGCTATATAAATAGGGTGAGATTAAATTTATCCTCAATGTTGTGATACCTTCTGGCCGATTACATAATACAAAATCACAATCCCCTCCACAACAAGTGTTTGGGGGGCTCATTTTGGATAGTACCTTCTGCATGATCTCGACCCTCCACACTCTCAAACTATCCTTTGCATAATCGGTTCAGATTCTAAGCGAGAATTACATCTTTGCACATTAATCCACACAAAGTCACAACACCATTATTCTCTGCCCGACATCTTGATTCAAAGGGCTATGTGCATCACAGGGAGGAGGAGTAGAAGCGATGCATGGATAGTAGGTATAATGCATTTTTTTTTCTCCATGAACTTGATTGTCATTATTATGGTTGGCGTCGCATCCACCATGCCGCGTCTTTTTCTTATTTCCATAGCTACATATATAAGGGGTTTGATAGCTAGATTTCAGATAACTCGAGAGAGGCATATAGTTCCAGAACCATCATCGGTCCATAACCAGCAGAGCGTTAATAATGAGAATACAAATCCCAATGCAAGGCAGGCATCTGCACACAATTCTCAAGGACAAACTGCCAGACCAAGTAATAGGAATGAGCTAGGTGAATACTTAAAGGCACACTATCTTCTGCCATAAAGGCATCATGGAGAATAATGTCATATAACATAACAAACAAGTCCCCTGCTGTTAAATGCCTACCTCTTCACCCTTTACATTCGGCGAGGTCATTATTAGGCTGGAAGATACTTCTTACGACATCTTGATCAGGTATTTGATACACTTACATATATTCAATACTATGAACAACTAGTTATGGTGCCCGGCGTTGCCGGGCTTTACTAACAATTTGAAGAGGCAAGGATAATATAGAGCAACTCTTTAAGCTTCATTTGCCGTGAAGGTCTCCGATGTTGTACTATAGATATATGATGCTACATTGTGTACTTTTACTAAACTGAAGCAACATTAGTTATAGCTGAAGTTGTGTATGCTCCTCTTCGTTTCGGTAGGAGGTAGTGACATTTAGAACTTGATTTTGTAGGTCTTGATGGTTGTGGAAATTGATACGCCAAAAAGTAGATATGTTATCACGAGAATTTTGAACATGTCCCATTGTGAAATTTGAGTGGTCTAATATGCGGTTATAGTGGTTTGCAAAAGTATATCTTATATGTCTACAATGGCAACTATGTCAACAATGGCAATTGTTATTGAATTGGGAGTTGGATTAAGGAACAACGAAGAGAAAAACTATATGTTACCTCAATGGGATATCCTAGCAGGCAAACCATGGAGAATGACAATTTCAAAGGGCACAAACCAACCTAAAGAGATCCAAACACAAAATGTTTATAATGTATGTGAATGAGCTATTAAAAGGCTTTCTTAAAGCAAGATGTCTCCTTGAAGTTTCAAAAAAAAAAAATGTTTGATCTCTTTCTTGAATTTTCCGCTCTTGGAACTTTAGATAGACAAACTTGTGATTAATTATGGATCTACAATGTTGTCAAGATCTATATGTGATGGTTACTTCATAGGGCTTAGCCCTATGAGAAATTGACAAATGCAACCTCTTTGTTTGTGGGATATATAAACAAGGAATGTGGAACATGTGGAGTACAAAGGCGGAATTTTACAAATAAAACATAAGGTTTGTTATTTGAAGGTTAATTGCAACAAACAAAAGTGCAATGTTACAAAAGGAACCATATAATTCATCTTCATGCCTAAACAGCAGCATTTTTGTATTTAGTATTGGGTGGCCAACCGACTACTTTATGAAGACCTAAATCCACTTGTGCCCTAAGATGATCTATGGCTCAACATATATAAAAGCAGGTTTGCTAATAAGTACTTGAAGATTGATGACACGCAAAAGGAACTGAAAGGGGGAATGGTGGAGGGGCTTTCCTAGGGGTCTTTGATGCCATGCTAACTATGGTGTAAACAATAGGATATTAAAATACCATCTACTTATTTATCTATCTATCAATATTGTATATAGCCAAAAAGCTCCCTCATGAAATGCCAAGTGGTTGTTGACATCTTTGAACTCCCCATGGTCCAACGATGACCTCAAAAATTGTCAAGTAGTTGTTGACATGTTGAATCGTCATAAAAGATGATTTCTTGGTATTGAAGTTGAGCAAGCTCTCGTAAGCTCGTAAGCAAATTGATTCATGTTGTAAGGGACTAACGCATTTTTTAAGAGAAACGAATTCTTATATTCAAAAGCATGCCTATATATGGTATATTTTTCGACCAAAAGCGTCATGACAATTAATGTAGTACAACAATTAATGTTGGCCGGATAGTACAACATTTGACATTTAATCTTCAGCATTAAACATTTAATAAATTTCAAGCAAGTCATCCGTCAATCTAGGATGGATTCACTCTATCAATGCAAACCCTCAAACCGGTACAACATTTGAGAAACCATGGTCCATCAAGCAAAAACCCAATTCCATTGTAGTGCAAGAATATTATTCAAATATAGAAGACATTAAAAAACTTAAAAAAGCGTGAGGATGTAGAAAAAAGGCGGCGAGATGTAGAAGGAATGGATAGATAGATAGGAGAGGCTATATATAGGCATACATGAGTTTGTTCTAGAGATCTAAAAAATGAAGATGCAAGGTGCAATTGCTTTCACGGCAATCCACAAACTTACGTCAATTTGATGATAGACTCTTGTGTTGCATTCCTTAAATTGAATCAATGCTCCCTTTCTTGGGAAGCTGCAAGTATCTTTGCAATAGAACAATCAAACAATAGAACAATCAAACAATAACAATGTGAATGTGTAAAAACTCACTATTTTAGCATGCAATAGCGGCTTTGAATTGGAGACTTATATTATTCTTCAGATTGCCATCAAACATGAATTTCGACATCAAATATCGGAATCATCATGCTAATCGAGTCGCGGACATCACATCCTTACCAAAAAGTTTAATATATTTGCTTAGAACCTCCTGCAATAAAAGGATAAGAGTATACTTCATGATACATCCAAGTCTCATATTTCATCTATCAAATTCTTTCAAACATATATCTAATATATCTAATATTTAAATTCTAATAGGCTAAGCTAAGATAAATGTTTGGAGACCCTCATATTTTTCATGCAATACTAAGTGTTGCAATATAAGTGTATTTGGAAAGTTAGGTTTAAGTAGTCTAGAACAATGTGCTTCCAAGCAAACATGATGATCTATTGCACACATCCCTAGCACATCTAGCATACCATTAGTTCTCAACAATCAATGCTTTGCAAAAAAAGCAATAGTAGGCGCGATGATCTACAAAGGCCTGACAATAGCATATTATTACTTCTCAAGAATTGTTGCCTGCATAAAAGAAGCGATATGGATGATACTCTGCATATTAGGATATTCACATTGAGTTATTTTCATTTCTATAACATTTGTTAATGCTGAAAATTCATTGCTCTGTCTTGAAAACACATTAAACGGCTTTAGCAAGCTAGACAATTTTGGAAATATGTGAGGTGGTCGGGCAAGCGAACTATGTAATTGAAGAATAAAAATTGGCTAATTTCCATTAGAGATAGTTGGATATTTACGAGTTTGTAGCTAATTAAAGAAAAGCGCCAACCTATAGTGAAAATAAAAACTGAGCAAAGCAAGTTTGCAATACCTTCGAGTAGCAAGCCAGACTGTATGGCTGGAGGGTACGTTAATTTCATTCCAGACATTCTATAGAGGGATGATATGCTCAAATTTGGGTTGTAATCATATGTTCTTCCCTAAAGGTTCACATGAGATCCAGGGAAAAAGAAAAAAGCTCTTACCAAGTGCTAGCACTCCAACAACCGTCGAAGACCTCTATGCGTGCCGAAACCTTCCATGGGCCATTACATCAAAGGACCATGTTCAGGTTAAAGCTCCATAAACATTCCTGAGATACTGCAAGCTATACCTAACAAATAGCCAGCATAATATTAAAGCAATGGGCCTAATATGAAGATCAAATTACCAATAGATTACATCGACAATCAGGGTATTCAAAGTATCACCCGGACAATCGGGGTATTCAAAGTATCACTGGGGGCCCGATTTTAGCAATGCTAGATATCAAAAAACCTCGAAACTAAATCAGCTAAAGTCATAGTCTTGCATGCCATATCTAGGGCTTGGTGAGAAAAAGCCCACAAAAATGTACCTAAACTATTCCACACATGAGGATGTAAGGACAAGCTACACTTGTTCATAATCCAAAAAAAAATCTATTAAATTCTGCATCTATATATCATTATGTATAGGAATATGGCATTCAAAGAAACTTCTTACAAACCTAGACTCTTCACAACCCCTTACCTAGGCAGCCCTGTGTGAACAAATTCCCCAATAAATAAGACAGCGTGTCTAATTGCATTTTCTTCAACTACCTTTTGCTTTTCAAAAGACCCGGAAAAGATGGAGTCCTTTAAAAGGGATATTAACTCAAATGCATTCATTGGGCATGGTTTCTTCACTTGTCACAAAATGCCCCTGCATGTGCACCAGGTCTCGACATTATAATATAAATTTAAAACTTATTTCTATTAAGTAAAAAAGTGATCAAAGAACTACAAATAAAGTCTTACTCTGAATTCTTTGAAGGCGACATCAACATCATCTAGACTTGTATTTTCTTCCTCCTCGAACTTTCTTTGGAACATACCCTTTTCTAAAGCACTCATATTCTAAAATTTCTAGAATGTTGATCCGCTGAAAATCAGTTAGTAATATCGGGCAAGATTAAAAAAAATCTCGAGAAGTTAGCAAAGGCAGTGGCATTACAAACATTACCGTCAGTAATGTATGCAGCTAAGGAAGCATTGAGACCATGTCTATGCACTTGCAAATTCTTTAGGGTAATATCATTATCTTCTACATTGTCTATTCAAGATACATGATGAAGAATCCTTTATCTCTACTGCGGAATGAAGCAAATTCTTGAAGATGGAGATTCAAACAAATGTTTAAGCGGCCATTGCAAAATCAAGCCCACTTCAATGCACATCCCACTATAAGAACCATTGGTGTGAGATTAGATTCTAATTTTTCAAAAGCATCAACTTGGTATATCTTAAGAGATGTACAAACCCAATTCTGGCAACTTGGAAATAGAAGTAAGATTCGACACTGCCAAAGCATCAAGCTGGGAGTCTTCCGTCTTCGATCACGACTTCTTCCTCCATTTGTATTATTCTAAATACCTCAAAAATAGAATCAAGCAACCATAAGCGGGCATCTAGAGAGCCCCAGTCGCCAAAATCAGCTCCCTTTCTTCTATAATTATCAATATCATCTCTGCCAGAAATCAAGGAAATCTATATGGAAAACATAACATCTTACAAATTTGGCAAAAACTAGAGCAATCTACTTCCGTACAAAAGGCTCATACTTTACATCTACATGCCACCAACAGTTCCATGTGCATGTTGATACCAAATACCGGGCGGAACTCCAAAAATCCCAATCCATAACAGCATCATTTTGAGCAACCGTGCTAGGCAAGCCGAGGATAAGCCATCCCAAAAGGAAACCACGAAAAATGGGATTTGGGATAACTATAGCCCACAAAAATGTTGATTTTGAAATCATAGTGCAATCAAAATGCCGATTTTTGGAGAGCGGAAATTTTAATTTGAGAAAAAGCTCCCCAACCTTAGAAAAATCAGCGTGAAAAAAATCTAAAAAAGTTTTCACTTGACGGAAAAACCAAATTTAAACAATAGGATATACATTGATAATATATAGTCGGCATCGATTCGAAATCGAATCTTACATAGAACAAGAACGGGGCGGATTTACAAAAACATTGTGAGGAAAAGTTTAAGACAACGATTAGTATGTAGAATCGTTTGCTTACGCCTAAGCGTCGGTGAGGCATCTACCTGCGGCAAATTTTGTTCCTCCACCATGTAAGATCATGGAGCGAGCTAAAGATCGTTAATGATCAGCGTCATGGGACATATCAGCGACTGCGCAAAAGCAAAGGGATTGCTCCTGACATATAATGAAGCAACACTAGTCATGGAGGATCGCGGTTTTCTTTGTCATTGAGTCCTAGACAACCATATTTTCTTTTTGCTATATCACTACTTTCGACCAAGGTCAGCTGATGGAGCTATGGATTAGGTTCAAGTACCCATGAGCATTGGCATTACTAGACAAATATCAAGCGATGAGCCGATTGCCTTCAATGAATCCCTCCATTTAATCAATAGTAATCTAACACAACATAATACCAACATCATGGCATTTGGTTTCCAACTCAACCTTGTGTTGGGAGATATATCATACATGATTTCGCGAAAAATTTCTGACCCCGAAAGCGTGCTTAAATGCTACAACTGAAATGGCGAGCAAAATGAAAATGATGGAAAAGAAAGTAGGAAAAACATCATATCATATGCTGTCTATCACGGCGCCGTAGGATATAGTGTTTCCATGTGAATGCTGACGGCATTAGCCCGCCCGGTACCCGGGAGGACGAACAACCCACTAGCTCTTCGGATCCGTTGTTGAGAAAACAATGCGAGGGCTCCCTTTCGATGATAGAATGTGATTCGAGCGGCCGAATCTACTACTTGCAGCTAGGGTTATCATTTGGGATGAGCTCTCCATGGCCAACAAAAGTTGACTCATAAAGCGTCGATCATTTATAGCAACGGCTATCATGAGACAATATCCGTTTGGTGGCAAACATTTTTTTATTATACGGAGACTTTGGATAGGTTCGCCCGTCATAAAGGGGGAGGAAGAACAACGACATATAATGCATCCATAAAATCATCATTGTTGTGGCGAGTTTTCATGTGTTAAGATTGGAAGAACCTATCCAGAAATGCGGATGACCACGAACTAAATGCAATTTGTCGATCACATAAGAGGACTAGGAGCAATCCGGTCCATTTGGACATCTTTAACACAACTATGGATATAGCGGTCTCGGTTGAAATCTTTATATCCCTCAACATCCTTTGAGATCCAACAACATGCAAGAAACACAACTTCCTCTTCACTCTCACCGATCAATAAGAGTGTTGATAACTTCAATTTATAGCATTCTTGATAGAGTCCCTGGTTATGACAAATTATTCACAGCCATGATTACGTAATCGGACAAGATGAAATCATACGATCGCATTATGCAATATCAGATTTTCTTAATAACTTCACACATTCCGAATATCAACCCCAACTCAAGCTTAAGATAGATAGATAGATAGTATTTTATCAACCACTAGGGCAACATCAAGCCCGGACATGGAATAACATATATCATTATGAAATATTTGGACATGGAAAAGGTCTTGTGAAAATCTGAGGGGTTATGATTGTATCAATGCACACAAAGTTTGTAATGGTGAAGGTATTAGACAGAAGTATCAGATGATGATTCATGCACATACCCAATCTCTAGAGATGATTTCTTCTATCGGCCGGATAATCGACCTTGGACCATTCACAAGAGACAATGGCCTCTCCGATTATCTTACTCGACCATTCCAATAGTTGTCCGGGGGCTGACGTATTAATCTTATGTCATCGACCTTAAATGCCGATAATGTGTTAAGCATGGCGGCGGCTATACATGGCGCTTACTTTCGCATGTGGAATAGACATGGCGTGCTCATCTCCTCTCGCCCGGAGGTTACATCCAAGGTGCACTAAGAATATGTCGCCTACAAAGAGCTGCTTTTATGATGAGTGTTTTCTTAAGCCTTCCTTTAATGCCGGCGATACAACAAATGTATAGAAACCCATGCACAGCAGGCCTAGACTTCCAATACGAGATGTCCTAACCTTCCACATGTATCATCTTCCAAGCGGGATGATGGATATCCCTGTTCGATTACCATGAGGCATTAATAATAGCGTCTTCCTTTATACATAATAAGAAATATAAAAGAATATCATGCACATGAACTAGACTTCCAATAAGATACACCCTAACCTTTCACATGTACCATCTTCAAGCCCGATTATAGATGGCCTGTTGTTGCTACCATGAGGTGCCATTGACCCACTTCGTCAATTTAAAGAAAACAAAAATAAAAGGGAAGGGAGGGTTTGTAAAGGCGTCCATAATAGTGTTAGATCAGTCATCGAAGGCCATTGGTTATGGGCAACCTCCACCCAGGTTAAAAGCCCACCCGACTATCATTAGATGGTGCAAAATAAAAATGGACAAAAAGCCCACGCGGTGGTGGTCTAGTGGTCAAGCCATTGGTTGTGGGCGACCCCCCACCCGGGCTCAAAACGACAACCACCGGGTGGTTCGAATAAAGAATGGACAAAAATCCTACCGCAAGTGGTGGTCTAAGTGGTCAAGCCGCGGTACGGGCTCAAACCCACTGACTTGGGTGGTTGGGAAATAAAGAATGGACAATAAAAGCCACTGCATTGGTGGTCTAGTGCTCAGACCACTGGTAAGTAATGCAATCCCCACCCGGGCTCAAAACCCGATGTCCTCGATTGGTAAAAGGAAGAAAGAAAAGAAGAAAGGAGGAAATCGCCAAAATGGAGTCTCATGGTACTTGAAACAACACCCATCTATCATATGGACACGAGACCATCACGGCAGCGGTGTGGGTTCAATTTCCACATGTTCTTGAATTATCATATGATCCAAATAAAATTGAGTGCATACAAAAGAATTTTGGGGAAGAGAAATGTTTTGCGTGGCCAAGGCCATCAAATTTCTTGTGTACAAATAAAAAAGTGCCTTTGAAGAAACACTTAAAAACACATCTTTGGATAACTACATAACCCCTTCTTATCACTTCTTATTCTTATACCTTCAAAATAAAGCTTAACCTAGCAATTAAGGAGGATAAAGATCCGCCATTTCAAACCTTGACTCATGCAAACACCAAAAGTCCTAAGTAATATAATAGCATTAATGGCAACTTCTAGTGTGGCAACACCTATTTTACAAAAAAGTTGTCTTAGGTTTCCCTTATGATTTTCACTTGAATAATAGTTTATGGTATCTCATGGGTATATCTTAGGAATACACCTTCGATAAATGTACCTATTTGATATCTCATGTTTATGCCTGGCCTCATTGCTAGTTTTACTTTCCTTTTCCTTCATTTGCATGTTCTTCTTTTCCATATAACCCTTTTCCCAAGCTTGCCTTATTGCTAGTTTAAGTTCGTTGAACATTGCCCTATTGCAAATGATAATTCTAATATAATACAAAATGTCCATTTGATGATATTAATCACGGATGTTTTCCCACCTTACACCTAATATAGAACCACCAAAAAAGAGAATAACACTTAAGAAGAAAAGGAACAGCGAGATCCTTGTAAAGATAGTGTGCCAATCGATCATGAAGTGTAATTCACCACTTATCTCTAACAAACATCTAATGTCGAAGTGGAAGGCACTAGTAATGCTATCATTTGGGTATAATGTGTTTAACCTGTTCAAAATGCATTCGAACATGTATATTGTCGATTGGAGATGAGAAAATAGAACCCTAGCATTCTGACATACGTTTATGTACAAGTATTTTTTATTATGGCCTTGTATAACAAAGTCAATAAGCTTTTTAGGACTTGCATGCACCCATTTTAGGACTTGCATGCACCCACTTTAATATCAATTGTTTACCTTCTTAACGTTTGATTGGTTACGTGGGAGCTTGCGAAACAAAACATTTGTAAAAAATTTGAAACTTCATAATCTTCCTCATGAGATTCTGGTATAGAAGCTCATTTCAGGACACAGGCGCGAGATTGGTTCTTGTCATAATGACTTGCAATATGGAATATAATGCTAGATGAAAATTCCCGAGGAAAAGTCCACGTCACGAGATTATACTTGTTCTTCCTTTAAGATATTTTTAAAGCATGACTTTAGCATTACCAGATTCTCCAAAGAAAGAAGCTATGGTCAAAGGGTGAATAGTAATGTCGGTCAATGCCCGGTATGAACAAGAACATTTTGAAACCATTGAAAATTGGAATTTTTATAAAAACACTATTCCTTAGGGTATGATGTAAGTTAATTAGACTTGTCTATCATTTCTTTAGACTAATATCTCTCAAAAGTTAGCTTGCAAAAATCAATTAACAAAGTGTAGAGTTGTGGTATATGTTTTATTATATTTCAACCTCAATACATTAATAATTCAAAATGTAATTTTTTTTTTTTTTTAAGGAGGGGTAGTCAATATTACATAAAATTTGCACGTGTAAAAAATGATAGGGGTACATGAATTAAGCTATCTGAAGCGTATTGGAGGGTTTTTCAATGGCGTGATGCCATATATAGGGGGTTTTTCTTTGAACTTTAATCCTTGGTGGCATATGCACATATAAGTAAGTGGACCCCCCCCACCGGGCTCAAAAACCCGACAAACCCAAGGGTGGTTTGCACAATAAAAGAATGGACAAAAATCCTACGGTGTGGTGGTCTAGTGGTCAAACCACTGGTTTGTAGATGACCCCCACAGGGCTCAAACCATGACAACAGGCGGTGTGAGGTTCGAATAAAAGAATGGACAATAAAGCCCCTTGTGGTGGTGGTCCAGTCTTTCAGGCCACCGGTAATCTCGCCAATCCCCACTTGGGGCTCAAAACCCACCGATGTCCTCGAGTGATAAAAAAAGAAGAAAGAAAAAGAAAAGAAAGGTAAAAGAATAGAATAGAAGGAAATCATAAAATGGGAGTCTCATGGTGCTTGAAACAACACCCATCTATCATATGGACCGCGAGACCATCGGCGGCGATGTGGGTTCAATTTCCACATGTTCTTGAATTATCATATGATCCAAAAAAATTCGGAGTGCATACAAAAGGCTAGGAAAGAGAAATGTTTTCTTATAAATTTCTTGTGTGTACAAATAAAAGTGCCTTTGAAGAAACACTTAAAACACATCTTTGGATAACTACATAACCCTTCTTATCACTTCTTATTCTAAAGCAACCTAGCAATTAAGGAGGGATAAAAAGATCGCCATTCAAACCTTGACTCATGCAAACACCAAAAGTCCTAAGTAATATAATAGCATTAATGGCAGCAACTTCTAGTGTGGCAACACCTATTTTACAAAAAAAGTTGTCTTAGGTTTTCCTTATGATTTTCAACTGAATAATAGTTTATGGTATCTCATGGGTATATCTTAGGAATACACCTTACGATAAATGTACCTATTTGATATCTCAGCATGTTTATGCGGCCTCTTGCTTAGTTTTACTTTCCTTTCCTTCATTTGCATGTTCTTCTTTTCCATATAACCCTTTTCCCAAGCTTGCCTTATTGCTAGTTTAAGTTCGTGAACATTGCCCTATTGCAAAATGATAATTCTAATATAATACAAAATGTCCATTCTTGATGATATTGATCTGGATGTTTTCCCACCTTCCTTCATACTTAGACAATCTTACACCTAATATAGAACCACCAAAAAAGAATAACACTTAAGAAGAAAGGAACAAGCAGATATGTAGCATAATAGGGGGGTTTTCTTTGTGTTTTGTATGCTTTTTCACAAAGGTTTTCCCTAAGATTTCATGGGGTATTGAATGGATGTACTAATCATTACATCTAGGTGCACCATTTCTTAGTGGTTGATTTTTTTTTTTTTCAATGGTCCAAGATCAAGGGCTCACAATAAAAGCCCTCTTTTTTTAGCTTTCACAACAAAACCCTCTTTTTTTAGGGGCTGATTTTTCCTTGAAAATCAATTATTTTAAGTTCAAAAGCGATTCGAGGTCCTTATTTTTTGGGGTTTTAGGAAAGAAAGGGTTTGCTTTACGGTTTGCTTCAGGAGAAGATTTGCTTGGGCGGTGGCTCTGGCGGTTTATGAAGTACTTTGTCTATCACTTGCTCAATGTTCTTTGAAGCGGCCGATGTCGGTGACAACACCACCAGTGAAGCAAAGCCCGCCAACACTTGGTCAATTGACAATCTGAAATCTTTGCCCATCCTAGGAGTTGGAAGAAGTTTAGAGAATGGAAGGAAAGCAAAGCGCCTTAATAATTATGTTTTTAAAGTGAAGCGAGACCTCTCGAGTGGTGGCGTCTTGAGGCAGGGGACTTTGCTCCGAGCACCAAGTGGGGAAATGTTGCATTTGGTGACGTGCAGCGAGGCGTTTGTTACCGAGGAGTTTCTTACGCAAGTTCTTCCCGAGCTCACGCTATTTGCTTGTAATTCCTCTCAGGCTACGCTAATACTCTCACAATGGCGGAGGTTAAGGCGATTACAGGAAAGCTTTGCTATCTCTGCTATCTCTACATATTGCTAGACATGCATAATTGGATTCGCTGCGGGTGAATTATTAGTAGGCGTTGTAATTGGTAGTACTAAGTTAACATGTATGCAAATGTGGGTGCCTCTATTTGGTTATTGATCGTTTGAGAGCTTGCGAACAAAATAAGTTTCTGGAGTGCCTTAGTGCGGGGATGTGCCTGTGAGGAGCAGGTCCCCTGTCTTTAGAGTATTTCAAACAAATAAAACGGATGGACATGAAGCCAGATAAAGCCATGTTTCGGTGTCTTAAAGCATGTGCGTATCAAAAAAACACGGAAGAAGGCAAGCTCCTCCATTGTGAGATTATCCTTGAGCCCGATTTACATGTGATATGTTCATTGAAACACACTTGTAGATATGTATTCCAAGTGTGGGGATTGAGCGAGCCCGAGAAAAATGTCTTTAGGACATTGCCAAGTAGGAACATAGTTCATGGAATGCAATTATTGACGGCTTTGCTCAACATGGATATGACTATCTTGCTACCCTTGTGATCGGACATCATGCAATTAGGGGAATAGCTCCCAACAAGGTTTACATTCATAAGCACCACGAAAGCATGTGGCGGTTTAGGAGCTATAGAAGCGGGGCAAAGCTTCTTCATAGATCAGATTGTCAAAGCAAGGACTAATAGATGATGATGTTGTTCTTTTACCCGACATTCTAGTTGCTATGTATGCCAAATGGGAGAATGCAAGCAAACTATTTGAGAGCTTGCAAGATCAAATGCCGATGCATGGGGTGTAATGATTGCAGCATATGCCCAAGTCTAAAAGGTTACAGCAGTGCTAGATCTTTATGAAAGAATGGTGCGGGGAAGAACATAAAAGCCGGATAGAAATATAGTATATATTATCAAGTATCAGAAGCCCAATACGAGCAAAAATTTAGCGCGGTACGTGTCTTTGACAGAAATTATTTAGCATGGAGGCTGCACAAAGGTTGAGGGATATAAAGGGAAGTATTGGGCCGGAAGAAACTTCAGGCCGTTTAGGTTCTTGTTAATAAATTAGTCCATTTGGGCATTATGGTAGGCAATTTTCTCGATATAGGCTTTTCACATACATTGAAGTGCATTGAAGTGCGATAATAGTTGTCTATTTCCTTGCCTTATTATCTTCCTTGTGCATGCATGTTTGAGACTAACTTGTGGCTCCCTCGGTTCTCTCTTGCGAAGCGGAAAAGACCAAGAAAGTGGAGCCATATGATGTGGAATGTAGTGGGGCATGAGACCAATTCGAAGCGATACATGCCTCAGAGATGACAATGCTTGTGCATTCTGAGCAGGGGTTATCTGAGAAAGGGAGCATTTGTTTTAGTAGAAAGATGGAAGGTTATTTCAAAGCAGCTTACGCGGTTTGCACCATCGATCTTTAGTAAAACGGTGATTGAAAAGCTGTTAAAGTGATTGTTAGCATGGAGGAAGGGAACCTAAAGCCACCTCCATGTAGTGACATAACTAAAAATAATCATTGAAGAAGTTGGAAGTGAGAGTCGGGATAACAAATTAGGTTAATACAGGTACGGAATGGAAAGAATTAAACGGCTAATGGCCCAAAGTACCCCCACTTTGCAAGGGCCTTGTCACGGGCCAGATCCAGCCCAAAGTACCCTTTTGCAAAGGCCACAAAAGAACCTAGCGTTGTCGGGGGCGATCAAAAAGTGCGGACCAAATGTTGAAGCGTAGCTTCTATGTTTGTGCTTCGTGCAAAGGTTGAAATTTATACAAGTTTTATGTTACCTTATTAAGTGTTAGTCCATTACGACATCTTTTGTTTTGTGTCCTTGTTGGATAGGGTCCAACTACAAATGCCAAAGCTAGATGTGACCATTTTGAATGAAGTTACCAATTCAAAGGGAAGAGGAAAAGAAGTATTTGATTGGAGTTTTGCCTAGGCCTCAAATCCATGACATGCATCCATAATGGTGACCCATTTTTGTAAGATGGCAAAGGTAAAGATAAGATTGTTTTCACAGTCTCTAAAAGCTTGAAGAAGGTAAAGGTATCGAGTTATTGTGATTTGAACTTCCGGGTGGTTCATTTTATAGGCAAAATTCTGAGCCAGTTTTTCCATGATGGTGCGTCTTGTCATTCTTGGCATGTTTTTTTGTTTTGTTCATGTTCTTTTCAGATTTGTTTTAGTCTTGAACTAATGTTTTTACATTTTTTAAATGTGTTACCATTTATCTATTATCTATCATGGTATTATGTCACACTTAATATTAGGACTTTGAATGTAATGGCATTTTTTAGATCTACTACCATTTTCTCCATGCGGTTATTATGCACAATATTACATGCGCACTAAGGAAACTCCATACGTATTGCATGCACCTACACATCTTCAGGCTTTGAAGAGTTTCAAATTACGGATTAACACAAACCATTAACACACAACAAACCATTATCCCCATAAACTTTGGTTTGGGTGCATATTCACCACGGAGGTTACTCGGGCGTGAAATTTGTCCGGATGGGCATATTGCCCTTTATTCCAGATCACGGACCGTTACGCAGATCCTGCCGTTTTGTGGGGTATGCGTAGCCTGGGATTTTATCTCTGCGGCATATTAAGGTTTGCAAAATACTATAAGATTTGAAGAATAATACTTAATGGTGTATCCGATCATGAAGTGTAATTCACCACCTCTCTAACAAACATCTAATGAAGTGGGCACTAGTAATGCTACTCTGCTTTGGGTATAATGTGTTAACCATTCCAATACATATCTATAGCATAGTATTCCGAAAAAATCAAATTTAAAGCATGCAAAAAAATACAATGTAAATCCCACGTCTACTTTACCGTAGCATCAGTGCCATGTAGATGGATTTGGAGCAGGTTTATTCGATGGTTTGGAAGCAATATAAATAAATAGAGGCAAATCTTTGGGTAGAGGTGGATGTAAGTCACTACAATGCCTTGGGAATGAAGTCTATTATTAATATTAAACCTTTAATTGGGGTTATTATAATTTGTTTGTAAATAGTGCAAGCACTAATTATGGGGTTTGTGGCTGATGGAGTGCTTGTGCCATCTTTTGGAAACTAACAAAAGGCTTGAGGATCAGAAACACGATGCCTCAGAAGCGGTGCCGACATCGTGGAAATCAAGAGATGGGGATCGAAACCTCAGCTCAACATCACATTTTTACGGAACCGTATTAAGAACAGGCCTATTAAAAGACCTAGAACAGCATTGCAAACCGAAATAGTGAGGGCAACGGAACTACGATGTAGACTTCGATGTAGACTCGGTGTTGACATGGATCAGGTACTTATGCGATAATAGCACCATGAATCTCCTATTGCGAATCTTTTCCTGTATTATCGCGACTCAATTCTTCATTAAAGGAAAAAATACCGAATAAATACCAATACATCTTCAAGAAAGCGGCTCCAAAGGCGTGTATGAATCGGTTCTTGCTGGGCTTTTACGAGGTTCCTTCAGCTTCTCATTAAAGGCAGAGCCCGAAGACTACGGCAGGCGGCACAGGCAGAACGGCATAGGGTGCTGCAGTGTGCTGTGCAAGAAGCCAGAAGGAATAACTGGGCTGATACTCCAGGCTCTGATTTCCAGGTTGGACATGAACATGGGCACCAGCCAGCCTGTACAGGGACTGACGGATTTCTGGCAGGAAGCGGTGGCAATTTAGCAACGATGGGACATGGGAATGGGCTGACTTTCTTCAAGGTAACACTAACCTCATGGAATACCCTAAGTTTATAGGGTAACCAAAAATGGAACAAAAAGACCTGCAGGTGTTAATAGAATAAATAAATGGGTGTAGACGACCCCACTAGAACTCAAAACGCCCTTGTTGCTTTCACGGTGGTTGATCAAAAGACGGACAAAATCTCTGGAGTGGTAGATTGAATCCAACCAGCTGATCCACAGAACTCGAAACCATGATAACTTCCTTGAGATAACAGAACTCAAAATGAATAATCAAGAAACCCACCGGAATCAGGCTGCTGATAACAAATGAGTGATTTAGAGAGGATCTAATCCTTTCGATGAAATAATGAACAATCTGCGGAAATCAAAACCCGCGATGTCTCAGTGATAAAAAAGAAAAAGAAAGACCAAGAGCCAGACTCAGAGAGAATGCCGTCAGGTCTCCACCCGCGGGCTCAAACCCGCAATACCATTACTGGGTGCTTCGCGAATAAAGATAGTTGTCAAAAACCCATACCCTGACCATTGCGACGACTTTTGATTTGGGAATAAAGAATGAATAAAAGCCCACTCTTGATTGATGGTTACAGTCACTCAGACCCGCTGGTAATAGACGAAATCTACGAGACTCAAACTGGCGATATCTCCAGTGGTAAAAAGAAAAAGAAAGAAAAAGTAAAATAATAGAATAGAGGAAATCGCGTGAGTCATGGTACTTGAAACAACACCCATCCTCTTATGGACCGCGAGACCATCACGACCGGCGGTGTGGGTTCAATTCCACATGTTCTTGAATCCTCCATGTGATCAAATGAAATGGGAGTGCATACAAAAGGCAGGAAAAGAAGTATTTTGCGAGAGCCGAGCATCAAGGCCTCTGATATTACAAATAAAAAAGTTAGCACAAACCTTAAACACATCTTTGGATGCGCTTCGCATTATGCCCAATAAACACCTGATACCCTTCATCATAACCTAACAGCAATTAAGGAGGGATAAAAGATCCGCCATTTCAAACCTTGACTCGTATTGCGTACAAGATACAAGGCAATATAATATAGATTAATGTGACTACAGTGTAGCAGCTTTTATTTTACAAAAAAAGTTGTGTTGATTTCTTATGATTTTCGAATAACGGTTTGCATATGAACTTTCTCATTGTTTTCCTTAGGGGCCACCTTCTGATCATCACCTATTTGACCATCTCGCATGTTTGTAAACCTCTTTACTAGTTTACTTTCCTTTCTTCATTTGCATGTTCTTAACGCCATATAACCGCGCTTTTCCCCAAAGCTTTGCTGGATTTAGGATTAAGTGAACATTTTCTGCAATGATAATTCTAATATAATACAAAATGTCATTCTGGTGATATTCAGTGATGGATGTTTTCCACGCTGCTTCATGTAGACAATGTTTACACCTAATATAAAGACCAAGAAAGGAAATTAACGCCCAAGAAGAAGGAACAACGAGATCGCGCCAAGATGTAATGCGATCATGAGTGCAATTCACCACTTATCTCTAACAAACATCTAATAATGAAGTGGAGGCATGAAATGCTATCTGTTTGTATAATGTATTTATACTGTAAAATACCATCTATAACGTAACGATGACATTCTGAAAAAATCGGTGGCATGCAAACAAACCGTGTGTCATCTAACTACATGAAGACATCCAATTACCATAGATGGATTTGGAGCTTGAGGTTTTATTAGATGGATTTAGACTTGTAATAAATAAATAAGAGAGGCAAATCTTTTACAGAGTGAGGTGGATGAGTCACTACAATGCCTTGAAAACGCAAGTCTATTATTAATATTAAATTAACACTAATTAGGGTTATTATAATTTGTTTGTAAATAATTAAACACGCATTGGGGTTGTAGCTAGAATGATGCTTGTGCCATCTTTGGAAACAAAAGGCTTGAGGATGAAACTTGGTACCTCAGAAGCGTTACCGTCGTGGAAATCAAAGTGCAGGATGAAACCTCCCACAACTCAACCATTTTTACCCGAGCAGTATTGCAAGGCCGACTGGCAAAAAGACCTGAGGCACGACGTTGCGAAGCCCGAAATAGTGAGAGTGGCAGTGGCGTTGGCTGGGCTTCCGCGCTGACCGATTTCGATGGGCAAACATGTATTATTGTGCCACCTTTTGCCGGGGTGCTTTAGGTTCGGAGTCCAGCGAGAAGGCATTTCGTGTTTGTCGGGTTCCAATTTCTTCCCATTGTAACTAGCTTTGTTTCAATTGCAAGTACTATTGTGGTAACATGCAGGATTTTCTTTTTAAATATAATTTTGACGCGTGAAATTCCTTGCATAAATTGGTGTTTTAACTTAACCAGTCACATTGTTGATAGGCTAAATTCAGGAAGAAGGGCGGTCACGCTGACAAGAATGGTTGGAAGCTTTGTACTTTCTTTAGTTCTCAAAGTAAAACTATCTTCAAATTTGGATTGGCGAACTTCTTCTAAAGAGGTTGGTCGGAGTTCTAGATAAACATGCTTCTAACATGTGAAGCAAACTAAGTCATTATTCAGGATATATATCTATATTTGCCATTGACAAACTTGAGCGCACGCCAATGGCAGTCGATGCATTATTATAGAGCGCGGCCGTGATTATTTTAGCAGCTACGTTGAGAATTTTGGCAGCCAAGATACTAACTTCGTTCAGGCTTGTAAAAATATCTATCCAAGGCACAGCTGGGTTTCAAATCAATGAGCGAACAATCTTTGAAAAGCGAAAAACAGTGGAGGATTTAAATGCGTAGCACAACTCTGGTCTGATCCGGCTTTGTTTACGTCGCCATCTTTTTGTTTTCAAACCTTGTTAATCTTATGTTTGCTTGGAGCCCTTGGTGAAGACTCTTTTAGCAAGTTATATAGAGATGTTATGCAATTTTACATAGATTTCAATTTTTATGAATTCAATACGCCGTAGAAGGCATCTTGGTTTTATAAATGAAGGGTCAGGGAAATGGTACATTAGTAATGGAGCTGAACAAGAACAAGTGAAATAAAGAATGATAAAGAATCAGCATGTTGCAAAAATGTATTTTCATTATTATGCAGCTTCTTCATCAAAACATACTTTCCAAGTTTATATTGCAGGACAGGTTCTTTGCTGCTTTTTTTTTGGAGAATATCATTTCAATTAAAAAGGAGTATTAGATACTAGATATGATTTTAGCAATAGCTTCTTTTCATTGCTCTGGTGGTGTCATCCAGTAGGTGTTCAAAGTTTATCATCAAGCATTATTGGGGTTCAGGGATGTATAGAAGCAATCTGGAGAAAACAATTACGGGTGGCGTGTAGTAGACGGTGAATACTTGGTGTGAATTCTTTCTTTGTTTGTATTTTGTTTGTTATCGTCTTTCTGTAGAAAAAAGTGAGACCATTATGTACAAAAGCAGACCCGATTAAAGCTACAGTTACATTTAGAAAAGATGGGTGTTACAAAGAACAATATGAATCTGTTATTGGCTCTTGCATGCGCAATTCTCTTTTTTGAAAAGTTTCACCTTTACTTCACAAGCAGTTAATTAATTGAAGAGGAAAAGCTTTTAGATGTGAGGGAGGTAAGCTTTATGGAACAAAGGTGTGATAGTTTGTCTCAAAATTACTGAATAAATGCCGCGAAAGCAGGTTGGCATTACGGTCGGTGCTCAAATGCCCTGCTTCTTGCGGTAAAGAAACGGCTCTCACAGGTGCTATAGTTCTCGGTGCCATATCGCCAATTTGCAGCTGTCACATGCGTATCCTTACAATCTAAGTTTACCGCGGGTAAATGTTGAAACTTGGTTTAAGTATTACGAAAAAAAGCGCTCTCCTCTAACTGTCTTGGTCAGCTTCAAAGTAATCGCACTTCAGGGTGGCTAAACTAAAAATGTGGGGCTTTTGGTGTGGAAGACACCAATGGTTTCCAATTGCCGGCTTGTCTTATGCATAGAATCTTTTGAAAACTGGAAATAAAATGGCGGTGTCAATAAATATCTGTTGTTGCTCCACTTTCGAGGCAGGGAGGCGAAAACTGTATCGTAATGACCAAGTATGTATGTATCTGTTCATCAGGCAAAGGCTTTTCTCGTTGTGTTTCTTTGGGTGAAGGCTTGGCGGAGATAAGGGTTTTATCTGCATAGATTAATTAAAAGCACTTTGTCAAATAGGCTTTGTCCGGCATTGCGGAATCGCCAGAACATTACCTATGACTTACTGCACTTTGGTTCTATCATGATATTAAGCTCTCATCGGATCATTTTTTCACGGTTATTTGGCTGGAGCAAAGCATGATGTTTCATGCTGTGAGGTATCTTCGATGATTAAGCTCATAGATTTACTGGTGGGGAGTCCAGCACTTGCTAAGAAGATAACGGTTTGAAACCTCCGACATGCTTGCATTAGGAAAGAGATTATTCAAGTAGATTGAATGATGATGCAAATTCTGGAAACTGTTAAAATTGCATAACCTGGGCAAATCTTAGAAAGCTTCTAACCGACTGTGGCTCTCATTACCAATCGAGAGGTGTTATTTTTGTCCCCATCTTCTTGTTCCATTTCATGTCAATTTCCATAAACATTTGAAAACTGATTATCACATGTTTTTACACTTGATGCTATCATCAAATCTTCTAGGTTTGCTTGCTTTATGTTGAGGCACGAATACATGAACCTGAAGCTTGGATTTGTTTGTTTTTATCATGTGTCTGTTTGGCATATAATGGTGCCTGCACAGCCAATTCACGCGTGCATAGATGAGAATTGATGGTCCCAACCTCTCTTCTTTTCCTTAGGCATGTGTTCATACTTTTTGCGCTTGGTTCCTGATAGATTTCGTATCATTTAACAACTCTGCCCCAGAAAGGCCATAATCTCATCATTGCTTTGTAATGAGTCCTTGAGCATCATTATCATATTTTACCTTGATTTTTTCCTTTATCCATGGAATCAGAGCCTCATTATGATATTCAGGTCGGGAGAATGCCTGGTCCGGATCTTTCTTGAGTTTTTGGGAATAAAATGGATACAAAATGAGAGCCATCATTTTACTATGATGTATCCATGGTTGTTTTAGCTATTAATGTGGCCGGGAAAAGAAAATTTTGAGAAAGGAGAAAAGCTATGACTTGAACATTATTATGGCAAACACCACCATATCTTTGAAAACTCTTCAGGCGCTGTCCTATTTGCAAAACAACTCAAGCATCTATTCATATGCAAGGGTATAGTCACGTTTGGTGATTGGGCATATACATTTATTATTGGATGCCTACCAGCTATGAAGTGCACATATATGTATGAACTAATTTCGGCATGTTACTTTTGCGTTTGGCGATGGCGCTATTTGCTGAGATCATATGTCTTAAAGGCCATATGTAGTATGGGAGGTGATGAGCGATGGCGGAACAATTTCAGGCAAAAGTCTGTCTTTTTCTATCGGCGGCAAATTAGATGCGCTACCGTTGATCCTTTCCATCATCTTACTCTTTTGCCAAAGAAATGCATTTCAGCGGTTTGCAATTTTTCATGGAGGGACCATTAATATTGAGCTAGGTTACCCCATCACGTAGCAAGGTTTGGAGGTGAGAAACCCCGGCATGATTGTAAATTGTCTCCATTTGATTGGAAGCTTCTCAAGTTTTTGTAAACCATATCGACAACTAGCCACCATGTCATTGGAGTATTGACTCCATGATCATGTAGCTAGAGTTAATTATAAGCCTAGAACTCTTTTAAAGGTTAGGCCATGATCTCAACAAATCTCTCAAAATAAACGGCTCTAAAAACTTATTATTGGAATATTTTGCCCTAGCATTTCTTGACACTCCATGAACATACATTGAATGACTTTGAAAGGGGTGTAGGAATTAGAAGAAGCTAATAGAAGCAATACCACTATAGAACAAAAGCATCTTTTATAGTCAGCTAATTGCGATAAAATAATAAAAAAGCTCAGGTCTATGAATCATTTTGAGGAGGCAACCATCCGACAAGATATTTGTATACAATGCAACATATGAGCTTCTTTCAAGCGATGAAATTCACATGATGCTCTATATGTGCCTTTCGGTTTGTGTGGCGATATATGTAACATTGGACGCTATAGACACTAAAGTCCTAAGTTTGATGGATCTTTTTGGAGAAGTTGAGTGAGGATTATACTAAAAATTAAATAATCATGTGGAGAGATGGAGGCAATGAATTAATTTACAGTATTCTATAAAGCATATACCATTGCATTTTTTGTAATCTATGAAATTGCACCATTTTATTGACCACCATGAATATTAGCCATTTTTGCCCTTTCTAGCGACTGGGTTTCCTTGATGACAAAAGCGTTCCCACGATTGGCTAATTCAGGGTTTTGGACATATTCAGCTGGTCTCCAAGTTTCCTCTTGTGATGGGCGCGGCCCGGTCGCTTCTTGCTTCCAGTCCGACCATTCGAATTCATTCATTTGTCGTTTTACATAGTTAGCTTGTAACTAGAGATGGATAGAGCTTCTTCTCAGTGTCGTCAGTTACATTGATTCTTCAAGTAGAGAGTGTTGTATCTATGCTGGGAATATGTTATTTATTTTTCAAGTAGGTATTCTTTCAATGCTTTAGTTCTTCTTTTAAAGGAAATCTTGCTTAATGGGTATATGAGAAAACACGTCTTGCAAGAAGTATATGGCTCGAATATTAAATTTAGCATTGAGCAAAATTTTTTTAGCTTTAACAAGATCGTTCTTTTGAAACACTTATTCGAGATGCAACTAAATTGGCCGAAATCAAGGAGCAATTAAAGGTTAATTCTTAGTACTTTTTATATAGAAACTTCAATTACCTTGTTCATTATTCTTTTGAAAAAGGCATGGAAGACCATCTACTAGAGTTCCGCGATGCTAGATTTATTAGACCAAACACACTCGTTTTTGTTTGGCGGGGTTATGGGGAATCTTTGTTTTTTAGTGTGGAAAAAACAAAATTCAAAAAAACATTACAAGTCCATGAATAATATACCGCCATATACCATTAAATATAACCAAAGAGTATAACACACCGAAACAAAAATTATCAATTTCAATACAAAAAAAAGCGTAACAAGCAATTCCACTTCTTTGCAAAAGAATTGGGTTTTTATAACTCTTATATTTTGGATTCTCATGAGCTGAATTATGCGAGCGGTTCAAGATTTAGAGTACATCTCCCCATATGTGTACATATAGAAGAGGAGAATCAACTCCTTGCTTTAGATGAGTTTTACCAAACTTTCAAGGCAAGAATCAACATAAACTAAATAGATTTAGCATTTAAAGAAATCAGAATCACGGCACCTCCTTACTAGCTCACACAAATCAATGAAATGCGAGAACTACAACGACTACTACTATTGCCAAGATTCACGGGATGAGCGCGATAATGGAAAAGCACAAGTGCCCATCGAATTTTGCCACCGTTTTGCTGTTTTCATCTCTTCAATAGGATGGTAGATGTGTATATTTATTTGCACGTGGCTCATTTGCACGATAATGCAACTAAACTAGTTTTTTCTCATCATCCACGTAACAAAGATTAATAAATACAAAGTATCTTCTTGTTCTAAATATCCCCATGTTACCAAAAAAAAAAAACACTTTTCATTGATCTCAAAGGGTGATGCACACTATTGTACGGGATCTCCAATGTTCCTTTCTTCTAAGGTATTATTATCTTTGAGGGTGGTTGTACATTAGGTGTAACATTATCTAAGTACTGGAAGGAAGGTGGGACAACATCTGAGAATCAATATCATCGATGTGGACATTTTGTATTATATTAAAGATATACATTAAAATAGGGCAATATCCACAAATATGAACGTGATAAGGCAACTTGGAAGGAAAGGGGGTTGATTGAACAAATGAAGGAAAAAGAATGAAAAAAGAAAAACCACCGAGAGCGCATAAACATCTTGAGATATCAAATAATTACATTTTCTTGTGAGGTATTCCTAAGTATAGCTAAATGGCAAATCTCAGGTGGAATATACAAAAAGAATAGCATCGATCCGAGCCATCGGATGCAAAATATTACATTCTGAAAAGGAAGGGATGAAGCTCTCTATGTCGGGGTTTTTCTCTTTCATTTCGATTATAAGTCTTCTCCACGGCAGACTCCTTCTTCTTTTTCCATTGCTTCTTTCCTCGGCCTTATCTTGGATCTTCTAACCTTTCCTTGTCCATTGCTTCTTTTCTCCGGCCCTTATCTTGGATCTTCTAGCCTCATTTTTGCCTCGCATTTCATAGCTCTTGGCCATTTTAGTTCATTTGCCTCTCGATTTGTAAGCCGATAAGATTGGCGAGGGGGATCAAGGTCAAACATGCGGGTGGAAGCTAAAGTTAACCGTGGGAGGAGATTGTTCTTAAGGAAAATTTTTTGGCGTCATTAACGATTGGTATCGGTATTGGTACGTGAGATCTAGTTTTAGGAAAAATCTAAACTTGATGAAATGGACCGAAAACATTACGTCTTCAAACCACTTGGGAAGTGGAAGCGAGAACGAGAGTGTTTCGGTCAAGCTGACTAAAAACTTAGTGTGTCTTTAAAGGGAAGATGGCGTCCATTGAACAAGAAGTCAATAAACTAGTTACCTAAGCAATGAAGTTTAATTGTTGGAGAAGTACTTGAAGAAGATACCAAGGGTATTTCTTCAAATTTAGCGGGGGAAGTTTTGGACGCTTGAATAACCGGAACTGGCGTATCATGGTTTCATGGTTACCCAAAAGGCGGGAATTAAAGAACCTATGAGCAAGAGCTTGTGGCTGTTTGCAATTGTTAACCGACCTACGGATGATGAAAGTCCGGTTTTTATTTTATGCGTGGCAAGATTCTTTGGATATCGATGTTAATGGTAACCAAAATCGAGGGTAATCCCATGTCTTTGTGAACACCCCCTTTCGTCTGCACAAAATGGGACCCTCTGATTAATTCCTTGCCTTAGAGACGCTACCATGTTTCTTGGATTATCCTGCTTTAAAATCACATCAAAGTGCGATTTAAATATTACTCTCTGATTTTATAATTGTTTCTTTTAAAAACTTGGAGGGACATCACTTTTACTATTTTGTCTACCTGGTCGGTATTATTTTACCTAAAATAACATGATGTTGGAGATCATGTTGATCTATGTTCCAATATTTTTATGGTATATAATCTCTTGTTGTTAATTCAAATAAATAAGTCATTTCCTTGCTTTTATTTGAAGTAAATAAAAAAAAAGAACGAATGCAATAATATACACCATGGTTTTATTAATACAAAATTACTCAAAGATGCTTGAAAATAATGCTTAGTGAGCAATTTGAAGGAATAGGCCTCAATCCAAAATTAAATTAATAATTATTACTAAGTCCATTTTTTGTGAATTCTAATGATTGTTTTTAGTCCACTTTTTGCATTTCTGGGTTATAACTATTGCAAATATAAGCCTTTCATTTTGGGTTGCCCTATAAACAGACAAACCCTTAATGGGTTTGTGGCATATCTAAGTATATGCTAGAATATCTCCACAGATGGCGGTGGCTCCAAACACTCTCTTGAAATTTTGGCGGTCCGCGATTGTTGTTTGGAAATTTGGTGTGTGGAGGCCCAGCGGCACCACGGGCATGTATTCTATGCAATCTTTGTTCTTTGCCGCCAATAATATTTGGAGCCTTATTCTGCTTTATAGCCATTCCGGGTAACCGGCCGTGACGAAGCTCAAAACTGCTGGATGAAACTAATATCTTGGGATTGTAGAGATACAACTTAGGGTTTTTTTTTTAGCAATAATCTTTTGTTTGTAGTGAGCAAAGCTTTTGTTTTGTAACAAACAAGATCTTGTCTGCCATTAACCTGAGGGGCTCCATCGGATCATAAAAGCGGGCTCTAATGAAATGCTCACATTTTAAAGATTCTTCGGTGCCGCTAGTTTATTGATATGGCAGAGTAGAAAATCCGAGTTCGAGGCTCAATGGGGATGCCCTAAGACTCTTTTGCTCCGTCATCATTGTGCACAAAGAGATGGTCACTGCTGTTTCAAGGAATTGGCCGAGCCAATGGGGCTGTATCAAACTTGAAGTTTTATTCCGTGTGGCTCCCTGAGAAAGGTTACAATCATTTCCTCCCGTGTGCGTGTATATTATTTGATTGCAGCATCATAGGGATCTTAATGAGATTGGACCGAGGTTTAATTTAAGTGGAGGGCGTATACATATGATTCTAACTAGCTCATGCATTGTATAATGTATGCATTTTACATAATGGGTGATAGGATGGATTTCTTGGAGGATGTAAGCTACGTTTTAGGTTTTGAATCGTGTCAAAGGACGGAAATGATTTTAGAGTTTTGTTTTGGCAGGAAATGCATTTGGGGAATGTCATTGACTAAAACCTCTAGCGAGTTTTAGTCACACATCAAATTAGGAATGGAGTTTTGCCAAATACGTATTGGCAAATGATCATGTTGCATCAATCTTGTTTGAGGTCTAATGGGTTTAAAGCATGATGATGCCTCTCTTAGTTGATCTTACAAAGGGTTAATGAGTTGACTTTGTTGTCCCCGGACATAAGGTTGGCGTGGAATTGAGACGAGGGGGTGGTGTTTGAAAGTTATGATGTCAACCCTTTTTGAGAAAATCAATGGATTTCTAAAAAGTGCTCTTTGGCAACCTTAGATGTAACTGCAAACAAAAGCACTTTTAGGTGAAATTCAATTTGGCATATGATTTGTTTTTTATGAACATCTTGCTTTCCATTTGCATTTGTTAAAGATGTCTCTAAACTCGAAATAAAGTTAGGTCAACTAAATGGGCATGAGTTGTTGGCGGTGGCGGTATGTTCTTACATTTTTGATTGTCTTGCATGCAAGAAACTGTCATCTTTTGGCGAAGAATATTTAAAGAAGCCTTGAAAAAAGTCCACAATGATGCAAAAGACATGTCGTCCTGAAGGTGCACAATTGACATAGATAGGTCAAGTAAAACAACGTTGAGGAAAAAGAAATGGATGGCTTGGGCATTATCTTGTTTATGAGTTATGTACTGGGAATAAGCAAGGGGATGTATGATTGCCTCCTTGGACGGCTTTACACAAATCATATTTACGTAAATTAAGCTTTATGATTTGGTTGGATTTATGAACCTAAAGATTAGGTCCAATGTTGTTTCTTATTGTTTATAAGTGATTTTTTCATAGATTGGTAACATGGTAAATCATAGCTCTTGGCCTCAAAGCATCAAAGGCTTTCACTTCTTTATTGGATTCTTTGTTCGGGACCTATGCCTATATTGGATTCGACACCTATTGGATACGAGAATGGAAACTTGAGATACAGCTTATATTATTTTTCAATTAGTGTCCATTGATACTAGAATACCTCATTTGAATTTACACCAAATAGCTCGTGGATGTGGGTTTAGTGGGGGCTTCATTAGACATGTAGGCATATTGTATAGGGGTATTCAGTTTTCATTTATATTTCAAGAGGTAAATATTTATTACTTCTTGGTTGCAATGTAAATGTCCAAAGTTCATATTTGTTACAAAACACATTGCCATTCTTTTCGGTGATTTAAATTCTGGAAAATGGTCTATCAATATTTGGATAAAAGGAGGTCAAAATATGTGGAATCTTAAAATCCAACTTTCAATAAATATGTTTTAAATATTTGCCTCTTGAAATTTTCTGCGTGATAACTATCACGGACTTTTGAAAGCACCAGCATAAAAAGCTTTACAAAGCTATGGACATTCAGGGACGCAACAATTCTTCAAACTTTTATGAAAGCTTATGGTGGGTAGCAATTGCTTGTTGAACCTTCTAGTTGTTATTCCTTATATTATCTTTGGATTCTCATTGTTTTGCTATTCTTGAGTAAGGTGTTCATTTCCTCTAACATCCATTTTCTTCTATTTGGAAGAATTTTTTAGAAAACTTTGAACAATTTTGAGCGACTTCTTTGGACTTTGAGTGCTGCGCTTAATTTATCAACTTATAATTTTATGGACATTTGTTGAAATTTTCTACGCTTCAATGGTTAACATTATGACAAATTACATTCTTGTAGAGAGCGGATATACCCGATTACATGAATAATTTACGATTCAAGTGTGCCTGCTATTAAATAATAAGGGCAACAGCGTTTGCCTTTCTGAGGCGTTTTATCTGCATCTGTAGTAAAAATCTCTTTCAAAGCGGCGATCAATATTATTATTTCTGTTTATAGTGCAATAAGGTGGTTTGCCATTGACTAATTCATTGCATCCTACATCTTTCGGAACCATAATGGGGCTTTGAACACGGGATCAAGGCGGTGTTTCTTGAAGAACAGCATTCATTGCCTACGTGATGAAAAGGCTAATGCTTACAAGTGGCATGAAAATATATGGACAATCACGGCCCTCTTTTTATTTTTCCTAGAATAGGTTTTTCTAAGAAAATGGTAGCAAATAGAGAGATGGGAGGAGCTTCTCAACCTCATGACAATATTAATGCATTGTTTGTGTGGGATCAACTGATATGCAATACTATTGTTCCCTCATTGCCTTGAGGTGTTCTTGAACCCGATTCGGACAAATCTGTCATTGACTTTGTAAAACAATAACTTGGATATGAAGTTTGTTATTCAGACTCAAAGGGAATCCTCATAACAAATCATGGACGATGGCTTCCCAATTTTCATGGGATGAAAAGTTGAAACTTGGGGATAGATCGACAACAGTTACTCAAACGGGCGTTTGAGAGCTGCACCCTATAAAATTATAATATTTAGGGTTTGTTCGGCCATGTTCCCAAATCATATTGCTATTGACTGGATGCAACATTTGCTCTGTAAAACGACCTACAAGGGTATGAAAACATAAACTCTCAAAAATGGGACTTAAAAATATTGTGCAAGCTAGAGTGCTTAAGAGGCAGTAAACGTATGAATTCCTACCGGGCAGAAACATTCTATCAAACTATTTGGTACTGAGAATGCATTGGGCTGAACAATGGAGCAATGCATGATGCTCAAATTGGGTTTCAAGCAGCGACTTGATAGCGGTGCAGAGATGGGACTCTATTAGGTGAACCCAGGGTATCCTAGGCTTTGGGGAAGAACCAAACATTTCATGGGGCTTAACAAAGAGTGATTGCCTTACTCATAGGGATCCTCATCAATTGCCCAACAACTTTTAATTTAGGTGGAGGGGTAATAGCGGATACTGCCCACTCGGCCATATTTATAATGACTCATAAAATGTTTACTCTCTTAATGCGTTCCAAAGCTCAAAGCTAGCTGCGGATGGGATCCAAACTTCTTTGTTGTCAAGGGGCAAATAACCAGATGATTTTTGACGACAGTTTTACTATTCTTAAGGTATGATGATTCAGAATGTCCTTGACTAAAATTATCATTTTGAATGGCATCTTTTCTTGGTTATGCTTGAAAAACGACAAATGCTCAATTATTTGGCTTTCCATCAATGATAAACCTCCTCAACAAATTCTGGATTATGGAAACACATTATCAAATTTAAAGCAACTATATTTGTGGCAATGGGAATTTCAAGAATTTGGTGTTTGATAAAGTTGAAAAAAGAATAAACCTATTCGGCGATCAATTGAGCTCTCAAGAACCGATGGATCAAAATATGCCTTGTGTGCTTTGGCAACTAAACTTATATCTTGTAGACCGGTCTTCAATTTGGCTCCAAATATGTGTATCACGCATGAACATCTTGAGATTCGTTTTAGCCGAGCTTACCAAAATTGCATGGTAGAGAAATAAATGCGAAACCTAAGATTGTTGGCAATTTGGCAAAAATTTGTTAGTACACTCCCAGCCCTTATGCACATAATAATGGGATGCTCTCTTTAATGGCCGGTTACTGGATCTCAATTTTTCGCATGGCAAAGCCAGCCCAACCTCTAAGCCATCTGTCAGCGTTCATGTAAATCGCAATTAACAATGATTTCAAAAATAGAAATGAGTAAACTTGGATTATCGAAAAGATCCTAAGGCTTGGATGGAATAAACGGGTGTTTTCAATTTTCAAGCCACATGGCATTACAATCTTTTTTGGAAAGAAGGACTACCGTTTGGCCACTTATCATCAAAATAAGTAGAAAGTGGAACAAGCCGAATATTTCTTTTAAGGTTGGACCGATGGAGCATATATAAATCTCTTGGTCCTGGAAAGCATCAAAGGCTTTCTTTTTGGAGGCTTTATAGTTCTTCCATTTAAATTTTTTTAATACAAAATAGCAGGCATTTGGTATGCTATAGGGAATCTAAGGGCGGGGAGGAGGAAATTTGGTTGCTAAACCAAAAATCTACTAGAATATGGAGCGCGGTTTACAAAGCAATTATTGGATTGGTTTCCAGGGCGGTGACATGAGGCAACTCAATCTAATTCCATCCGGCTATTTATGTTCTTTGAAAATATTTGATGTTATTGCTATCTTGGTTGAAAATGTATCATTCATGTGGAGATGTTATAATGATTTGCTTACAGGAAAATTGTGGACTGAAATTATTTCCTAAATGTGGCAATGAATATTTAAGCAACCACATGTTATGTCGAAATCTTAAAAATCACTTTCAATTCTCCCATTTCGACCACCACCACCTTCAATAGCCAGCAGTGTTGATGATGTTGGTTTTGAAAAGCAAGGGCGGGCTTTCTTGTCATGGCTTTGCCCTATGGACATTGTTGGTTACGTAAAATCTTCAAACGGTTGCCATGGGTGGAAGGACTTCTTGGTGCAAACTCTAAAAAATGGCGGCTGCAACCATGATGTTGCCCTGCGATATCTCGTGCAGTAAAGGGTCCGGGATTTATTTCTCCTAACATCCTTTTGATTCTATTTCGGGGCTTTTACTCACACTTCAAACAATTTTGGATGTGTGTGATGGTGGTAGGTTTAAGCCGCTCTCGTTAAGGAACTCCCGCCGCGATCAATGGTTGATATGAGCAAATGAATTGCTGAGCGAGGCTAGTGCCCAATGCAGCTCTTAGCTCAAGCCCATTGGGGCAACCTTTTCTTTCCTATATGTGAACAACAATCTAAATAAATGAACTTTCTGGCTAAACAAAAAAAAATCTCTTGCTGGTTAATCAAATGAGGCTTTCAAATTCAGATATAGTATTCTATGAAGCGTGGCATGGTGTCTACTTCGTGATCTTCATCACTTTTTCACTTCTGCATGTCGAGGGAATTGTCCCGATGAACTTCTAGGTTCATGTTTCTTTTAATCGTTATTATCTTTGAAAATGGTTAACTGCTGGCATTTTGTTCTTCAACTTGGAGTTAATCACTAACCACGGGAACAAATAAAATTTTCATCTCTTTTCATAACTCTATTAGGTTATGACTTACAAGTACTTCAAGAAGATGCAAGGGTGTTGTGAAAATGTAGAATGGCCTCAAGTGCTTAATAGGGGCCGATTAGATATTGGAGGGTGGTTATGTTTACGGGCATGATCTATAGGATGAATGGAATTATATTGGTGCTTTCCTACTATAAAAAAGATTGATAATAATATGATATCCCATCTTGATAATGTATATATGATTCGGTATCCAGAAATAGCTGGATTGTGGTGGGCAAGAGTGGAATTGTTGGTATCCTACGGTTAAAAGTCTCTTGTTGACCAAAATACACAAAGTGTCAAGGCATGTAAGGAGATAATGTAAGTTGAAGCATATTTAGTTTCTAAAGGAACAATTTATAGATGACTTTTAGAGTCTCTTGTAGCCTAATTGGTTCCTTCATGAATCTGGAGTGAAATGGAACAATCCTATATCCTATATCACTACATGTCATTTGTGGATGTAATCACGTAAGACAATGTACATTGAAGATCATTGCACAAGAATGACAATACGAACACTTGAATACTATAATGATGGAGTTGGACATTGAAATAATAATAAGTAGAGTGACCAACTCTCGGAGAGATATATTGAAGATAACAAGTGAACAATGAAGAAGATGAAGCACTAAAGAATAGTAGGACAAACCGAGGATATATCATGAAGATAACAAATTAGAACACTAAAGATAATAATTTGGGTTGTCAACTTTGCTTACATGCTCATCACTAACATAATGCATACTCTAACAACTTGCCCACTAATATCATGTCCAACAACCATTTTCTGCCAGAAGCTCTTTACATAATAATTTGAGAAATCAAAATGGGGTTTTAAAGTTTAATAAGGGGCGATAAGGATGGCGGATCGAGAATTAGAGAATTTTGAATTTCTCCTTATAGAGGTGCAGATCGTTCTTATCAAAGCTGAATACAACGCAAATGAAGCATTCTTGTGAGAGCGAATCCAAAAATTTCATATACTCTTTGTGATTTGTGCTGAAACTTGTCAACCTTGCATTTCGTCGAACATAGCAAAGTTTGAACTTTCAGTGTAAATGTCAACTAGAAATTAAGTAATTGAATGGTACACTATTAGAAATAATTGAATGGTACATGGGCGGTGTTGTAAATGAGAACTATACAATGGGTTTATCATTTTATTTAAAAAATTGAAGGTTTATTAGCGCCGATTCTCTAAATATTGGTCGTTGCTATGTATACTATTTTATCTAATATCAAAATCTTTGGGGTTATTATGTCGAGGCAACACAAAAAGTACTGTGGCTGGCTCCCATAGACAATGTCGGTAAATGCTTTTTCGATCTCTTCACATTTGTTTTTGCCGCCGACATAAACACGGGGCGGGGGCAAAGTGATTTCCTGACAAAAGCCACCGGTGCAAACTATGAAAGCCTTTACGGTTACGCTGTGTCGTGGGGAAGATACAGCGGTATGGAATCGTTGGTGATCTCTTTAAGATTCTGCGGTGAAAATAGGCTTAAGCAATGGGCAATGATACGAGGGGTTGGAGTCAGAGGCTGCAGCTTTCGTTTTGATAAAAAGCAAGGACATTGTCTAAAGCGACATGCTTATACAAAAAACACAATTTCCTCTCACTATAGATCAATAGGCGTTGATAACTTCAATTATCGCATTCTTGATAGAGTCCACCGGTTATGACAGAGTAGAGTATTGACCATGATTACGTAATGGGACCGAGATGAAATCATACACGATCATTATCTGTCTCCAGAATTTTCTTATTGTAACTTTACACGAAGTACAGAATATCCAACTAGAATAAACTTAAAGATTGGATGCTATATATCGTATGTTTGGACATGGAAGGGGCTTGTGAAAATGGGGGTTATGATTGTATCAATGCACAAAGAGACATGTGGTGAAGGTATTGACAGTATCAGATGATGATTCATGCACACCCACACCCAATCTCTAGAAGTGATTTCTTCTATCGGCCGAGATAATGTTGACCCAGGCAATTCCGAGGAGGCAATTGTCTCTCGATTATCTTACTCGACCATTTCCAATAGTTGTCGAGAACGACTGACTAGATCTTGTGAAACGAAGGTCATGGGCAAATGCCGATGTCTGTTGCTGCAAGCGACTATACATGACGCTTACTGCATGTGAAATAGCATGAAATTTAATAAATACTCCTCTGCTTGAGGAACCGCGACGAATTGCTAAAGAATATAAGCCTACAAAAGAACGCTTTTATGATGGATGCGTTTCTTAAGCCTTCCTTTATGGGGCGATTACAACAAATGTATAGAAACCTACTGGAGCCTAATAGACTTCCAATACTCTGGTCATGTCCTAACCTTCCACATGTATCATCTTCCAAGCGGGATCATGGATATCACGATTGTTCGTTACCATGAAGCATTAATAAAGAATATTCCTTTTGCGCCATATAATAAGCTCTAAAGAATATCGTACACATCGAACTAGACTTCCAATAAGATACCCTAACCTTTCATATGTACCATCTTCAAGCCCGTTATAGATGGCTGTTGTTCATTACCATGAGGGTGCCATTATTCCAGTCAATTTAAAGCAAAAATAAAGGGAGCAGGAGGGTTTGTGTAGCGATCCACCAGCAGTGTTAGATCTGGTCATGGAGCCAGCATGGTTATGGGCAATCTCCACCCGGAGCTCAAAACCCACTTGACTATCATTAGATGAGGATTGCAAAATAAAAATGGACAAAAAGCCTTCAGCGGTGGTGATTAATGGTCAAGCCATTGGTTGTGGGCGACCCCCACGGGCTCAAAACCCGACAGCAGAGATGCTGAGAGCCTAAAGAGATAGACCAGCTTCCTACCACGGTGTTGGTTAAGCCGGTTGTGCTTAGATGACCCCCCACCAGGGCTCAAAACCCCACTTGACAACCAACTGGTGAGTTCGAGAATAAAAGAAATGGACAATAAACCCATGCGGTGGTGGTCTAGATGCTTTCAGACCCAGCGGTAGCTAAGACCTTGTGAGCTCAAAACCCAGCGATGTCCTCAGTGGTAAAAGAAAGAAAAAGAAAGAAAGGTAAAAATAATAGAATAGAAGGAATCTTAAAATGGGGAGTCTCATGGTACTTGAAACAACACCATCTATCATATGAGGACCGCAGAACCATCCTGACGGCCGGTCAATGGGTTCAATTTCACATGTTCTTGGTATTACCATGATTAATAAAATTAGGTCACATACAAAAATTTTGGGAAGAGAAATGTTCGGCCAAGACATCGATTTCTTATTTTCTAGGCAAAAGAGATTATGCCTTTTAGTACCCATAAAATACATCTTTAGGATAGCTTACATAGCCGCTCTTATCATGCTTATTCTTATGCAGCCAAAATAAGCAACCTAGCAATTAAGGAGGATAAAGATCGCCATTTCAAACCTTGACTCATGCAAACACCAAAGTCCTAAAGTAATATAAGCATTAATAGCAACTTCTGAATTATTGGCAACTTTTATTTTACAAAAGAAGTTGTCTTAGACTTTCCTTATGAGTTTTCACTAAATAATAGTTTATGGTATCTCATGTATATCTCTGAAATACACCTTAGATAAAGGCTGTACCTGTTGATATCTCATGTTTTATCTTTTGGCTTCTTGCTTGATTTTACTTTCCGCTCACTGCTTCATGTTCTTTCTTTCCATCCTCTTCCTTTTCCCAAAGCTTGCTTATTGCTAGTTTAAGTTAGGTAGTTGTTGTGCCACGTTCTGAAATGATGAAGACTAATATAATACAAATGTCCGGCGATGATATTGATGGATATGTTTTCCACCTTCCTTCATGCCCAGACAATGTTACCTAACTCTTCGAACCACAAAAGAGAACATAACGCACTTAAGAAGAACAGCGAGATCGCGGCAGAATGAATTATTGTTGTCGATCATGAAGTTAATATTCACCACTTATCTCTAACAAACATCAATAATGACCAGTGGAAGGCACTAATGTGCTATCGGGTATAATGTGTTTAACCACGATTTCAAAAATACGTATCTATAACATGTGATGGCGTTGGCGGCATGCGAAAAAGCGATGTGGCATCCCGCGTCTCTACTTTACTGTAAAGAAGCATCGGAAATTACCGTAAACTGGTGGATTAGAGTTTATTAGATGATTTGGAGCTTGCGCCAATATATAAATAAATGATAAAATCTTTGGGTAGAGGTGGATAAGAATCACTACAATACCTTGAAGACCCGTAAGAAGTCTATTATTAATATTAAATTAACAACAGTAGCCGCAAACTGTTTTGTAAATAATTAAACACTAATTGAGTTTACAACAATGGAAGAATTCTTTGATACCTTGCCATCTTTGGAAGCTTAAAAGGCTTGGGATCGAAACCCACGATGCCTCAGGCAATTGCCGACATCGTGAAAATCAAGAGGTCTGAGGATCAGCAGGAAACCCTCACAACTCCAACTTCATTTTTTTTTACCAGAACCGTATTGACACAGAACTAGGCCTAGCCAAAAAAGACCTAGAACCGCATTGCGAAACCAGATGTCCAGGGGCTTCCAAACCCAAAGCCTAGGAGTGTAGACTCTGCCAGAGGCTGTGAAGACTGATGTGAACAAGAGAAGCATGTATTATTGCCCTGCCTGCCAGGGCACCATTTTAGGTTCAGGTCCACACAGAGGCATTTGATGGGCTGTCTGGTTCGAACTTTCTCCCATTATAGCCAGCTTCATTCCAATTCGTCGTACTATTGTCATTAGCTGTTCTGCCGTTTTTCTTTTTTTAAATGGACTGTTGTGAGAAATTCCTTGCATAAATTAGTTGTTTTTAACGGGTCTGTTGTTGATGAGCTATAAATTCAGGAAGAAGGACAGTCTACGCAGTGACAGAATGGTTGGAAACTTTGCGATAAAAAGCTTTTCTTTCGTACCCAGTTCTTAAGTGAACCCTACTCTTCAAGTTGGATTGGCGATGGACAATACAAAAAGAGGTTGATTCAGGTTCTAGATAAACATGCTTCTAACATGTGAGAAGCTAGACAAAGTCATTATTATGGGATGTATATATGTTATAGCTGCCATTGATGACAAACTAGGCTTTTACATAATGTATGATGTACAGTATTATGGCTAACGCAGGCTTATGACAGCAGTTATTTCTTAAGAGAAATTTTGTGACTTAAAGATACTAACTGATTGACTTGTAAAAGCTATCCTATCAAAGGAAGACTTTTTTAAGCTGGGTTTCAAATCCATTGACATGAACATCTTGCAGCAAAACAATGGAGGATTTAAAATAATGGCACAACTACGGTCTCCGATAAAGCTTGTTACATTTTTGTTCTGTATCTTTGTTTCAAACCTTGAGTAAATCACCCACATGTTTTGCATACAGGACGCATCTTCACATTGTTCTTGCTGAGCCCTTGGTCAGCTCTTTTTAGCAAGTTATAACAAGTCATTATGCAATTTTATAAGACTTTCATGCATGTTGTAACACGAGGCATCTTGGTTTTATAAATGAGGTCAAAGAGAAATGGTACATTATTAGACTGGTACAAGAACAAGTTAGACCAAAGAAGATAGAATCAGCATGTGCAAAATGTATTTTCATTATTACTTAGCAGCTTCTTCATCAGCAAAACATGCTCAAGTTTATATCTGGGGACAGGTTGGGCCAGTTTGCTGCTTTTGGAATATCATTTCTATTAGAAGGAGTATTAGATACTAGATATGATTTTGTAGCAACCAACTGCTTATTGCTCTGGTGAATTAATGCGTGGCGGTAGGTGTTCCAAGTTATCAAAAAGCATTATTGGAGACTTCCCAAAGAGACATATTATGCAACAATCATGGAGAACAAATTACACGGAAGATTTTAAAGAGAACGTGTGGTAGTTGGCGTGGGTGCTGGAAGTGGAATTCTTTCTTTGTTTGCTGGCGGTATTTGTTTGTTATCGTCTTTCTGGCCAAGTGTGGACAATTATGCTTGCAAAACTGGATGATTAACTGGTTACATTTAGAAAAGATGGGTGTTACAAAAGGAGAACAATATAAGATCATGCTGCAGCGCGCGGAGAATTCTCTTTTTGAAAGTTTCACCCTGGCGGACAATTGAGGGAGAAAAAGCTTGCGCTCTTGAGGGGAGTAAGCTTGCTCAGGTTCAAAGGTGGCCGATAGTTTATCTCCAAATTACTGAATAATCATCAAACACGCTTTAAGGATGGCATGCAGGTTTGGATAAGCAGTGCTCAAATGCCCCCTTCTTGCAGTAAACAGCTCTCACAGGTGCTACTAATAGTTCTTTCCTGAAGTGCACCATATCATATTTAACTTTCATCTATACAGCGTATCTTACAATCTAAGGGTTTTAAGATACATGTTGAAGCTTGGTGTAGTAGTATTTTGAAAAGACTGCTTTCTCCTCTAATGTACTGGTCAACTTCAAAGTAATCATAAGCTTCCAAAACGGGAGGGTGGCTAAGAAACTTAAGAATGTGGGGCTTTTGGTGTGGAAGACAATGGTTTCCAATTGCCGGCCCTGTCACCCATGAGGCCCCATTTGCTGATAAAATGAAGGCGGTGTCAATAAATATGCTGTTGCTCCACTTTGTCGAGCAGGGGCATTTAAACTATATAGACCAAATTATGTAGCATGTATCTGTTCATCAGGCAAAGGCTTTTTCGTTGTGTTTTGCTGCCGTTGAGGTACCTTTGGGATAACAGGGTTTTGTCGCACCACAGATTAATTAAAAGCACATGTCAAATAGCTGTCCTGGCATTGGAATCATTAGCCAGAACATTACCTATGACTTACTGCTTTGGGTCTGCTCATGATATTAGCTCTCATCGTTTCCTGGTTATTTGGCTGGAGGTAAAGCATGTTTATTAACACCAGCAGAGGTATCTTCGATGGCCTTGAAATTCGCTCATAGATTTACTAGTGGGGGTCAGCACTTGCTAAAGAAGATAACACCAGTTTGAAACCTCCAAACGTATGCTTACATTAGGAAGAGATGGGTATTCAAATTAGATTGAATGATGATACAGAGTTCTGGAAACTATTTAAAATTGCATAACCTGGGCAAATCTTAGAAGCTACAAGCGCCGAGCTGTGGCTCTATTGCCAATCAGAGGTGGTATTTTTGTCCAGAAGTCCATCTTCTTATCGTTCCATTCATGTCAATTCCCGTAAACATTTGGCTAGTTATCACATGTTTTCCTGCGCCAATTTATGTCAGCAATCTTCTGGTTTTTGCTTGCTTATGTATATTTGAACACGAATACATGAACCTGACTTGGAGTTTGTTTTGTTTTATCATGTATCTGTTTTGGCATATAGTGCTTAGCACAGCCAATTCATTGCATAGATGAAAATTATTGGTCCCAACCTCTCTTCTTTTGTAGGCATGTGTTCATACTTTTTGCACTTGGTTCTGATAATTTCATGTCATTGTAACTCATTGAAGGCCATAATCTCATCATTGCTTTGTAGTGAGTCCTTGGGCATCATTATCATATATTTTACCTTGATTTTTTTCCCTTTATCCATGGAATCAGAGCCTCATTTGATATTCAGATTGGTCGGAGGAGAATACGGCCACAAAGATCTTTCTTGAGTTTGGGAATCTTAAATGGATACAAGTAGAGCCATCATTTCTTATGATGTAATACATGGACTGTTTTAATATTGTGAAAACTGAAAAAAAAAATTTTGAAGAGGAGAAAAGCTATGACTTGAACATTGTATGGCAAACACCATATCTTTGAAAGCAACTAGGGTGTCTATTTGCAAGCAACTCAAGCGTATTCATATGCAGGAGGTATAGTGCGTTTGGTGATTCGCATATACATTTATTATTGGATGCCTACCAACTATGGAAGTGCACCACATGTATGAACTAACAAGCATGTTACTAAACGTTCGAAGTGTGGGCACTTGTTGCTAGATCATATGTCTTACTAGGCCATATGTGGTATGAGGTAGACGATGGCGGCAGAACAATTCCGGACAAAGTCTTGTCTTTTCTATCGGGCCAAAGTCGATGCGCTTTACCATTGATCCTTTCCATCATCTTACTCTTTTACGCCAACAAATGCATTAGCGGTTGCAATTTTCATGGAGAAGGGACCATTAATATTGAAGCTAGGTTTACCCCATCCACGTAACAAGGTTTGGGTGAGAGCTTGACATGATTATAAATTTGTCTCTATTTGATTAGAGCTTCTCAAGTTTGTAAACCATATCGACAACTAGCCACCATGTCATTGGAGTATTGACTCCATGATCATGTAGCTAGGATTATAAAATTAAGCCCATGAACTCTTTATAAAGGTTAGGCCATGATCTCAAAACAAATATATAAAATAAACATCTAAACTATTATTGGGCTATTTTGCTAGCATTCTTGACACTCCATGAACATGCATTGAATGAGCTTTGAAAGAGAGGTGGCGAGAAAGAGGTAGAGGCTAATAGAAGCAATACCATACTATAGAACAAAAGCATCTTTTTATAGTCAGCTAATTACGATAAAATAATAAAAAAAGCTCAAAGGTCTTAATGAATCATTTGAGGCAACCATTGACAAAGATGTGTATACAATGTAACATATAGACTAACTCAAGCAATGAAATTCACATGATGCTCTATATTACTTCCGGGTTTGTGCGATATGAAGTATTGATATGATGTCTCCCGAAAAAGCATGATGGGCGGGGGCGGCCTTGTTTGGCGCCCAGGGCTACGCCTGGCCCGGCGTGGATTTATGATGGTCGCCTTAGAACGCCCGCCGGCATCTATGAAAGGCGCAATCAGGTTGTTCTATGATTTTACGGATGGAGAAGGGGCGGCTTAAGGGCAAGGATTCTAATTTGTGGCGGTGAAGGGACTTCTTACGCTTTGATTCCGCGCAAGGATCCATGGCTTTCCGGCCGGTGATCCATATTTAAATCTTCGAAATATAATCTGGCGGAAAAAGTTCTTTCCTTTTTTTCCCATTTCTTCTTGTGAAGTGATACCCGGCGGGTAGATGGAGCGGCGGGGTTTGTTTCTTTACGTAGCTATGGCATTATGATTAGTCAATTTTTGAAAATTATGGCGAGAATGTTTTGGTGCCTTATTACGGTTGATAATTTAAAAGGCGGGTTACGGTAGTCACGGGTGGGTTGAACTTGTTCTAAGCCTAACTAGCTTCAAGATAGCTGTTTAAGCACGGTAACCTTACTGCTATTATCTAGATTGTTGATTGGTTAGATTTTGCTTGGAAGGAAATCGAGATCCATAAAAGAAGATTGGCGACTTGAGATAGTGTGTGACCTATTCCATTTATTCTTTACTTTCTCTTTAATGTTCTATGTATATATATGGGGAATTTCCATGTGTCTTTGCGGATGTGGTGGGTAAATTGCATTAAAAATCTTGAAATTCAAGTTTCGGAGACCTTGGTTTCACTTTCTGATGAAGGGTTATGTAGACTGCTAGTTCTTGAATCTTCGCCCGTATGGAAGGATGATGACCCTAGGGTTTTCTCAACAATGCCATCTTTTGGATCATCTTCTAGGGCGGGGCTGGGGTCTAGTTGGATTTTTAATGGATTGAAGCATGGGGAGCTAGGAGCTGCTACCTCTACAATGAATCACGTTCTCTTAGGGCATAAGGTTTGGGCAATTACTTGGCTATATGTCCTTCTTTTTTATTAGGGTTTTGGTCCAATTTATCCTACTAGTCTGCAAAGGATAATGGGAATTATTACTTGCGCTTAATCCAAATCTGGCCAGTAAGGGTAACAGAAGCTGTTGCAGTTGAGCAAGTAAGTGGATTAGTGGTGGAAATTTATGGAGAAGGTCCTATAGTATTTGATTATTGAGAAAAGGTTGTTCCCTATAGTAAGTTGACCCAAAGAAGATGTTGAACAACTCCATGATGAGTACTCTACTTTTTTTCATTTCTTGTATATTAGAGAACACTTTCTTATCTTTTTCCCTGAATCTTCGGGGTTTTTTTGTGCTGTAAAGTTATATCATATGAATACAAAAACTGTCGTTTCTTCTTCAAAAAAAAAAAGGATATGAAGTAATTGGACGCTATAGACACAAATCCTAAGTTTGATCAGATCTTTTGGAGAAGTTGAGTGAGGATTATACTAAAAATTAAATAATCATGTGGAGGAGATGGAAATGATGAATTAATTCACGAGGTATTCTATAAAGCATATACCATTGCATTTTTGTAATCTATGAAATTGCACCATTTTATTTTGCCATGAATATTAGCTATTTTGCCACTGAAGTCTAGCAGCACAAGTTTTCCTTGATGACAAAAGCGTTCCCCGATTGGCTAATTAGGGTTTAGAACATGATGCAAAGCGGTCTCAAGGGGTTTCCTCTTGTGATGGAGCCGGTGGATGGCTTCTTGCTTCAGTCCACGACCATTCGATTCATTCGGTTTGTCTGTTTACATAGTTAACTTGTAACTAGAGATGGATAGAGCTTCTTCTCTAAGTGTCGTCGGTTACATTCGATTCTTCAAGTAGAGTGTTGTATCTATGCGGGATCATTGCTATTTTTTCAAGTAAGGTATTCTTTCAATGCTTTCGTTCTTCTTTTGAGCCGATATTGCTTGTGGGCTATGGCGAAGAAAGCACGTCTTGCAAGTATGGCTCGAATATTAAAATTTAGCATTGAGCAAAATTTTTTTTTAGCTTTAACAGATCATTTCTTTGGATAAACTTCGGATGCAACTAAATTGGCCGAAATCAAGGAGCAATTAAGGTTAATTCTTAGTACTTTTATATAGAAACTTCAATTACCTTGTTCATTGTTGTTTGAAAAAGGCATGGAAGATGCCATGCTAGGGTTCGATGCTAGATTTAGAATTAGACCAAACACACTTTGTTTTGTTTTGGCGGGGAGTTATGGGAGATCTTTGTTTTTGGGTTGCCCCTAGGGGGCAAGCCCTCGTTAATAATGGGCTTATAGCATATTCTTTGGATATGCCGGCATATACCGAGGCATATGCCAATGACTACTAAAAACTTGTTGTGGGGTGTAAATTGGCGGTGGCCGCTTTGTTGTTGGGCATCGGCTTTAAAAACCGGGTAACCGGTTTGAGGAATCGTTTGTTGGAGGTGATGGAGACTCAAAGGGATGGCGTAAATTCTGTAGCATTTGGATCAAGAGTCACCTGCTTAGGTAAAGACAAAGGTAGGTTTGATGCCTCGATAGGTTTGCGGATCGTGAAGGTGAAGTTGGAAAGTGTTTTATTTTACGATCAAACTTATGCGGGGGTAATCTCTATCTTATCACTACGGAGACGAGGTTTGCGGGTGATGATGAGGCTATGGAAATTGACGAGACCTTTTTGCTATACAGGTATGGATTGCCACCAACATTTGGTTGGGGAATGGGCATAGATCGCTTTGCAATGATTCTAAGCGATTCCACGTAACATTAAGGTATTTCTTATAACCCGGATTTCGCGTCACAACCACGTAAACTAATTTAGCATATGTGTTCTAGGAAGTTACGCTTTTCGGCTATGAAACCTCATGAAGATTGTCGGGGCAACAAAGGTTACTTTCTATTATTCTTACGTATGAAAACCGTTGAATATGTCCCCTTCTAATTTGCTTATTTGCTCAATTTGGGGAGACAAACAAAGGACTGAACCAACATTGGGAGGTTCTTGCAGAACCCAATCAGACTGTAAGTTGTTTTTATATTCTTTAGCATCCAGGATAAGGAAGTTTTATTTGCAAACCTGCTGTGCTTGTAGATAATGAGGCGACATGGCATCCAGAAGCCATATAAAAAGCTGAAAGAATTCACCCGTGGTCGTGACATTACAAGAGAACGCATGCTAGAATTTGTTGAGAAATTGGAACTGCCGGAGAATGTTAAAGAAAGTCTAAGAAATTTGACACCTGAGGGTTACATAGGATATGCTAGTTCCCTAGCAAAAAGGGTCTAATCTGTTGTTTTCCCCTATGATGCATTAACCATGCGTTAGCTTCAAATCAGTTTGCAAATCGCCTAACATACATAAATATGAACATGCGGCAGAATCGTATGCAAATATCATGGCGAGCTAGTGACAGACAGAAAGCACCATGGCAGCAATACCTCGCCCATAGCATGGCTACTCTTCTGCTCAGCAGGGCTACTGAGGTTTTTGCTTGCCTATTCAGATGTTGATTGTGGTTGACGATATGGTAGACGAAGGTTTCAACAATTTACATACATGGCACAAAAAAGATGAAAATTGTCAATCCTGCACAGGTAGAATTGAGAGGTTGGTTGTTCTATTGTTTTTTTCAAGCTCATTCTGAAGGGTATGAGCAGAAGGATTCATGGAAGCTGGTTGCAGAATGTAGCTCCTAAAAGATGTTTTTTTTTTAAAAAGGCGGATTATGCTGTGGCCATTTGTTTTTGTGCTCTGAAAACGCCTCCGTTGGATTCATGTCAAAATCAGATTGTTGCCAAGAAGCCTTCGTTGAAGCAAATCTTTATATATGCATGTTTTGGTCCCGAAACATAGATCTCTGTACTTTCGGTTTTGCTTCTGTCATTCCGGCATGGTTTCTTCGCAGGCTCCTTGTGTCCATAAGTATGCTCAACGGGTAGATCTGCGAGACTAGTGCCATGTCAGAATCAGAATTAAAAGTAGAATTCAGAAAAGGATGATGGCAAATTATGCTGCTTTGCACACAAGATTCCTGTCTGCAAATGAATGCATCTGCTTTCCAGATCATCAACAATGTGTTGTAACTCTTGCTTACCTCAGGGTTGTGTTTGCTGGATGTTGGTGTGACCAATTGCCCCTTCTCAAAATTTAGCATTGAAGAAAATTGTTTTATAATCTGTTATGCAGGTGAGGACATATTCTGAGTGGGTTACCAACGCAGGTTATGATTGGCCATCAAAATGTAGCCTATGCCAGTGGGCATTCTTTATTACAGTAACAAGTATTGGCTGTCTACGAAAGGATCTTCTTATTGTGTTGCGCTCTAGATCGTAGTTTATTGAGGTTCTTAACTATAATATAAGCAGATGTTCTCCACACAGCCTACCTAGAAGGACATTTAAAGGGGTTCCCAGCACATACTATTGCAGCAGGTACATATGTTTAGCATGTCCTTTGCCGAGATGCTAAGTTTAGGCTTTCAACCTTTATGCAAAGTGCAGGCTTTGTTAAATTTCCAATAGGAGCTTGCATGGGAAAGGAACAAGTCATTGCTTACAGGTTCCGGATTTGCACACAAAGTTGTTTGCACAAGATACTTTTGATGCCTAATAGGCAACTTGCCCTATTTACTAACCTTCGACAGATTTGAATCAAAAGCAACTGTTTCGACGATTGAGAGGGGCTTTGCCCAAGTAAATAAGGCATGCATGAAGTCAGTTCTTTTTTTCCCACAAGGAGCATATAATCTGTGCTGCCAACCACCTTGCTATCATTGTTTTCTTTGCAGATTAATTTGTGTGGCTTAAATGCAATAAACTTTGACCTGAATTTGGCCTGAATCCTTTCCTTATATCTGCTCAAATTTTGGGCCAGCAATTGTAAACCACCTTACTCTGAAATTGCAACCCTTCTCCATCTGTAATGTGAACATTCTAGAAATCTACTATCTTATCAGAACAGTAGAATACAAGGAATAATTCAACGCACCCTGTTTAGTCCCATTATGTTAGGTTTTTCCCGTGGTAATGTGTAAATAAAACACTGTAAAGCTCAGGTGTCCCACTCCTCTCTTCAACTTTTAAGCAGGTATCAAAAATGAAAATGTGCTTGAAGTCCAAGCCCATTCAAATTGCTTCAACTTTTGAACACGTATCAAAATGAAAATGCGCTGAAGGCCAAAAATATGTATTTGTTAGATAAATCAGAAATAACATGTACTGATGATGATCATGATTTCCCTAGTTGCTATTATATTTGAAACTTTTTTGCTTTGCTCTTCTATATTCTTGCTTTGAAACGTGCTGGTTTTATTGCTATTTAACTGCCATACCCCTTTGGACCTCAATGGCATTATGCAACTCTGCATGACTTTAGAACTAAAATTTCATAGATAGATTTTATTTTCATACCACATAATACCTCATTTACGAATAGACATGTGGACCCTAAGCATTTGATATTTACATCATTAGAAATGTTTATATTATGCGGATTCTAAGATGTCGTGGTTGGATGTTAAGTTTTATGAGAACTATGATTATTACCTAGTTATTTGACTTATGCTGATGAATTATCTAGAGTATCAATCATAGCAATATGAATTCTTCATAAGATATAACCTTCTATGTTTTTCATAGGTGATTTAAATAAAGTCATTTGCTTTCTTAAATAAGATAAAGAAAATGCTAAAACATACGCTCAAGCTTAGGCTTTTCAATTTGGATGTTAGGAATGCCAGAACAATTGCTTTATGCTAAAGCACATGGTCGCTAGATTTAGGCTAAAGATATGCTAATTTGTGTTGCATAGCATATAGAGGCATTGCATATATTTCTGTTGTGCCATGGCCTGTTGACAAAAGCACAAAAATTTAGGAAATGCCTCAAAGGAACATGGTGGCTTTCGCATATGTTTGAAAAGTTGAAGAGACAGATCAAGTTTTTCTTGTTGAGAAAGCGAAATGGCCGCATTCCAGAACACCATATTTGTTTACGACATATTAGAGAAGAGTTCCACACCATTTTTATGCGGACATAGGCAGAAATTATAGCATTACATGAGGTTATGTCTTAGTAAGGCATCTGATTGTAAAATTTGGAGAGCTTCATGGACTTGTCCCACTCACAGCATAGGCTGTAATCAAGGTATTCTATGATCACATCTTTCATTGGCATTTTCTGAAATAAGCCTGATGCATAATTCATCCATCCCATTCCTACAATATGGTTATCATTGTATTCCTGTTGTTGTGGGATATCAAATCAAACATTTTAACGGCCTCCTCAAAGTGTCCTAGATGAGCACAAGCTGAAATCAGGGCATCCATAAGAACATGTCGGTGAGGCATTTGGTAAAATAGATGCAATGCCTCCATTAAGCTGTCTTTTGTTGGGCATAAATTGTCGTCATGGTGTCCCAAAAGATGGCTCTCTTTGGCGTCTGTTGGAAGACGAGTGCATCTCAAGCGCCCTTCTGGGCATATCACGCAATTATGGAATTATGCAAATGCTGAGGGGCATTTGTTGGAACATCGATATGCTTCTTTGAGTTGGCCCCGCAATGTTAATACATGTAGTATAATGTTCGTAAAGTCACATTTGGGTTGGGCAATAATTATGACATTCCAAGAGATAGCATTTCTCGGGCATAATTTGAAGCGGTTTCATCTGAAGACAAGCGCCCATATTGGGAAAAGACTACCATGATTATATGAGGTTGTCTCGGCGAGGGGACTTGTGGAGGTAATGTTCTTTGTTTGAGGAAATGCTTGAGGATACTGTTGATTCTGCAGAATCAATAGACATCAGTACAATGGATGAAAAATGCTTCAAATGTCTATGAATCTTAACTCTTAGGGTCTTTCAATTAGAGTACATATTGTCTTTGTCAAAGCCCATTTTACATTTGCACAATAAAGTTAATGTGGAAAACAAAAAAGTTTATAGGTTTTTCTCACACTGGCTCCTTGGTCCATTCTTGTATATGGGCATTAAATAGTTATTATTCATGGTTCTGTTATATTCGCCGAAAGATATTTTTCTATTTCATGTCAGATGGAATTGATGGGTTGGTCAATGCAGTTTCTCAGTGATGAATAATATAACAATAGAGATTTATTGGGCAGAAACTTAACAATGCCACATTACTTGATGGAAGGTTCCCAAGGATACAAGCACATTTGCAAGTTTGGTAACTCTATCAAGTCTGTTATGACAATGTTTTTCGAGTCTTGCCATGAATGTTAAGAGCCACATGCCACTTGCATTTCGAACTGCTCCCCACATGTAACAACAATATACCGGACGGTAGCTCCAAGCAAGCTGGGGATTGGCAACAACGGCTGTATTCGACGTTAGTAAGAAGGGTAATCAAAGCAAAGCACAACAAGAGAATGGACATTTAGCGACGTGGGCTTGCGACGTCTGTGCGACGTGACGTCGCAAATAACGTCACCGTGCGACGTCAAAGCGGCGTCCGCGTCGCGGAACCACCGTCGCATGCGGCGTGTAGTCTGGCAACGTCGACACGCCAGTGGGCGCTGCGCCGAGGTGGACGGCGGGTGGCAGTGTCTCGCCCGGTGGATGTTTACGGCGTGGCGTCGCATGCGGCGTCGTATATGTGACATTATGTGTCGTATGTGACGTATGTATACCGTGTTATGAGAAGTTCCATTATCAATTTCCAACGGAAATTCACTTTGGAGAATCAAGATTCTTTTTATGCATGAGCAAATACATAGCAAAAATTTCAGTCTCCTCATTTTCTCATCTTTTTATGCGAAGTCCTTGGCTTATTTAGGTTATTCTGCCGGGTCATTTTTCTCATGCAACATGAAGATGAACAATAATTTAATAAGCTATGCCAATAGTTTGATCATTTCTTTGTAATTCTTTATCTGCGCCTCCTCCAAGGTAATCTTCTATATATTCTATCGACTATTCATTTCTAAATTAGACCTTCTTGAGAAGTTACAATTCTCGGTCAATGCATCCACAAACTCAAGCTTAAGAAGAAATTTTGTGTTTCCTTTTCTTTGCTGCGAATGGGAGCTTAATATCGAATAACATCTTCACAATCTATGGCCATGATTTGGCTCCTTTAGAAGGTGCGGACTCTTTATTTTTCCTCTCAAGTTATAGTTGACTATATAATCAACCTATGAGGGCAAGGTCAAAAGGAGGGAGGAATGTTACTTGTGCTCCCAAGGGCATAGCGGGAATCGGGCCCTTGGCCGGACGTCCATGAGCATGGAGGTATTATTGGTCGTGATTGCCGGGCGGTTGTGACTTAATGGGCACGTGTTGTTGTAATGTCGGTCCTACGGTGGCCGGATCGGGGTAAATGGTAATATCGCTAAGCGGCGGGTAATGGTTTAGCTAGGGCTAATATTGTTAAATATTATGTGCGGCAAGAGCTAGCGTGGATTGACCCGAGCCGAGGACCCATAAGCTTACATGGTTAACATTAGATATTAATGTTAATGTAAGGCCCTAGGGGGCAATGTTACTTAAATGTAAGTTAGAAGGGTTGTATGGTTTTAATGAAACATTAAAGTGACACATGGCGTGAAATGGTTCGATGGGTTTCTTAAACCTCGATATATCGAGGGAGATGCGGATCTCTAAAAGGGGCTATAGTGCATGGATTGGGCCAAGTAAAGGCGATCTGCTTTGTTTGGGCATGCAAGACTGCCTGTGAGCTCAAGTGGGCGGATTATAAAGCCTACAGGGAGGATTGAGCGAGGATACAGAAACCGGGTTAGTGAGATAGTCAGCCGATTCTGCTGTGATTGATCTGTGTTTGATTCAAGAACCAGATTTGGAATCCGATTTGGAATCCGAAGTGGATAGTGTGGCCCAAAAGGCCTACGATTTTGCGTGATGGGATCAGCACTAGAACCATAGGGTCGGATTGCAGCCTAGGGCTGTGTTTACGATCACAGAGCACATTGCTACTGCCCATGAATGAATTGGGATCAGATGGCTTGATAAGTCGATTCTACGCTAATCGCTGTTAGTTGATTAGGGGGATTAGCCCATAAATGAAATAGCGTTCTAAGAGCCGTGCCGCGTCTTAAAGGCGGGTGGCTTCTACCAGGATCGGGTGGAGGGAGGAAGAGGTGCCGCTGGGAGGATTCATTCAAAGAATCCCATTTCGCCGAGAGCCTTGAATGTGTTTACGATCTGAGGCAGATTGCTCTTGCCCGAGGAAGATCAATCCGAGGCAGGAAGCATCTCGGTAGGTGCTTAACTTCGGAGGGATTCTTTTGAAGGAACCGCTTACGTGTGTAGTTCACATAGCAGTTTCCATAAGATTGGGCGAAAGGGTGATCCGGGATCAAAGCAGCGGGTGGAGCAATGGCGTTAACACGTGGCGTAGATTGTTCTTAGGAAAATTTTTGCGTCAGAATAATGGTGGTATCGAAATGTGGTCGTGAATCTAGTTCTCGGCTGAAAAACTTAGTGTGTCTTCAAAGGGAAGATGGCGTCCATTGAACAAGAAGTCAATAAACTAGTTACTAAACAATGCGGTTTTAATTCTTTGAAGTACTTGAAGAAGATACCAAGGGTATTTCTTCACAAGTCCTTCGGAAAGTTTTGGCCCCGCTTGAATGAACTTCCGGGCTTATCATCGGTTGCATGGTTTGCAAAAAGCTTTTGGGAATTACAAGAACCTATGAGCAAGAAGTCGCTTTGTTTGCAATTGTTGACCTACGGATGATGAAAGTCAGGTCTTTTATTTTATCGTGGCAAGATTATTTGGATATTTGATGTTAATGACCAACCAAAAACGAAATCCCATGTCTTTGTGAACACTTGCTAGTCATGCTATGCACAAAATGGGACCCTCATAGATTAATTCCTTGCCTTAGAGACATACCTTCCGTGTTTCTTGGATTATCATGGCTTTAAAATCTGCATCCCGGTGCGATTTAATGTGTGCTAATTGCACGACCGTTTTCTTTAAAGCAACGGAGGGGACATCACTTTTACTATTTTGTCTACCTATTGTCAGTATTATTTTGGTTGGCTTTTTTCTTTGAAGCTTTGTCTTAAGCCATCCCTATTAACAAATCTATGTTCCTCGTCAGATTAAGCAATCCCAAGAACCGTGTCAAGCATTCACTATGGCATCCATGGAAATCCGTGAGCTAACAAAACATTTCTTTTTATGCTTGAAAGTTATTATTCCAGCTTCTTTTCTTTAGGGTTTTTTCTTTTCTTTTCTTTAGGGTCTTTTTCCTTGCTCGACCGACGGTGATGCAACAATCAGCAGAAGATCCCGAACCGGGTGGTCCGTTGTCGGATGTGTTCTTCATCAAGATCTTCACGTCCCGCCACGCTTTTGAGCTCTTGAAATGGCGAGTGACTCTTCATTCATCCTCGATTCTCCTTCCTTTTATCAGGTTTGTTATTGCATATATCAGGTTATGGCAAACGCATATTCTTCAGGCCCTGGAGGTCTATAGTGCTTGCTCAAGAATGACTGGAGTTGGTCTATCGGAACGGCGGAGATGGTTTATTGGCAATCTTTGTTACAAGCTTTATCCGAAGAAGGCAACCGGACTTCACCTGCAGTTTAACCGGGTTGGCTTTTCGAGATAAGTCGCAAAGTTGACAACTTTAAATTTTTATCTAGACACACAACGCTAGGCTATGCACTCTGTTGTTTAGGAAGATGATCATGCTCTTCTTGTGTTGCATCCATCTTCGGCACAAACGCATTTTATAACCTATTTTGTAACTCCATTTTTATTGTGGGCTAGAGGAATACTGCTCAGTTTAAACAGCTTAAACATTCAAGAAGTATGGCTAAGATCGTTTGGCAATGATTTTCTACCCTTCCATGTTGGAATTTCCCACTATTAGAATCTACGATGCTTGCATGTGGGAAGATAAGATTTGCAATTAGCAATATGAAATTAACCTGAGAATTATTTTGTCTAAGCTTTTCGTTTGTCTAAACATGCGCATGTGCAATAGGTTTTGAAAAGTATGGACGAAGCAAAGACATTACATGAGTGGGGTACCTTTTTATCTCTTCCTCAACATTGTTTATGAACATTTTTATAACTTCTCCGATTGTTGTTCCTTTTGTGGATTAGCTTTATGGATCCTTGGACTTGGATTTCTCTCACATTCTATTCTATTCTCACATTTTGAGCAAAACTACCATTGTTATTCTTCCACTTTTATTGACAAGGTATATATATCTTGCCCAATATATGATCATTGACATTAATATCATAATCAATATGTTATTTATTATTCAGGGCACATTGGAGTTGGGTGATTAATGTGAAAGATTTATGTCATTACGTATTGTAGCCAAACATTTGCGGTTTGAAGATTCATATGCGGATGAAATTTAATCTCTTGATACAATTTCATGCTTTGGGAGTGCATTCATGTCTAAGAACCATTTGGCATCGGTTCTTCCATATTACCCGCAGACTAAAACACAAATACTAAAAGCCCCTTCTTAAAAACATGGCCATCTAGAAAACATTTCCTTGGAACTTCTTGCCATTTTAAAATCTAAATTTAGTACCACGTGGATTCACGCGGCTTTGATGCTATAGCAAAGGCATCCGCTTCCACGAGACCATTAAGCTGTTGACATGAAAGAGCATAACTAGAATAAAAGTGAGCAAAGGCAAGTTCATTTAAGATCTTATGAGTCACTTGCAAAAATGAACTCTCCATTTTCCAATCGCTATAGGGATACATATTTTCGGACACATACCAATATGACCCCATGGAAGAGGCCAACAAGTCATGTAAAGATGCTTACAATTGTATTACGTACGCAGGGAGAACCAACTTGGTGCCAGTAGTAAACTTTTGGATAAAGTGATCATCATCATTTGCCTTGCAATCGACAAAGCAAAAGATCATTAAAAGACCCCTCACGCTCATTGAGGTTTATAAACTTACAACATGGTGGTGATAAATCTAATCTTACATTGGCGAGGTATTGCGGATTGTAGGTTGAATTTTGAAGGCCTCTTCCATCAACGTAGAGCAATTGGGCATGTAGATTTCCCACTGCAGACATTATGGATCTCTCAAAATCATTTGATGAAATAGGTAAAGCTTCATGTGACGAAAATCTTTGCTGTTATTACGAGGCTTTTATATAGCCATCGTGAATCTTAAAGGATGTACTACTGTATTGTCTATATCTATTAGCTATATCACCCATTTAATATCTATTAGCTATTTATAAGATATATCACCCATTTATCCCCAGCAAAGTAGTCAAATGTTTTGTAACATAGTAGTCAAATGCTTTGTAACATGCTTCATAGAAAAGTATTCATTTTCGTGAATATAACATATTATGTTCAAGTATTTCTATTTTTTAATAACCTCTGCACATCTACTATTATCTTTCTCAAGATATACCCCTTTAGCCAATAAATGATTTCTACAGTTGTAGTCAATGCTTTGTAACATGCTTCGTGGAAAGCACCCATTTTGTTGAGTATAGCATATTCCATTCAAGTTTCTGTTTTTCAGGAGTTTTTGCACATCTACTATTATATGAATGTAGTTTATCTTTAGAAATATGACAAACAAATGGAACATTCAAAGTTCTTGACTGTTATCCAATTGGGAAGTAATATAATTTTTACAGGATTCTTTAAAATTGTTATGCATTCTCTATGGGAGATATGGACAAATGTTCATTAATTAAGTCTGGCAAAATACATCTGCATTTCACACTTGCCGAAATACACTTTTCACTTTGGAAGTTCTGCAAATACATCAAAATCTTTGCTTGAAGCTGCAAAATATGAAAAACAAAAAGCAAATGTTTACCAAATGCCTTGGTCTTTGATAGATGTGTGTTTGACAATAAGGAACCTCTTCAAATCAAGTCCAAACATGAAATCCCTCTTTAGTTTTTCCATTCATGCTCCCCTCTCCACAAATCTTAGGAAGTTCTACACATAATATTAAAATTCTAATTTTACGCTTTAAAATACAAGACAATTTCATATAGAAAAATGTTCTTAATAATTTTAGATAAGCAAGTTATTATATCATTTACACATGGAAACCCCCTATTGGCTTAGAAATATTCCTTAGCAATTAATGTAGATTCAAGAGTGAGGCGAGAAGCTTAGGGTACAACCGGGGCATGGGTACTAAGCTAGAAGATCCCCCATCACCGGGATGCCTTTCCCATATAGCCGAGTCCATTGTTGGTTGTTTTGCAAGGTACAAAAGAGTGGCAATGGTTTTTTGGCTTGGTTTCCCCATGAATGACAAAGATTGTACAATGGATGTAGGTTTCTCATTTTTTGGATTATGATTTACATGTTTTAAAAAAGAACTTGACAGGCACTATAACTAGTTATTATTTAAGGTACTTTTCATCCCTTGCAACACATTCCAACAAAATTTGTGTTGCACCAAGTCTTGACCTTAAAATCCCTGCATTAATTTTACAATATATATAATTACATGCTTACTATCTTAATTATTAGAATTACTCTAAGGTAATGTTTAAGACACATCTTTGTGCTATTTCATTTTCCAATTAACTTATCACTTCATAACTTAATCCACTTAAATTAATTATTAACCTTACTTAAGACAACATTTAAGTTTATCAAAGTTTATCAACTTCATACAAAATTTACACTTTTAAAGGTACTCTTCATCCCTTGCAACACATTATAGCAAAATTTGTGTTACCAAGTTCGCATTCCTTAAAATCAGATTAATTTTACAATATCTATAATTACATACTTACTATCTTACTTATTAGAATTACTCTAAGGTAATGTTTAAGACATTCTCAGACTATTTCATTATCCAATTAACTTATCACTTCATAACTTAATCCATAAGGTAATTATTAACCTTACTTAATACAACATTTAAGTTTATCAAAGTTTATCAACTTCATACAAAATTTACACTTTCTAAGGTACTCTTCATCCCTTGCAACACATTATAGCAAAATTTGTGTTGCAAGTCTCGTCTTTCGACCTCCTTGCCCTCTTGCTCCATTGGCGCGGTGCTCTATTGAAACCTTTTTAGTACCATTTTAATTATTAATAAAAATTTTGGTTATATGGTGACCACCCACCCTATCTACATGAATGCATGGCTAATCTCCCATTAGAGGAAGAGGATGATTCTTCCATCATTGGCCGAGGGAGCAGTAGCCATCACACTCACAGGTTTTTGGTCCCTTTGTTGAAAACATCAGGTTTTGGTAGGTCTACATGTTGTTTTCAAAGAATCCTACATGTGGATTTGTGGAGTATGGTTTTGTTCGATAATGGTGTTCTTTTTTTCAGTGGACTAAAACATCCTTTGTTGTTTTGTAGTTTCTTCTATTGTGACATGTCATTTTATAATACAATCCATTGTAGGAAAGAATACTTGAATTTCTACATGTCCAATAATTCTATTGTCACATGTCTTTATAGATGTAGGAAAGAATAATTGATTCTCTACATGTCCTATACTTTCCATTCACATGTCTTTATAGTAGTAGGATGAGTACTTTTTTATTTGCTACTAAGGCATTGTAGGAAAGAATACATGAATTACTACATGTGTAATACTTCTATTGTCACATGTCTTTATAGAAGTAGGAAAGAATACTTGATTCTCTACATGTCATTATGCTTCCATGTCACATGTCTTATAGTAGTAGGACAGAGTACTTTATTTGCTAAGGCATTGTAGGAAAAAATACATGAATTACGACATGTGTAATACTTCTATTGTCACATGTCTTTTATAGAAGTAGGGAAAAGAATACTTGATTCTCTACATGTCCTATCCTTCCATATCCACGGGTCTTTATAGTGGTAGGACAGAGTACTTGATTTGCTACATGTGATGCGTGCCCGATCACATGTCCTTATACTAGTATTCCATCTTCAACTACTTCAATTACTTAAACACCTATTTTGCATAATAAAACCATCAAGAATTTTATTTGTATCCCTTGAGGGAGTCGCGGGACCCACTGCAACAAATCCCTAAGCATTAATGTCATAGGACCACTAAAAATCCTAACAATATCCTAATATTTTGGATAACAAACCATTAAAATTGTGAGATGTATTTTTTTATGGAGGATAGGACCATTCCAACAAATCCCAAGCATTAAAATGGCAAGACCATGCAATATCAACATTATTCCCCCCATTTTGGATATCGTTGAAGTGTTACGAACCAAAATTTTAGTACCAAAAATTTCGGATTTGTATTCACATCAAACCATCGCCAGTACCGAGAACAAGTCGCCTCCACGAGGCTATATACATAAAGCCACGTATCTGAGATAACAAGATGACACAAAAGATAACTATAGACACCGTACTGTCTACGCCGGCTATCAAACGGCACGCACAAACTTTGCGTGTTAGTAGCATGCATGAAAGTTATCCAATGGTGTCAACATAAAAGCAACGGCCCGGCCCGTTGCAAAGAACACACATATGGAATCCACCACGCAGCACCATAGTGTCGCCAAGCGGACACTCCCCCATATCTAGACAAGACATTGCCCAGAACCCCGCTCAATTTGGATCCGATTAAGGGAGAATCAAGAAAACCATAGAACCAGAGGTTACTAGATTTGTTGGTTCCACATGCCCACCGAATCCATACCAAGTGACAAGCTTTTACCTCACAAAATTACCTCTTGTTCTTATTTAGACAAAGCCGCGGCTCATCTACTATGCCATGCACAAAACTCCCACAGGTGCGGCCTCACCAGCATGCTTTACGCGATTATCATGAAGATACTTGGTAGGCATAACTCAATGCTAGGGGTCACCAGCTTTCCTGCGGACTATTGATGTTAGCAATTAATACCGTCCAGCGCAACTTTTCGATCACATGCTTTTAGCGCTCGGTTTGCTGGAAGTGAGCATTACATATGGCAACTCCCCGGTGTTCAAAGAGGAGGTTCGGCCGGCTCCAAAATAAGCGCGTATTAGCGGCACCCTCACGGTTCCTTTATTGTGCACCTTCGCGCGGAACCGAGAAGAAGCCAGAAGTAGCATCCCGACACTCAACAAATTGCTACAAAGCTTTCAAGGGAAGGGTTTAGCAATTCATAGGTTTCGTTGACGATTTACTTAGTCCCAGGAACAAGCCCACACTAAAGGTATTAGTTATGGAAGCCTCGAATCATGGTAATCCAGTAATCACTGCACCAAGATAAAGCAAACGGGCTCCTTAAAGGCTGTAAACTGATTGGCATCCGCCTGTGACTTACTGAGACAAGGCTTTCCACACCCGCCTGCCAGACGGCCCCACTTTTCCTTGAATTGCTCTCTCCTTGTAAACTCACTTACTTTTGTAAACCCGTCCGCCTCGTAGTCTTAGGCCTCCTCCCGCTGCCACAATAGCGGCTGGCTTTTCCCCTCGATCCCTACTGACCTGCCGCGTGGTTTAACCCGTGGCGGCCTTACTCTGAGGAGCAGGTGATCTGCCGGATGCGATTGCGGCTGAGGCCTCTGCGAATTGGGCTGCAGCGGCGTTGATTCCTTTCAGACACATGCGTAAGGAGCGATTGGCAAGGTCCTAGTAGTAGGGATCAACTTCGGGGTTTTGACCAAGACCGGATCAGTCCGGCAATTTTCTTTATTCTGAGGTTGATGGACCACGATTCTGACGGTTTAGGGGTGCTCGCATAAATATCAATGGTCTTTCAACCATTTAAAGCTCTAATGGTTTTAAACCCTTCAAATGCCTTTTAAGGTCCTATGGTTCTTTAAACCATTAACATATTGCAACCTTCACTACATTGTTTCCCAATGTTAAAGGCATCCCCAACCCGTTTTCTGCTAGAACGCTCACGGTTCGCCCTGATCTAAGATCTACCATGCGTGGTGCCACAGCAACTTAATCTAGACTAGGGGCATCGACCATTATAAACATCCATTATTCACTACAAGGGATGAGTCGGCGTCCAGCGGCGATTCGCGGCGTCGCGGCGGGTGCGTGCGTGAACATCGGCGACATCGTCGTTCAACGGCGACAGCGTCGTTCGGCGGTCGTTCAGCGGCGATTTTCAGGACTGGCGATGTCGGATTGGCTGCGTGGCATGAAATAACAGCACTTATTTGGCGGTGGCGATGTCAAAACAAACGTCGGTGGGCGTCGTTGGGCGGCGTCTCATAAACGGCCGGTAACATCCGTGCGTGAAGCGCTGGCGACACATGCGGTGCGCATGCCGTCACGCCCGTCGACATGGCAGTGGTGAGCGGCTAAAAATCTGGCGATGACGGTCGACATTAAGCAACTGTACGACATGCCGGGCAACTTGCGTAAAGTGTCGCCCGCGTCGGCGTAGCGTGGATTAAGCGGCCTTTAAGAATATCGGCGTGGCGGCCGGTTTGCCCGTATTGGTACGGCATCGTAAACCGCGCTATTGTCAATGAGCGCCACGTAAACAGCGTCGTTTAAGCGGCGTCGCTAATTTTTTTTTTTTTTGAGAAAAAAAAAAAAAAAAAAAACGATCGCGAAAAAAAATTTATCACGTGTAAACCCGCCGTTTGGAATGCCAAAATTACCCTATGGACTAAGTTACGGTCGGTTTTGCAAAAAGCGACACACTTCGCCCTACATTGCGATTATTCAAGCGGCCACCTCTCCTAGACCACTCCGGATCGGTTCCGTATCAGGCCGTTGAATCTTTGTTCAAAGGAACACAGTGAGAAGGTCAAAAAAATCCAACATCCGTCCAGGAGAACATATCAAACCGCTAAGCGTCTTGCGAGCGGCAGAGAAACCAAAGTGTTTTGTCGTTCGGACATTCGGAGGTTCGAAATGGCGATCCGACTTCTACATCGTCCGGAATGCCAAAATTACCCTAGGGACCAAGTTACACGGTCGGTTTTGTAAAGAAAGAAACACTTACTCTCTACATTGCGATTCGGGGCAAACCACCTCCTAGCCAATTGACTACGAAAAGGTAACATGAGATTGTTTACGCTTCTTCGAAGAAGGTGGGCTTCTGGCCACAAAACTTGGTCCCTGGGCGCCGCCGACGCCGAGTCCATTGGCAATACGCATGCATCACGGTCCTGAGAGGGAAGCTTGGCCCGCCCGGTCGCCGTGGCCTTTGGGAGAGGAATTTTGGGGCAAGCATTTGCTTAGGTGGTTTTAGGGTCCGTGCTTCGGCATCCAACACCCCTCTACGCCAAGACACGGCAAACGCCCTAGTCAATCGACAAGGATAGAGCCTCCCAAACGTAAAACCCTATGAGTTGCTGTAGTAGCATGTGGTTTGCATTTTGGGTACGAAGTTTTATCTTTTTGCACTTGGGACGTGGCCGATCACTTTGAGAACGCCTTGAAGCAAGGGGAACTGACGGAATGGAGTTTGGACCGTACACCTCCCGTTGTAGCGCTTAGGTCAAAGGGCCGCTTTTGCAGAAAGCAAGACATTCGTGAATTCATAATTAATGCATAGTACCGGACTTAAATTCTGATTTTTGTGAGCTAGCTTCCTAAGTCATCGCCAACATACAGGCCAACTTTCAAAAATTTTTTGGATATGCTTTAGATCAAAGAGTTTGCACTAGAACAGGTCAAGGGGTTTGTTGTTGCCGAGTGGGCACACTTGCCCAAGTCAAACAAGGCGGGGACCTTGCAAGGCCTCCTCATTAGAGGGGAGAGTCCGAACCTGTGAGGCGAGCCCCCAAAAGCTTCCAAAGGCCTTTCTCGGCAAATTTTCACGGGCGTGACGCTAAAAGACCACACTCAAGAATCTCGGTTCCACATGATCCCACCGTTGAATCCTTTGTTCCGGGAACCTGGTCCGAGAAGGTCCAAAAATCCAACATCCGATTTAAGGAGAACATATCAAACCTTGGCGTCGGCGGCGGCCAGAGAAACCAAAGTGTTTTGTCGTTCGGACATTCGCGGAGGTTCAAATGCCGGATCCGAGCTTCGCCACATCGTCCTGAATGCCAAAATTACCCTAGGGACCAAAGTTACACGGCCAGTTTTGGTAAAAGAAACAAACACTTACGCCCCTACATAAAGATTCGCCAGCCACCTCCTAGGCCAATTGACTCACGAAAGTGTGTTGCACATGAGATAGTTTGGCGCTTCTTCGAGAAGGGGTGGGCTTCCTCGCCACACAAAACTTGGTCCCTAGAGCAATGTCGACGTTCTCGAGTCCATTGGCGAGACATGCATCACGGTTCCCGAGAGGGGAAGCGTCCCCCGCCCGTGGCCTTTGAGAGAGGAATTTGGGGCAAGCCGCTTCCGGGTGGTTTTAGGGGTCCGGGCTCGGGCGCCAACACCCCTCTACATCAAGACACATCTAAAGGTCCTAGTCAACCGGGACAAGGATAGAGCCTCAAACGCAAAACCCCATGAGTTGTCGTTCAGCAAAGTGGTTTGCGTTTTGGTGCCGAAGTTTTGGTCTTTGCACTTGGGGCGTGGCCGATCACATGCAGTTGAGAACATGAAGCAAGGGGAACTGCGGAATGGAGTTTGGACCTGTACTCCTCCCGTTGTGGCAGTTAGAAGTCAAGGGCCGCTTTGCGCATTAGCAAGACATTCGTAAATTCGTAATTAATGCATGAAGTACGGACTTAAATTTGATTTTGTCAGCTAGCTTCCTAAGTCGCCAACTGGGCCAACTTTCAAAATTTTGGATAAGGTTTAGATCAAATAGTTTGCACTAGAACAGTCCCCTGGCTGTTGTTGGGCAGCCGAAATGGCACACTTGCCCAAGTCAAACAAGGCCGGGGACCTTGCAAGGCCTCCTCATTAGAGGGGAGAGTCGAACCCGTGAGGCGAGCCCCAAAAGCTCCGAGGCAACCTTTCTGGCGGCGCTCGCTTAGGGGGTACGCTAAAGACCACACTCCGGGATCTCTGCCTCCTCGTGATCCCAATCATTGGAATCCTTTGTTCCGGAACCTGGTCCCGAAGGTCCAAAAATCCAACATCCGCCCGGGGAGAACATATCAAACCAAGCGCCCCGGGGGCGACATTGTAGAAACCAAAGTGTTTTGTCGTCGGACATTGCGTAGGGTTCAAATGGCGATCCGGACTTCGCCACATCGTCCGAATGCCAAAATTACCCAAAGGGACCAAGTTACCTGGCCGGGCTTTTGCAAAAGAAAGAAACACTTACGCCCCTACATTGCAAAGATTCAGCACCACCTCCTAGGCCAATTGACTAACGAGTGTATTTGCACATGAGATAGTTTGGCTTCGCCGGAAAGGGGTGGGCTTCTCGCCACAAAACTTGGTCCCTAGGGCAACGCCGACGCTCGGAGTCCATTGGCACGCATTTATCACGGTTCCGAGAGGGAAATTGCCCGGTCCGCCGCCGTGGCCTTCGGGAGAGGACTTTTTGGGGCAAGCCGCTTCCGGGTTTTAGGTCCGGTGGCTCAAGGCCAACACCCCCTCTACGCCAAGACACGGCTTAACGCCCTAGTCAAACACGACAAGGATAGAGCTCAAACGTAAACCCTATGAGTTGCCGTGTTCCAAAGGGGTTTCGCTTTGGGTGCCGAAGTTTTGGTCTTTTGCACTTGGGACGTGGGCTTGAGAACGCTGGAAGCAAAGGGAACTGACCTGAATGGAGTTTGGACCCCCCTCCCGCTGTGGCGCTAGAAGTCAAGTAAAAGCTTTTGCAAGGTAGCAAAGACATTCGTAAATTCATAATTAATGCATAGTAATGGACTTAAATTCTGATTTTTGTGAGCTAGCTTCCTAAGTCATCGCCAACATACGTGCCAACTTTCAAAATTTTTGATATGCTTTAGAACACTAGAACGGTCCGGGTACTGTTGTCATGTACCGAAATGGGCACACTTGCCCAAGTCAAACAAGGCCAGGACCTTGCAAGGCCTCCTCATTAGAGGGAGAGTCCAACCCCCGTGAGGCGAGCCCCAAAAAGCTTCCCCGAGGTGACCTTTCCGGCAAATAAGCCCACGGTGCGACGCTTAAAGACCACACTCCCGATTCTCGGTTCCGGGATCCAATCGTTGAATCCTTTGTTCCAGGAACCCGGTCCGAAGGTCCAAAAATCCAACATCCGTCCGGGAGAACATATCAAACCGCTTGGCGTCCCCGCGGGCTTATAGTGTAGAAACCAAAGTGTTTTGTCGTCGGACATTGCGAGGCTCCTAAATGCCGATCCGACTTCTCGCCACATGGTCCGGAATGCCAAAATTACCCTAGGGACCAAGTTACACGGCCGGGTTTTGGTAAAAGAAAGAAACACTTACGCCCTACATTGTAAAAGATTCGTGACCACCTCCTAGGCCAATTGACTCACGAGTGTGTTGCACATGAGATAGTTTGGCTTCCAGAAGGGGTGGGCTTCGCCACAAAACTTGGTCCCTAGGGCAATGTCGACGCTCGAGTCCATTGGCAGAGACGCATCACTGTTCCGGAGAGGGGAAGCTGCCCGCCCGGCCGCCGGCCTTCGGGAGAGGACTTTGGGGCAAGCCGCCTCCGGGGTGGTTTTAGGGTCCGTGTCGCATCGCAACACCCCCTCACGCCAAGACACGGGCTAAGGTCCTAGTCAAATCGACAAGCATAGAGCCTCAAACGTAAACCCATGAGTTGCCGTGTTCTAGCGTGGTTTTGCCCTATGGGTGCCGAAGTTTTGGTCTTTGCACTTGGGACGTGGCCAATCACATGCGTTTGAGAACGCTGAAGCAAGGGGAACCGACGGAATGGAGTTTGGACTGCATACTCCCGCTGTAGCGCGAAGAAGTCAAGGCCCGCTTTTGAAAGCAAGACATTCAGAAATTGTGAATTAATGCATAGTAATGGACTTAAATTGGATTTTTTGTCGGGCCTAGCATCCTAAGTCATCGCCAACATACGTGCATGTTGAGATAAACTACATCTTCGATGTTGGTAGGGTATTAGTTCTCATAGGTGGGGACAAAATTAAAAAAAAAATATATATATATGTCGTAACAAATATATATTTAACACGTAGCTACATATACTATTGGTGGAAACCTAACCTTTTTAAATCTAACAAAATAAAATTTTAAGATAAACTACATCTTTGCATGTTGGTAAGGTATTAGTTATCGTGAAAGGGTAAGGTATTACTAGTTATCATCATCAGATTATATACCTCATAGCTCAACGGATGTACCACAAAATATTAACATTTTCATGGTGGTATATTTCATAACTTTAACGGTGTAGCAAGTCAAATAAACCCCTATCCAAGTTAAATAAACCCATGTATCAAGTGTACATGCATTCTATACTATTTAAAAAAAAAAAATTTTTTTTTTTTTTGGTCGTCAGAAAAAAAACGTCGTGTTACAAACGCCGCTCAACGACGCTTTTTGTCGCCGCTTAACAATCGCCACCACGCCGTTAAACGACGACGCGGATTTAAACGAAAACGAAGCGTAATCCCGGCCGCTTATTTTCGAAAGCAAGCAAAGCTTATGGAGGAGCCGTTTTTTGAGGCGATTTCGCGCTGGTCTACTTTGGGGGTCTATTCTAAGTGTAAGACAAGCTTCATAAGGGTTATATGCAACGGATCAACCAACTGCTTTTTGAATCTAAACTTGTTTTTGGGTAGATTTAGGCTTTTTGTATTTGTATTTGTTGTTTGTTCTTCCTTCAACCTTCATTCTTCTTCTTCCATTCTTGCATCCTTCTTCCATACACATTCTTCCATTCCCTTTGTCATCTTCTTCTTGATTCTTCCTCCTCTTATACTACTTCTTCCTCCTCTTATTCAAATTCTTACTCTTAATCCTCCTCTTTGCTTTCTTCATCTTCTTCTGTGATTCTTCCTCCCCATTTCGGGTTCCTCCTCTTCTTCTTAGCCTTTTTCTTCTTGAATTCTTCCATTCTTCTTCTAATTTTTTTCCCATCTAAGAAGACGCCGTTAAAAGATCTAGACCCTTCTTCTTTCCAAATTTTTCCTTATTAGTTGTTTTATACTATTTCTTTCTAATCATTGAATTTTTTGTTTTGCATGTACACCCTAGCAAAATGTGTTGTTCTTGCAAAACAAGTTGGCACCTCTTCCGTGTAAGGATTTAATTTTTTCAATACGCTAATAAAATACTAATGCTTTATTTAGGTTAAATTGTTATCCAAGAAGGGGACGTCATTGAAACCACCCCTCCCCCATTGATTTTCCATATTTTTTTTTCCTTTAAGTTGTTTATTTATACTAATATTTTACTAATCATTGAATTTATTGTTTTGCATGTACACTCCTAGCAAATGCGTTGTTTGTGCAAAATAACTTGCCGCCTTTGTACCAGGTAAGCATTTAATTTTCAATATGCTTAATGTATTGATTAATGTATTTAGCTTAATTTATTGATTAATGTATTTAGCTAAAAAATTGGGGCTTCATTTATTTTTGTATTTTTTAATATATTTAAACGACATCATTTAATGACGTTAAAATCTTATATTTTTTATTGGTTAAATTATTTTATAGGCTTTTAAATTAAATGTATTAACTTCATTCATAATAAATGTATTATTATTATTTTTTCAATTTATAAAAAAATTAAAAAAAATTAATTTTTTTTTTTTTTAATACACGTAAGCAACGCCGTTAACGGGTCGCCACGCCAACAACGGCTACGGGTAACGCCGCTGGTCGCGGCCGCTGGTCGCTTACGCGGTACGCGGACGCCGTTAAACGACGCCAAACACGTGGTCGCCACGCCAAGAACTCTGGCCACGACGCCACGTCGGGCCGCCACGGCCGCCTGGGCGTACCACGCAGTGCGTATGCCGTTGAACGACGCCACGCCGTCGCGAAGAAGACGCCGCTGCGACGCTGTGATAGCGACGCTGTCATGCCGTAAAACGACGCGGTGCACGCCGCTATAGGCGCCGCTCATCGACTTTTGGCGCCGCTCATCGACGCTCAACGACGCCCGACGCCGTAATAGACGCCGTGAACAGGCAATTTTTTGTAGTGTTAATATCTGAATAACATCTTCACAATCTATGAACATGATTTGGCACCTTTAGAAGGTCTGGACTCTTTATTTTTCCTCTCAAGTTATAGTTGACTATATAATCAACCTTGAGGGCAAGGTCCAAAAGGAGGGGGGGATGCTACTTGTGCTCCCCAAGGGCATCGCCGGAATCGGGCCCTTGGCGGACGTCCATGAGCACGGGGTATTATTGGTCGCGATTGCCGGGCAGTTGTGATTTAATGGGTCGCGGTTGACCGTGAATCGCCTATCTGCGATCGGATGCGGGTAAATGGTATTAATCGCTAGCGGGCGGTAATGGTTCGTTAGGGGCTAATATTGTTAAATATTAACGCGGCAAGAGCTAGCAGGGATTGACCGTAAGGCAGGACCCATAAGCTTACATGGTTAACATTAGATATTAATGTTAATGTAAGGCCCTAGGGGCCAATGTTATTTAAATGTAAGTTAGAAGGTTAGCTATGGTTTTAATGTAACATTAAAGTGACACATGGCATGAAATGGTTCGGATGGGTTTCTTAAACCCGATATATCGTGGAGATGCCGACTCTAAAAGGGGCTATAGTGCATGGATTCGGTCAAGTAAAGGCCCCGATCTGCCGCTTTGGGCATGCAAGACCGCCGCGGAGCTCAAGTGGGCGGGATATAAAGCCTACAGAGGGGAGGATTGAGCGAGGATACGTAAACCGGGTTAGTGAGATAGTCACCGATTCGGCCGCGGATTGATCCGCGGTTTGATTCAATAACCAGATTTTGAACCGATTTGAACTGGGTGGATAGTGTGGCCCCAAGGCACCGATTTTGCCGTGAGCCGGACCAAGACCGGAACCATAGGGTCGGATTGCGCTCTAGGGTCATGGTTTACGCATCACGTGAGCACATTGCTACTGCCCATGAATGAATTGGGATCAGATGGCTTGATAAGCCGATTCTGCTAATTGTATTGTTAGTTGATTAAGGGATTAACCCATAGAGTCGAAATAGAGCAGCCTAAGGCTGTGCTTGCGGTCTTAAGGCAGGTGGCTTCTACCAAGGATCGAATTGGAGGAAGGACCAGTAGGTGCCGACCGGGAGGATTCATTCAAAGAATCCGCATTTCTGCCAGGAGCCTTGATTGTGTTTACGATCTCAAGGCAGATTGCTACTGCCAGAGATCAATCAGAGTGAAGCATCTGGTAGGTGCTTAACTCAGAGGGATTCTTTGAAGGAATCCGTGCTCGCGGTGGAAGTTCACATAGCAAGAAGTTTCCATAAGATTAGCGAGGGGGATCCGGGAACCAAGGTGCGGGTGGAAGCTAATCGGCGTTAACACGTGGGCAGAGATTGTTCTTAAGGAAAATTTTAAGGCCGAATAAAGGTATCGAGCTATGGTCGTGGAATCTAGTTTTCCGGGAAAATCTAAACTTGATGTATGAAATGGACGAGAAAAAGTTCTCGTTTTCCAAACCACTTGGGAAGTGGAGAAGCGGGAACTTGAGAGTGTTTCAGTCCAAGAGCTGGCTGAAAACTTAGCGTATCTTCAAGGGAAGATGGCGTCCATTGAACAAGAAGTCAATAAACTAGTTATTAAGCAATGCAGTTTAATTGCTAAAGTACTTGAAGAAGATACCAAGGGTATTTCTTCACAAGTCCCTTCCCAGGAAAGTTTTGACTGCTTGAATGAACTTCTGGCTTATCATCAGTTGCATAGTTTGCAAAAAACTGGGGAATTAAGAACCTATGAGCAAGAGCTTCGGAAGCTGTTTGCAATTGTTCAGCCTCTGGATGATGAAAGTCAGGTTTTTCATTTTACGCGTGGCAAGATTGCTGGATATGCTGATGTTAATGACCAACCAAAATCAGGAAATCCCATGTCTTTGTGAACACTTGCTCGTATGCTATGCACAAAATAGGACCCTCATAGATTAATTCCTTGCCTTAGAGACATACCTTCCGTGTTTCTTGGATTATCATAGCTTTAAAATCACATCAAGTGCGATTTAAATGTGCTACAGTTTGTATAATTGTTTCTCTTTAAAGCAACTTGGAGGACATCACTTTTACTATTTTGTCTACCTAGTCGAGTATTATTTGCCTAAAATAACATGATGTTGGAGATCATGGTGATCATGTTCCAATATTTTTAGGTTATAACTATTGCAAATATAAGCCTTTCATTTTTTGGTTGCCCCTAGGGGGGCAAACCCTTGTTTATGTGGGTTTGTGGCATATCCTAAGTATATGCTAGAATATACCTAGGATATGCTGGTGACTGCTCCAAACCTGCTCTTGGTTGTAAACTGGCGGTCGTGATTGTTGCTGGGCGGCTGGTGTGGAAACTGGCTAACCGGCACCCTGGGCATGTATTCTATGCAATGCTGTTGCTGCCGCAATAGATATTTGGAGCCTTATTCCTGTTATAGCCATTCAGGTAACCGGCAAGGCAGACGGAAGCTCCAAAACTGCAGTGAAACAATATGCCGGATTGCCGAGATACAACTTGGGTTTGTCTTTTAGCAATAATCTTTTGTCCTGTAGTGAGCAAGCTTTTGTTTTGTAGCAAACAAGATCTTATCTCATAGCACAGAGCTCCACCGGATCACAAAAACGGGCTCTAATGGAAATGCTCACACTTTAAGATTCTTCCGGTGCCTTTGATTTATTGATATGGCAAAGTAGGAAATCCGAGTTCGAGGCTCAATGGGGATGCACCCTTAGCTTCTTTTTGCTCCGTCATTGTGCACAAGAAGGATGGTCCTGCTGTTTCAAGGAATTTACGAGAGCCAATGGGACTGTATCAAACTTGCTCATGAAGTTTTATTCCAGGTAGTATCATCTGCCGTAGAAAGGATCTTAATGAGATTGGACAAAGAGGAGTTAATTTAAGTGGAGGACAGAAGCAACGGATACAACTAGCTCATGCATTGTATAGTGACTCTGATATTTACATAATGGGTGATCGCTTCACTGCTGTGGATGCTCAAACTGCTGCTTTGTTGCTCAAGGTGTCAAAGGACCGATGATTTTACTTGGCATTTTTTACTCTGCAGAAATGCATTTCAGGAATGTCATTGACTAAAGCTATCATCTTAGTGACACATCAAGTGGAGTTTTTGCCAAAAGCAGACAAAATTCTGGTAAGTGCCTTGCATCAATGATATTTAGGTCTATATCTTGACATGATGATGAAACATAGGGTACATTTAGACTTATAAAGCAGACATGAGTTGACTTTGTTGTCAAACTATAATGGCACTACAATTTAGAGACTTGGTGTTTGAAAGTTATCATCAACTTTGCTGATCAATTGAGAAAGACAATGGATTAAGCTACAAAAAAAGAAGTGCTAAGTTTTGACAACCTTAGATGTAACTAAACATCGTCTTTTAGGTGAAATTCAATTTGGAAAGACAATGTCCTGCAAGAACATCTTGAACTTGTCTATCTCAATTCCAGATGATGCAAGCTAGAGAAATAAAGTAGGCCGGCAAATATGATGAGTGGTTGACAGCTGGCAGTATGTTTGTGACATTTCTGAATGCATATAATAATGCAAGAGAGCATGCATCTTTAGCCGAAAATATTTTAAAGCCAAAGAAAAAGTCTTTCATGATGCAAAAGACATGTCCGTGAAGGTGCACAATACAACTGTTGATGTTAGTCAATTAACAAAGGATGAGGAAAAAGAAAAGGGTGGCTTGGGCATTTCACTTATGAGTTATGTAGGAATAAGCAAGGGGGATGTAATTTTCACTCTAGCTTTGGCAGCACAAATCATATTTGTAATTGGCAGACAGTAAGCAACTTCTGGTTGGCCACTGACCGAACGCAAGATTAAGTCCAATGTTAGTAATTGTTTATGCAGTGATTTCTTTTACTGGAGGTTGGTCCATGTGCGTGGTAAATCATATAAATCTCTTGGCCTCAAAGAATCAAAGGCTTTCTTTTCTGGCTTTATGGATTCTTTGTTCAGTGCACCTATGTCTATATTTGATTCGACACCTATTGGCAGAATCCTAAACCGGGTATATTATTTTTCAATTAGTGTCCATGATACTAGAATATAGAATTGATTTACTATTGACAATTAATTGGATGTGGTTTTCAGGCTTCATTAGACATGAGCATATTGTATATAGATATTCCAATGCGCCTTGCATTTATATTTGCAGAAATATTTGATGTTATTGCTATACTGGTTGCAATGTCAATTGTGACGTGGAAAGTGTTATAATGATTTCCATTCCAATGACTGGGACTGCTTATTGGCTACAGGTACATGGCTATCAATATTTAAGCAAAAGGAGGTCAAATATGTCAGTCTTAAAAATCCACTTTCAATAAATACCATTTATATATTTGCCTCTTCGAAATAGTTAACGGGCGTGGACAACTATCTGGACTTTTGAAAAGCAAGAGCATATTTGTGGTAAAGCTTTACAAGCTATGGACATTGATGGTTTTGTAAATCTTCAAACTTTCATAGCTTATGAGTGGGTAGCACTTCTTGTTGAATTTCTGGAAACTCTTATATTATCTCGGCCGGGCACCGCTCATGGTTCTGCAATCCGGAAGCGTGAAGTAAGGCAATTTATTTCTCCTAACATCCATTTTTTCTTCTATTTCAACTGTTTTTAACTTTTTAACAATTTTGAACAGCTTGTTGGACTCTCCTTGTCTTATGCCCTCTTATTAAACGACTACGCATTTTCTCGCTTCAATGGTTAACATTCGCAACAAAATTACATTGTGTCAGAGAACGGATATACCAAGAGACATGCATCCGCCTCAAGAAGCTACCGCTATAATTGATAAAGAACCACCACTTTGCACATGGCCTTGTAAAAGGCGGTGGATCTGCAAAATCGCAGTATAATCTCTTGCTAGTTAATCAAATGAAGGCTTTCAAAGTTAGGAGATATAATATTCTATGAAACGTGGCATGATCTACCATGCGGATCTTCATCGCACTACATTTCAAATGATACGCTAGTGGAAATTGTTCTCGATGAACTTCTAGGTTCATGTTTCTCTTTTTAATCGTTATTATTTGAAAATGGTTATGCTGTGGTCGTGTTCTTCAACTTAGAGTTAATATCACTAACCACACTGGGAACAAATAAATTTTCATCTCTTCTCATAACTCTATTCGATTATGACTTACTCACGACCGCTAGACCTAAAAAGATGCAAGGGTGTTGATGTAGAAGTTGTAAACCTAATAGCCTCAAGTGCTTAATAGGGTCGATTAGATATTGGAGGATGGTTATGTTTGGAGCATGATCTATAGGATGAATGGAGATTATATTGGTGCTTTCCTTCTCATACTATAAAAGAGATTGATAATAATGATATCCCATACTGATAATATCAGGTTCGGTATCAAGAAATAGCTCCGTTTGTGGTGGGCAAAGAATTGGAATTGTTGGACTGTATCTCTGGTTAAAGTCTCTCTTATTGACCAAAATACACAAGATAATCAAGGCATGGAGATAATGTAGGATTGAAGCTTATGGCTAGTTTCTAAAGGAACAATTTATAGATGACTTTAGAATCTCTTGTAGCTAATTGATTCCTTCATGGATGCAGTGAAATGGAACAATCCTATATCCTATATCACTACATGTCATTTGTGGATGTAATCAAATGGAACAATGTATTGAAGATCATTGCATGAGAATGACATGCACAACTTGAATACTATATAATGATCAGTTGGACATTGAAAGAATATGCAGAGGTGAGAGTGACATAGGACCAACTCTCAGAGATATATCATGAAGATAACAATTAGAACAATGAAGATAGTAGCACTAAAGATAGTAGGACCAATTCAGAGAAATATATCATGAAGATAACAATTAGAACACTAAAGATAATAATTTGGGTTGTCAACTTGCTTACATGCTCATCACTAGCATAATGCATGCTCCTAACAACTTGCCCACTAATGTCATGTCCAACAACCATTTTCACCAAGAAGCTCTTTATAATTTGAAATCAAAATGAGGGTTTTAAAGTTTAATAAAAAGGGGCATTAGAGGATGGCGCAGATCAGAAGACCAACAGAGGAGATGCAAGATGCACTCCCACCTCTCCTTATAGAGGTGCAAGATGCGTTGCACTTATCCAAAGGTGAGATACAACAAATGAAATGCGCGAGAGAACGAACAATCCAAAAATTTCATAACTCTTTGTAGGTTGTGGCAACAACCTGTAACTTGTCAACCTTGCCGCTCATCGAACATAGCAAGTTTTGAACTTTCCGCGTTGTAAATGTCAACCAGAAATTAAAGTAATTGAGTTCACTATTAAAATAATTGAATGGTACATGGAACTAGTGTTGTAAATGAGAACTATACATGCAGTTTATCATTTTATTTAAAAAAATTGAGTTTGAAGTAACTGCCAATTCTCTAAATGTGGGTCGATTGCCAACAACTATACTACTTTATCAGAATATCAAAATGCTGGGGTTATTATGTCGGAGGCAACACAAAAAGTCTTGGCCTGGCAGGGAAGTTAAACCCATAGACAATGTCTGATGCAAATGCTTTGATCTTTACATTTGTTTTTGCCATCGACACGAAACACCACCACCTCTGGGGACCGGAGGGCAAAGTGATTTCACAGTAAAGAGGCCACAGATTTTGAAGCTACGAAATCCTTATACAGTTGCTTGTGTGCTTGGGAAAGATGCAACAGATGCAAAATTGTAAGGATAGATTCGAGGATCTCCTTTAGTTGCAGTGAAAATAGGCTTAGGAAGTGTGCTTATTAGGCAACCACTTCAAATGATACAGGAGTTGGAATCAGAGGCAAGCTCGTTTTTGATAAAAAGCAAGGACATTAATCTACGTCTTATACAAAAAAATTTCAGAATAATAGAAGGGTACCACGAGGCAAGGAGAATGCAAAGCAATCTCCAACAACATTAGAGACTAGCTAGGCCCGTCCAGAGAGGAACTTGATATCCAATAAAGCTCTCTTATTAGTTAGTTAACTTGATCCTTTCTTGTTTATGGTTGTCTCTAGTTACTCATCTGTTTATGCATATGCACAATGTAGGGATTACCATCCGTATAGTAAGCATGATGTTTTGCAGAGTTGCCAATCTCCACCGATCGTTGAGGAATTAAAAGTAAAACTACTAGATGTAGTCCATTTCAAACTTTTATCTTTCAATGATCATACTGATTATCATTGTTGTATAGAACATATTAAAATATGATACATTCACTGGTCTTCTTTTCAACCAAGAGTAATGTCATTTCTTTCATCAATTGACATGCCATACTTTCCTTTGTTCAACTGACTGATCATATGAATTGCTCCAACCTTTTTTTTCGTTCTTTTATTATTTGTGTTGTCGTCAATGCAGCATAGGTCCACGTTCATTTTATGTCAAATACGAATGTGAAATACTTATGCTTTGTGAAATCTTACCCATGTAATTCTAACCAAGTAATATCGTAGAGTCACATGAAATGAATTCCCTTGTTTAATTTAGAGTATGAATGAATTTTATATTAAATTTCAAGCCATGGTGCCCTAGCAATATCATCTATTCTACAAGAATTGTTAAATACCAGAGATATACACACCGGTAAAGAGGAGACGGAGAGATAAGTTGGCTTTGCAATACTCTTGAGGCTTGTGTTGACGACGGTGTACAATCATGATAAAATTGTAAATCCATCCCCTCCCCCAAAGTGCCACATTGACCAATGAGGACAACAAGCTAATTCGTCATAACTTGCCCACAACAAGCTCACTTGCTCGATTGCTTTTCATCGATAAATTAGATGGTAGGAAAATCTAGCGGTGAAATAACTGTGCTATATAGCTTAGTCTCTTTTTGTGGGTAGTATAAAGTAAGTTCTATATAGAAGAAAAATTGCCACCATTAGCTAACCTCTAAATTATACAATTTCCTATATATTGTGTTTATCCCCTTAAGAATTACCCATAAGGGAAACCCTGAACTACAGGATTAGTTGATTAAAGCCCAAAAGTGTGCAGTCTGATGGGACTTTCTAATTTAAAGTGGTCTGCAAAATGGCTATCATTTCTGTGCAGCACTTTGTTTCTTCTGCCTCTCTTATTCAGGCTATATAAATAGGGTGAGATTAAATTTATCCTCAATGTTGTAATACCTTCACAACTGATTCTGTAATGCAAAATCACAATCCCCTCCACAACAAGTGTTTGGGGGGGCTCATTTTGGATAGCTACCAGTGCCAGGTACCTTCTGCATGATCTCGACCCTCCACACTCTCAAACTATCACTGCATAATCAGTTCCAGATTCTAACTGAGAATTACATACTGCACATTAATCCACACAAAGTCACAAACATTAAACATTTAATAAATTTCAGCAAGTCATCCGTCAATCTAGGATGGATTCACTCTATCAATGCCAAACCCTCAAACCGTACAACATTTGAGAAACCATGGCCCATCAAGCAAAAAACCCAAGGCATTCCATTGTAGTGCAAGAATATTATTCAAATATAGAAGACATTAAAAGACTTAAAAAGGCAGCAGATGTAGAAGAAAAAGGCAGCAGATGTAGAAGGAATGGAGAGGCTATATAGGCATACATGAGTTTGTTCCTGAGAGATCTAAAAATGAAGATGCAAGGTGCAATTGCTCTAGCAATCCACAAACTTCTGTAACTGTTGATGGACTCTTGTGTTGCATTCCTTAAATTGAATCAATGCTCCCTTTCTTGGGAAACTGCAAGTATCACTGCAATAGAACAATCAAACAATAACAATGTGAATGTGTAAGAAACTCACTATTTTAGCATGCAATAACAGCTTTGAATTGCAGACTTATATTATTCTTCAGATTGCCATCAAACACGAATTTCCAGCATCAAATATCCAGAATCATCATGCTAATCTGAGTGCAGATAGCACATCCTTACCAGCAGGGTTTAATATATTTGCTTAGAACCTCCTGCAATAAAAAGGATAAGAGTATACTTCATACGATACATCCAAGTCTCATATTTCATCTATCAAATTCTTTCAAACATATATCTAATATATCTAATATTTAAAAAATTCTAGCACATGCAGGCTAAGCTAAGATAAGCTGGAGACCCTCATATTTTTCATGCAATACTAAGTGTTGCAATATAAGTGTAGCTGGAAAGTTCAGTTTAAGTAGTCTAGAACAATGCGCTTCCAAGCAAACATGATGATCTATTGCACACATCCCTAGCACATCTAGCATACCATTAGTTCTCAACAATCAATGCTTTGCAAAAAAGCAATAGTAGGCATGATGATCTACAAAGGCCCAGCAATAGTATATTATTACTTCTCAAGAATTATTGCTTCGCAAAAGAGCGATATGGATGATACTCTGCATATTCAGATATTCACATTGAGTTATTTTCATTTCTATAACATTTGTTAATGCTGAAAATTCATTGCTCCTGTACTGAAACACATTAAACAGCTTAGCAAGCTAGACAATTTTGGAAATATGTGAGGTGGTCTCGGGCAAGCGAACTATGTAATTGGAGAATAAGAATTGGCTAATTTCCATTAGCGAGATAGTTGGATATTTCTGTGTTTGTAGCTAATTAAGAAAGACGCCAACCTATAGTGAAAATAAAAACTGAGCAAAGCAAGTTTGTAATACCTTCGAGTAGCAAGCCAGACTGTATGGCTGGAGGGTACGTTAATTTCATTCCAGAAAGGGATATTAACTCAAATGCATTCATTGGGCATGCTGTCACAAAATGCCCCTGCATGTGGACAGGTCTCCAGCATTATAATATAAATTTAAAAACTTATTTCTATTCGTAAAAAAGTGATCAAACAACTACAAATAAAGTCTTACTCCTGAATTGCTGAAGACAGCATCAACATCATCTAGACTTGTATTTTCTTCCTCCTCGAACTTTGCTGGAACATACCCTTTTCTAAACCACTCATATTCTAAAATTTTTGGAATGGTGATCCGCTGAAAATCAGTTAGTAATATCGGGCAAGATTAAAAGAAAGACTGAGAAGTTCGCAAGACAGAGTGGCATTACAAACATTACCGTCGAAGTAATGTATGCAGCTAAGGAAGCATTGAGAGACCATGTCTATGCACTTGCAAATTCTTCAGGGCAATATCATTATCTTCTACATTGTCTATTCAAGATACATGACAGAATCCTTTATCTCTCTGCGGAATGAAGCAAATTCTTGAAGATGGAGATTCCAGCAAATGTTGCACTGGCCGGTAGCAAAATCCAAGCCCACTTCTAAGAACCACTGGTGTGAGAGATTAGATTCTAATTTTCTCAAAAGCATCAACAGGTATATCTTAAGAGATATACAAACCCAATTCTGGCAACTTGGAAATAGAGAAGTAAGATTCGACCTGCCGAAGCATCAACTGGGAGTTTTCACGTCTTCGATCACGACTTCTTCCTCCATTTGTATTATTCTAAATACCTCAAAATAGAATCAAGCAACCATAAACGGGCATCCTAGAGCGCCCCAGTCGCCAAAATCGGCTCCCTCTCTTCTATAATTATCAATATCATCTCTGCCAGAAATCAAGGAAATCTATATGGAAAACATAACATCTTGCAAATTTGGCAAAAAACAGAGCAATCTACTTCCGTCCAAAGGCTCATACTTTACATCTACATTCCATGTGCATGTCGATGCCAAATACCGGGCCGGAACACCTCGAAAATCCCAATCCATAACCGCATCATTCTGAGCAACCGTGCTAGGCAAGCCGAGGATAAGCCATCCCAAAAAAGGAAACCACGAAAAATGGGATTCCGGATAACTATAGCCCACAAAAATGTTGATTTTGAAATCATAGTGCAATCAAAATGCCCGATTTTTGGAGAACGGGAAATTTTACCGGCGAGAAAAAGCTCCCCCAACCTTAGAAAGATCAACCTAGAAAAAAATCTAAAAAGTTTTTCACTTGACGGAAAAACCAAATTTAAACAATAGGATATACATTGACAATATATAGTCTGGCATCAGTATCTGAAATCGAATCTTACATAGAACAAGAACAGGACGGATTTACAAAAAACATTGTGAGGAAAAGTTTAAGACAACGATTAGTATGTAGAATACGTTTGCTTCTGCCTAGCGTCGGTGAGGCATCTACCTGCGGCAAATTTTGTTCCTCCACCATGTAAGATCATGGAACGAGCTAAAGATCGTTAATGATCAACGTCATGGGACATATCAACAGCCTGCAAAAGCAAAGGGATTGCTCACAGCATATAATGAAGCAACACTAGTCATGGAGGACGCAGTTTCTTTGTCATTGAGTCCTAGACAACCATATTTTCTTTTTGCTATATCACTACTCGACCAAGGTCCAGCGATGGAGCTATGGATTAGGTTCCAAGTACCCATGAGCATTGACGTGCTAGACAAATATCCAAACGATGAGTCGATTGCCTTCAATGAATCCCTCCATTTAATCAATAGAATACCAACATCATGGCATTTGGTTTCCAACTCCAACCTTGTGTTGGGAGATATGCCATACATGATTTGCGAAAAATTTCTGACCACGAAGCGTACTTAAATGCTACAACAGAAATGGCGAGCAACATGAAAAACGATCAGCGAGAGATACACAACTTCATTCGTGTGTGGTTAGAATTGTCGCAAAGCAATCAACCAATCTTCATTGATGGAAAAGTTTGGGATGAGCTCTCCATGGCCAACAAAGTTGACTCATAGAAAGCGTCGATCATTTATAGCAGCAGCTATGCAGACAATATCCCGTTTGGTGGCAAACATTTTATTGCTTCTGGAGACTTCAGATAGGTTGCGCCCGTCATTAAGGGGGGAGGGCATCCATAAAATCATCATTGTTGTGGCAGAGTTTTCATGTGTTAAGATTGGAAGAACCTATCCGAAATGCAGATGACCCTGAACTAATGCAATTTGTCGATCGCATAAGAGAGGACTAGGAGCAATCCACAGTCTCGCTGGACATCTTTAACACAACTATGAATATAGCAGATACGGTTGAAATCCTATATCCCTCCAACATCCTTCGAGATCCAACAACATGCAAGAAACACAACTTCCTCTCACCGATCAATAAGAGCGTTGATAACTTCAATTATCGCATTCTTGATAGAGTCCCTGATTATGACAAATCGTATTACAGCCATGATTACGTAATCGAACAAGATGAAATCATACACGATCACGCGTATGCAATATCAGATTTTCTTAATAACTTCACACATTCTGGAATATCCAACTACGAACTCAAACTTAAGGTGGATGCTATATATCATTATGAAATGACTGGACATGGAAAAGGGTCTTGTGAAAAATGCGAGGGTTATGATTGTATCAATGCACACAAAGTTTGTAATGGTGAAGGTATTAGACGAAGTATCAGATGATGATTCATGCACATACCCAATCTCTAGAGATGATTTCTTCTATCGGCCAGATAATCGACCTTGGACTATTCACAGGAGACAATTGCCTCTCCGATTATCTTACTCGACCATTTCCAATAGTTGTCGGGTCGACATTAGATCTTGTCGCCATCGACCTTCGTACCAATAATGTGTTCACATGGCCAGTTATACATGACGCTTACTCGCATGTGGAATAGACATGACGTGCTCATCTCCTCTCACCAGAGGACACAGCAAGGTGCACTAAGAATATCGCCTACAAAGAGCTGCTTTTATGATGGGGTACGTTTTCTTAAGCCTTCCTTTGTATAGACGATACAACAAATGTATAGAAACCCATGCACACCGACCTAGACTTCCAATACGGTATGTCCTAACCTTCCACATGTATCATCTTCCAAGCCCGGATGATGGATATCCTGTTGTTCGATTACCATGAGGCGCATTAATAATAACGTCTTCCTTTATACATATAATAAGAAATATAAAGAATATCATGCACATCGAACTAGACTTCCAATAAGATACACCCTAACCTTTCACATGTACCATCTTCCAAGTCCCGATTATAGATGGCCTGTTGTTCGGCTACCATGAGGTGCCATTGACCCACTTCCGTCAATTTAAAGAAAACAAAAAATAAAGGGAAGGGAGGGGGGTTTGTAAAAGACGTCCATAATAGTGTTCGTCTAGTCATTAGGCCATTGGTTATGGGCAACCTCCAACAGTGGTGGTCTAGTGGTCAAGCCACTGGTTGTAGATGACCCCCACCCGGGCTCAAACCCACTGACAACCACTGGGTGGTTCAGAATAAAGAATGGACAATAAAAGCCCACTGCGGTGGTGGTCTAGTGCTCAGGCCACTGGTAATGGGCAATCCCCACGCAGGCTCAAAACCCACTGATGTCCTCGAGTGGTAAAAAAAGAAGAAAGAAAAAGAAGAAAGGTAAAAGAATAGAATAGAAGGAAATGCGCAAAATGGGAGTCTCATGGTACTTGAAACAACACCCATCTATCATATGGACACGAGACCATACGACGGCAGTGTGGGTTCAATTTCCACATGTTCTTGAATTATCATATGATCCAAATAAAATTCTGAGTGCATACAAAAGGCTAGGAAAGAGAAATGTTTGCGGCGGCCAAGGCCGCCAAATTTCTTGTGTACAAATAAAAAAGTGCCTTTGAAGAAACACTTAAAACACATCTTTGGATAACTACATAACCCTTCTTATCACTTCTTATTCTTATACCTTCAAAATAAGCTTAACCTAGCAATTAAGGAGGATAAAGATCCGCCATTTCAAACCTTGACTCATGCAAACACCAAAGTCCTAAGTAATATAATAGCATTAATGGTAACTTCTAGTGTGGCAACACCTATTTTTACAAAAAAAGTTGTCTTCAGTTTCCTTATGATTTTCACTGAATAATAGTTTATGGTATCTCATGGGTATATCTTAGGAATACACCTTACGATAAATGTACCTATTTGATATCTCCGCATGTTTATGCCCTGGCCCATCGCTAGTTTTACTTTCCTTTCCTTCATTTGCATGTTCTTCTTTTTCCATATAACCCTTTTCCCAAGCTTGCCTTATTGCTAGTTTAAGTTCGTGAACATTGCCCTATTGCAAATGATAATTCTAATATAATACAAAATGTCCATTACCGATGATATTGATCCGATGTTTTCCCACCTTCCTTCATACTTAGACAATGTTACACCTAATATAGAACCACCAAAAAGAGAATAACACTTAAGAAGAAAGGAACAACGAGATCCTTGTAAGATAGTGTGTAACTGATCATGAAGTGTAATTCACCACTTATCTCTAACAAACATCTAATGTCAAGTGGAAGGCACTAGTAATGCTATCTGTTGGGTATAATGTGTTTAACCCCCGCTCAAAATACATATCTATAACATGTGATGACATTGAAAAAATCCACCGGCATGCAAAAAAGCCACGTGTAAAATCCACGCCTACTTTCTCAGAAGAAGCATCGAAAGTGCCATCGCCGATGGATTTGAGCTTGGAGTTTATTCGATGGATTTGGAGCTTGTAATAAATAAATAGAAGGCAAATCTTTAGGTAGAGGTGGATGTAGAATCACTACAATGCCTTGAAGACATGAAGTCTATTATTAATATTAAATTAACACTAATTGGGGTTATTATAATTTGTTTGTAAATAATTAAACACTAATTGGGGTTGTAGCTCAGTGGAAGAGTGCTTGTGCCATCTTTGGAAGCAAAAGGCTTGAGGATCGAAACCCCACGATGCCTCAAGAGCGATTGCCGACATCGTGGAAATCAAGAGGTCTGAGGATCGAAACCTCACAACTCCAACTTCATTTTTTTTACCAGAACTAGGCCTAGCCAAAAAAGACCTAGAACCGCATTGCAAGAAACCGAAATAGTGAGGGGCTTCAACCAGAGCCTAGGAGTGTAGACTCTGCCAGAAACAGACTCTGATGTAGACAAGAAACATGTATTATTGCCCTGCCTGCCAGAGATTTCCTTTAGGTTCAGGTCCGGCAGAAGGCATTTGCGATGGGCTGTCTGGTTCAATTTCTTCCCATTATGCTTAGCTTCATTCCAATTCGTCACATTACTATTGTCATTAACATTCTGCCTGGGATTTTTCTTTTTTTAAATGGACTGTTGTGAAATTCCTTGCATAAATTAGTTGTTTTTAACCTTCAGGTCTGTTGTTGATAGGCTATAAATTCCAGGAAGAAGGACGGTCTGCATGACAAGAATGGTTGGAAGCTTTTTGACAAAAAGCTTTTCTTTTTCAAGAAGTTCTCCAAAGTGAGCCCTACTCTTCAAATTTGGATTGTGGTGGACAATACAAAAGAGGTTGATTCAGGTTCTAGATAAACATGCTTCTAACATGTGAAGCTAGACAAGTCATTGTGGGATGTATATATGTTATAGCTGCCATTGACAAACTTAGGCTTTACATAATGTATGATGTACAGTATTATTATAGCAGGCTTATGACAGCAGTTATTTCTTAGAGAAATTTTGTGACAAGATACTAACTCGATTGACTTGTAAAGCTATCCTATCCAAAGACTTTTTCGCTAGGTTTCAAATCCATTGACATGAACAATGCTTTTGGCAAAGCAATGGAGGATTTAAAGAGTAATGGCACAACTACAGGTCTCGTATAAAGCTTGTTACATTTTTACAATCTTATGTTTGCATACGGACATCTTCACATTGTTCTTCGAGCCCTTGGTCAACTCTTTTAGCAAGTTATATAAGTCATTATGCAATTTTATAGATTTCATGCATGTGTACCACGAGGCATCTTGGTTTTATAAATGAGGTCAAGGGAAATGGTACATTAGTAATGGAGCTGAACAAGAACAAGTTCGACAAGAAGATAGAATCAGCATGTGCAAAAATGTATTTTCATTATTATAGCAGCTTCTTCATCAGCAAAACATGCTCCAAGTTTATATACGGACAGGTTGGGCCAGTTTGCTGCTTTTTTGGAGATATCATTTCTATTAGAGAAGGAGTATTAGATACTAGATATGATTTTGTAATAGCTTCTTTTCTATTGCTCTGGTGGTGTCATTAGTAGGTGTTCCAAGTTATCAAGCATTATTGGGGTTCTACAGGAACATATTATGCAGCAATCATGGAGAACAGTGCAGATTTTTAGGGACGTGTAGTAGTTGGCGGGTGCTGGAAGTGGAATTCTTTCTTTGTTTGCAGCAGGTATTTGTTTGTTATCACGCCTTTCTGTAGAAAAGTGGACAATTATGTACAAAAACTGGACGATTAAATACAGTTACATTTAGAAAGATGGGTGTTACAAAGAACAATATGAATCTGTGTGGCTCTTGCATGCGCAATTCTCTTTTTTTTGAAAGTTTCACCTTTACTTCACAAGCAGTTAATTGAAGAGGAAAAAGCTTTTAGATGTGAGGGAGGTAAGCTTTATGGAACAAAGGTGTGATAGTTTATCTCCAAAATTACTGAATAATCTGCTCAAACAACAGGATGGCATGCAGTTTAAGATAGAAAGCACGCGTGCTCAAATGCCCCCCTTCTTGCAGTAAACAGCTCTCACAGGTGCTATAGTTCTTTCTCAAGTGCCATATCATAATTTAGCTGTCTATGCAGCATCTTTACAATCCTAGGTTTTTAAGATACATGTTGAAGCTTGGTGTGTAAGTATTTTGAAAAGACTGCTTTCTCCTCTAATGTACTGGTCAACTTCAAAGTAATCATAAGCTTCAGGGTGGCTAAGAAACTAAGAAATGTGGGGCTTTGGTGTGGAAGACAATGGTTTCCAATTGCCGGCTTGTCTTATGCATAGAATCCTTTTATTTGCTGATAAAATGAAGGCGGTGTCAATAAATATGCTGTTGCTCCACTTTGTCGAGGCAGGGGCATTTAGAAAGGCTATTATAAATGACCAAATTATGTATGTATCTGTTCATCAGGCAAAGGCTTTTCTCGTTGTGTTTTGCTGGGTGAAGGCTTGGCAGGATAACAGGGTTTGTACGCAGATTAATTAAAAGCACATGTCAAATAGCTGTCCTGGCATTGGAATCATTAGCCAGAACATTACCTATGACTTACTGCACTTTGGGTCTATCATGATATTAAGCTCTCATCAGATCATTTTTTCCTGGTTATTTGGCTGGAGCAAAGCATGTTTATGCCGTAGAGGTATCTTCGATGGCAGATTACGCTCATAGATTTACTAGTGGGAGTCCAGCATTTGCTAAGAAGATAACAGTTTGAAACCTCTGACATGCTTGCATTAGGAAAGAGAAGATGAATTATTCAAGTAGATTGAATGATGATGCAAATTCTGGAAACTGTTAAAATTGCATAACCTGGGCAAATCTTAGAAAGCTACAACCTTGACTGTGGCTCTCGTACCAATCCAGAGGTGGTATTTTTGTCCAAGAAGTCCATCTTCTTGTTCCATTCATGTCAATTTCCATAAACATTTAAAAACTGATTATCACATGCTTTCACACTTGGTGCTATGTCAGCTTAATCTTCTAGGTTTTGCTTGCTTATGTATATTTGAGCACGAATACATGAACTGAAGCTTGGATTTATTTGTTTTATCATGTGTCTGTTTTGGCATATAGTGTAGCACAGCCAATTCACGCATTGCATAGATGAGAATTGATGGTCCCAACCTCTCTTCTTTTCCTTAGGCATGTGTTCATACTTTTTGCACTTGGTTCTGATAATTTCATGTCATTGTAACTCATTGAAAGGCCATAATCTCATCATTGCTTGTAGTGAGTCCTTAGGCATCATTATCATATTTTACCTTGATTTTTCCCTTTATCCATGGAATCAGAGCCTCATTATGATATTCAGGTCGGGAGGAGAATGCCTGGCCACCAGATCTTTCTTGAGTTTTGGGAATCTTAAATGGATACAAGTAGAGCCATCATTTACTATGATGTAATACATGGACTGTTTAATATTATGTGAAAACTGAAAAAGAAAAAATTTTGAAAAGGAGAAAAGCTATGATCGAACATTATTATGGCAAACACCATATCTTTTGAAAGCAACTCAGGCTGTCTATTTGCAAGCAACTCAAGCATCTATTCATATGCAAGAGGTATAGTCACGTCTGGTGATTGGCATATACATTTATTATTGGATGCCTACCAACTATGAAGTTCACCACATATGTATGAACTAACAAGCATGTTACTAACGTTCGGCAGTATTGGGCACTTGTTGCTAGATCATATGTCTTACTAGGCCATATGTGGTATGAGGTAGACGATGGCGCACTTTAACAATTTCGTGCAAAGTCTTGTCTTTTCTATCGGCAAAGTCGTCTGCTACCACTGATCCTTTCCATCATCTTACTCTTTTACGCCAAGAAATGCATTAGCGGTTGCAATTTTCATGGAGAAGGGACCATTAATATTGAAGCTAGGTTTACCCCATCCAGGTAACAAGGTTTGGAGGTGAGAGCTTCAACATGATTGTAAATTTGTCCCTATTTGATTGGAAGCTTCTCAAGTTTGTAAACCATATGCAGCAACTAGCCACCATGTCATTGGAGTATTGACTCCATGATCATATAGCTAGAGTTATAAAATTAAGCCCATGAACTCTTTATAAAGGTTAGGCCATGATCTCAAAACAAATATATAAAATAAACATCTAAACTATTATTGGGCTATTTTGCCTAGCATTCTTGACACTCCATGAACATGCTTTGAATGAGCTTTGAAAGAGAGGTGGCAGAAGAGGTAGAAGCTAATAGAAGCTAATTTGATTGCCTTTACTCATAGGGATCTTAATGAGATTGGACAAAGAGGGGTTAATTTAAGTGGAGGACAGAAGCAACGGATACAACTAGCTCATGCATTGTATAGTGACTCTGATATTTACATAATGGGTGATCGCTTCACTGCTGTGGATGCTCAAACTGTTGCTTTGTTGCTCAAGGTGTCAAAGGACCGATGATTTTACTTGGCATTTTTTACTTTGCAGAAATGCATTTCAGGAATGTCATTGACTAAAGCTATCATCTTAGTGACACATCAAGTGGAGTTTTTGCCAAAAGCAGACAAAATTCTGGTAAGTGGCTTGCATCAATGATATTTAGGTCTATATCTTGACATGATGATGAAACATATGGTACATTTAGACTTATAAAGCAGACATGAGTTGACTTTGTTGTCAAACTATAATGGCACTACAATTTAGAGACTTGATGTTTGAAAGGTATCATCAACTTTGCTGATCAATTGAGAAAGACAATGGATTAAGCTACAAAAAAAAGAAGTGCTAAGTTTTGACAACCTTAGATGTAACTAAACATCGTCTTTTAGGTGAAATTCAATTTGGAAAGACAATGTCCTGCATGAACATCTTGAACTTGTCTATCTCAATTCCAGATGATGCAAGCTAGAGAAATAAAGTAGGCCGGCAAATATGATGAGTTGTTGACAGCTGGCAGTATGTTTGTGACATTTCTGAATGCACATAATAATGCAAGAGAGCATGCATCTTTAGCCGAAAATATTTTAAAGCCAAAGAAAAAGTCTTTCATGATGCAAAAGACATGTCAGTGAAGGTGCACAATACAACTGTTGATGTTAGTCAATTAACAAAGGATGTTAGATCACTTATGAATTATGTAGGAATAAGCAAGGGGGATGTAATTTTCACTCTAGCTTTGGCAGCAAAATCATATTTGTAATTGGCAGACAGTAAGCAACTTCTGGTTGGTACACCGATCGAGCATAAAGATTAAGTCCAATGTTAGTAATTGTTTATGCGGTGATTTCTTTTAATTGGAGGTTGGTCCATGTGCGTGGTAAATCATATAAATCTCTTGGCCTCAAAGCATCAAAGGCTTTCTTTTCTGGCTTTATGGATTCTTTGTTCAGTGCACCTATGTCTATATTTGATTCGACACCTATTGGCAGAATCCTAAACTGGGTATATTATTTTTCAATTAGTGTCCATTATACTAGAATATAGAATTGATTTACTATTGACAATTAATTGGATGTGGTTTTCAGGCTTCATTAGACATGAGCATATTGTATATACATATTCCAATGCGCCTTGCATTTATATTTGCAGAAATATTTGATGTTATTGCTATACTGGTTGCAATGTCAATTGTGACGTGGAAAGTGTTATAATGATTGCCATTCCAATGGTCGGGACCTTTATTTATTGGCTGTGTACATGGCTATCAATATTTAAGCAAAAGGAGGTCAAATATGTCAGTCTTAAAAATCCACTTTCAATAAATACCATTTATATATTTACCTCTTCGAAATAGCCACTGGCGTGACAACTATCTGGACTTTTGAAAAGCAAGAGCATATTTGTGGTAAAGCTTTACAAGCTATGGACATTGATGGTTTTGTAAATCTTCAAACTTGTATAGCTTATGAGTGGGTAGTACTTCTTGTTGAATTTCTGGAAACTCTTATATTATCTGCTGAAGCACTGCTCATGGTTCTGCAATCTGGAAGCGTGAAGTAAGGCAATTTATTTCTCCTAACATCCATTTTCTTCTATTTCAATTTTAACAATTTTGAACGGCTTGCTGGACTCTCCTTGTCTTATGCCCTCTCATTAAACGATGCACAGATTTTCTCGCTTCAATGGTTAACATTCGCAGCAAATTACATTGTGTCTGTAGAACGGATATACCAGTACATGCATCTGCCTCAAAAAGCGCCTGCTATAATTGACAGCAACCACCACTTTGCACATGGCCTTGTAAAGGAACGGTGGATCTGCAAAATCTGCAGGTATAATCTCTTGCTAGTTAATCAAATGAAGGCTTTCAAAATTCAGATATAATATTCTATGAAACGTGGCATGATCTACCACTGTGATCTTCATCTGCACTACATTTCAAATGATACGCAGTGGGAAATTATTCTGATGAACTTCTAGGTTCATGTTTCTCTTTTAATCGTTATTATGTTGAAAATGGTCTGTGGCTGTTCTTCAACTTAGGAGTTAATATCACTAACCACCTGGGAACAAATAAATTTTCATCTCTTTTCATAACTCTATTCGAGATTATGACTTCTGCCGACTGCTAGACTGAAAAGATGCAAGGGTGTTGATGTAGAAGCTGTAAACTGAATAGCCTCAAGTGCTTAATAGGGTCAGATTAGATATTGGAGGATGGTTATGTTTCTGTCCCATGATCTATAGGATGAATGGAGATTATATTGGTGCTTTCCTTCTCATACTATAAAAGAGATTGATAATAATGTGATATCCCATACTGATAATATCAGGTTCGGTATCAAGAAATAGCTCCGTTTGTGGTGGGCAAAGAATTGGAATTGTTGGACTGTATCTCTGGTTAAAGTCTCTCTTGTTGACCAAAATACACAAGATAATCAAGGCATGAAGATAATGTAGGATTGAAGCTTATGGCTAGTTTCTAAAGGAACAATTTATAGATGACTTTAGAATCTCTTGTAGCTAATTGATTCCTTCATGGATGCAGTGAAATGGAACAATCCTATATCCTATATCACTACATGTCATTTGTGGATGTAATCAAATGGAACAATGTATTGAAGTTCATTGCACAAGAATGACATGCACAACTTGAATACTATATAATGATCAGTTGGACATTGAAAGAATATGCAGAGGTGAGAGTGACATAGGACCAACTCTCAGAGATATATCATGAAGATAACAATTAGAACAATGAAGATAGTAGCACTAAAGATAGTAGGACCAATTTGGAGAAATATATCATGAAGATAACAATTAGAACACTAAAGATATAATAATTTGGGTTGTCAACTTGCTTACATGCTCATCACTAGCATAATGCATGCTCCTAACAACTTGCCCACTAATGTCGTGTCCAACAACCATTTTCACCAAGAAGCTCTTTATAATTTGAAATCAAAATGAGGGTTTTAAAGTTTAATAAAAAGGGGCATTAGAGGATGGCGCAGATCAGAAGGCCAAAAGAGGAGATGTAAGATGCACTCCCACCTCTCCTTATAGAGGTGCAAGATGCGTTGCACTTATCCAAAGCTGAGATACAACAAATGAAATGCGCGAGAGAACGAAGAATCCAAAAATTTCATAACTCTTTGTAGGTTGTGGCAACAACCTCTAACTTGTCAACCTTGCCGCTTGTCGAACATAGCAAGTTTTAAACTTTCCGAGTTGTAAATGTCAACCAGAAATTAAAGCAATTGAATGGTGCACTATTAAAATAATTGAATGGTACATGGAACTGGTGTTGTAAATGAGAACTATACATGCAGTTTATCATTTTATTTAAAAAAATTGAGTTTGAAGTAACTACCAATTCTCTAAATGTGGGTCGATTGCCAACAACTATACTACTTTATCACAATATCAAAATGCTGGGGTTATTATGTCGGAGGCAACACAAAAAGTCTTGGCCTGGCAGGGAAGTTAAACCCATAGACAATGTCTGATGCAAATACTTTGATCTTCACATTTGTTTTTGCCATCGACACGAAACACCACCACCTGAGGGGACCGGAGGGCAAAGTGATTTCACAGTAAAGAGGCCACAGATTTTGAAGCTACGAAAGCCTTTTACAGTTGCTTGTGTGCTTGGGAAAGATGCAACAGATGCAAAATTGTAAGGATAGATTCGAGGATCTCCTTTAGTTGCAGTGAAAATAGGCTTAGGAAGTGTGCTTATTAGGCAACCACTTCAAATGATACAGGAGTTGGAATCAGAGGCAAGCTCGTTTTTGATAAAAAGCAAGGACATTAATCTACGTCTTATATAAAAAAATTTCAGAATAATAGGAGGGTACCACGAGGCAAGGAGAATGCAAAGCAATCTCCAACAACATTGGAGACTAACTAGGCCCGTCTAGAGAGGACTTTGATATCCAATAAAGCTCTCTTATTAGTTAGTTAACTTGATCCTTTCTTGTTTATGGTTGTCTCTAGTTACTCCTGTTTATGCATATGCACAATGTAGGGATTACCATCCGCATAAAAGCGTGGATGTTTTTGCGAGTTGCCAATCTCCACCCCATCGTTGAGGAATTAAAAGTAAAACTACTAGATGTAGTCCATTTCAAACTTTTATCTTTCAATGATCATACTGATTATCATTGTTGTATAGAACATATTAAAATATGATACATTCATTGGTCTTCTTTCCAACCAAGAGTAATGTCATTTAGGGCAATATCTTTCATCAGTTGACATGCCATACTTTCCTTTGTTCAACTGACTGATCATATGAATTGCTCCAACCTTTTTTTTCGTTCTTTTATTATTTGTGTTGTCATCAATGCAGCATAGATCCACGTTCATTTTATGTCAAATACGAATGTGAAATACTTATGCTTTATGAAATCTTACCCATGTAATTCTAACCAAGTAATATCATAGAGTCACACGAAATGAATTCCCTTGTTTAATTTAGAGTATGAATGAATTTTATATTAAATTTCAAGCCATGGTGCCCTAGCAATATCATCTATTCTACAAGAATTGTTAAATACCAGAGATATACACACCGGTAAAGAGGAGACAGAGAGATAAGTTGGCTTTGCAATACTCTTGAGGCTTGTGTTGACGACTTGTACAATCATGATAAAATTGTAAACCCATCCCCTCCCCCAAAGTGCCACATTGACCAATGAGGACAACAAGCTAATTCGCCATAACTTGCCCACAACAAGCTCACTCGCTCGATTGCTTTTCATCGATAAATTAGATGGTAGGAAAATCTAGCGGTGAAATAACTGTGCTATATAGCTTAGTCTCTTTTTGTGAATTCGCCATGGGTAGTATAAAGTAAGTTCTATATATAGAAAAAATTGCCACCATTAGCTAACCTCTAAATTATACAATTTGCCCTATATATTGTGTTTATCCCCTTAAGAATTACCCATAAGGGAAACCCCGAACTATGGTTGATTAGTTGATTAAAGCCAAAAAGTGTGCGCCCGATGGGACTTTCTAATTTAAAGTGGTCTGCAAAATGGCTATCGTTCCTCGGCAAAGACACCTTGTTTCTTCTCGCCTCTCTTATTCAAAGCTATATAAATAGGGTGAGACTAAATTTATCCTCAATGTTGTGATACCTTCACAACCGACCAGTAATGCAAAATCACAATCCCTCCACAACAAGTGTTGGGGGGGGCTCATTTTGATAGCTACCGCTGCTGTACCTTCTGCATGATCTCGACCCTCCACACTCTCAAACTATCACTGCATAATCAGTTCCAGATTCTAACCGAGAATTACATACTGCACATTAATCCACACAGAGTCACAACACCATTATTTCTCACAAAGATCTTGATTCAAAGGGCTACGGCAATACGGGAGGAGGAGTAGAGACGATGCATGGATAGTCGTATAATGCATTTTTTCTCCATGAACTTGATTGCCGTATTATGGTTGACGTCGCATCCACCATGCACGTCTTTTTCTTATTTCCATAGCTACATATATAAGGGGTTTGATACAGCTAGATTTCAGATAACTCGAGAGAGGCATATAGTTCCAGAACCATCATCGGTCCATAACCAGCAGAGCGTTAATAACGAGAATACAAATCCCGATGCAAGGCAGGCATCTGCACACAATTCTCAAGGACAAACTGCCAGACCAAGTAATAGGAATGAGCTAGGTGAATACTTAAAGGCACGCTATCTTCTGCCATAAAGGCATCATGGAGAATAATGTCATATAACATAACAAACAAGTCCCCTGCTGTTAAATGCCTACCTCTTCACCCTTTACATTCGAAGACGAGGTCATTATTAGACTAATACTTCTTACGACATCTTGATCAGGTATTTGATACACTCACATATATTCAATACTATGAACAACTAGTTATGGTGCCCGGCGTTGCTGGGCTTTACTAACAATTTGAAGAGTCAAGGATAATATAGAGCAACTCTTTAAGCTTCATTGGCTGTGAAGGTCTCCGTGTTGTACTATAGATATATGATGCTACATTGTGTACCTTTACTAAACTGAAGCAACATTAGTTATAGTTGAAGTTGTGTATGCTCGTCTTCGTTTCGGTAGGAGGTAGTGACATTTAGAACTTGATTGTGTAGGTTGATGGTTGTGGAGAAATTGAGTACGCCAAAAGTAGATATGTTATCTCAGAATTTTGAACATGTCCCATTGTGAAATTTGAGTGGTCTAATATGCGGTTATAGTGGTTTGCAAAAATATATCTTATATGTCTACAATGGCAACTATGTCTACAATGGCAATTGTTATTGAATTGGGAGTAGGATTAAGGAACAACGAAGAGAAAAACTATATCTTACCTTAATGGGATATCCTAGCAGGCAAAACATGGAGAATGACAATTTCAGAGGGCGCAAACCAACCTAAAGAGACCCAAACGGAAAATGTTTATAATGTATGTGAATGAGCTATTAAAAGGCTTTCTTAAAGCAAGATGTGTCCTTGAAGTTTCAAAAAAAAAATGTTTGGTCTCTTTCTTGAATTTTCCGCTCTTGGAACTTTAGATAGACAAACTTCTGATTAATTGTGGATCTACAATGTTGTCAAGATCTATATGTGATGGCTACTTCATAGGGCTTAGCCCTATACCGAAATTTGACAAATGCAACCTCTTTGTTTGTGGGATATATAAACACAGGAATGTGGAACATGTGGAGTACAAAGACGGAATTTTACAAATAAAACCTAAGGTTTGTTATTTGAAAGGTTAATTGCAACAAACAAAAAGTGCAATGTTACAAAGGAACCATATAATTCATCTTCATGCCTAAACAACAGCATTTTGTATTTAGTATTGGGTGGCCAACCAACTACTTTATGAAGACCTAAATCCACTTGTGCCCTAAGATGATCTATGGCTCAACATATATAAAACAATTTGCTAATAAGTACTTGAAGATTGATGACCTGCAAGGAACTGAAAGGGGGGGAATGGTGGAGGGGCTTTCCTAGGGGTCTTTGATGCCATGCTAACTATGGTGTAAACATACCATCTACTTATTTATCTATCTATCCAATATTGTATATAGCCAAAAGCTCCCTCATGAAATGCCAAGTGGTTGTTGACATGCTGAACTCCCCATGGTCCAACGATGACCTCAAAAATTGTCAAGTAGTTGTTGACATGTTGAATCGTCATAAAAGATGATTTCTTGGTATTGAAGTTGAGCAAGCTCTCGTAAGCTCGTAAACAAATTGATTCATGTTGTAAGGGACTAAAACATTTTTTAAGGGACTTTTTTTAAGGAGCGTTTCAATATTGCGAGGCTTAACCTTCATTAATGTCGAGGCTTGTTTGTAGGCTAGAGAAACGAATTCTTATATTCAAAAGCATGCCTATATATGAGTATATTTTTCGACCAAAACGTCCTGACAATTAATGTTGGCATATAGTACAACAATTAGCATTAAACATTTAATAAATTTCAGCAAGTCATCCGTCAATCTAGGATGGATTCACTCTATCAATGCCAAACCCTCAAATCGTACAACATTTGAGAAACCATGGCAGCAGATGTAGAAGAAAAAGGCAGCAGATGTAGAAGGAATGGAGAGGCTATATAGGCATACATGAGTTTGTTCCCAAGAGATCTAAAAATGAAGATGCAAGGTGCAATTGCTCTGGCAATCCACAAACTTCTGTCAACTGTTGATGGACTCTTGTGTTGCATTCCTTAAATTGAATCAATGCTCCCTTTCTTGGGAAACTGCAAGTATCACTGCAATAGAACAATCAAACAATAGAACAATCAAACAATAACAATGTGAATGTGTAAGAAACTCACTATTTTAGCATAGCTTTGAATTGCAGACTTATATTATTCTTCAGATTGCCATCAAACATGAATTTCCAGCATCAAATATCCAGAATCATCATGCTAATCTGAGTGCAGACAGCACATCCTTACCAGCAGAGTTTAATATATTTGCTTAGAACCTCCTGCAATAAAAGGGATAAGAGTATACTTCATACGATACATCCAAGTCTCATATTTCATCTATCAAATTCTTTCAAACATATATCTAATATATCTAATATTTAAAAAATTCTAACACATGCAGGCTAAGCTAAGATAAGCTGGAGACCCTCATATTTTTCATGCAATACTAAGTGTTGCAATATAAGTGTAGCTGGAAAGTTCAGTTTAAGTAGTCTAGAACAATGCGCTTCCAAGCAAACATGATGATCTATTGCACACATCCCTAGCACATCTAGCATACCATTAGTTCTCAACAATCAATGCTTTGCAAAAAAGCAATAGTAGGCATGATGATCTACAAAGGCCCAACAATAGCATATTATTACTTCTCAAGAATTGTTGCTTCAAGAAAAGAGTTTATATGGATGATGTGATATTCGGGATATTCACATTGAGTTATTTTCATTTCTATAACATTTGTTACCCGGGGATGCAATTGTATGGAGATACCACAAACACATTAAGGCAAAAGAAAACCCCCTTGTATAATGTTTGAATTTAAAACCCTTTCGACCACATATTCAAAACATTGAAAGTTATTTTTCACATGGTTTTTCCAAAACTATAACATTTGTTAATGCTGAAAATTCATCATTCCTCAGATCAAACACATTAAACAAATTTTAGCAAGCTAGACAATTTTGGAAATATGTGAGGTGGTCTCGCAAGTTTAACTATGTAATTGGAGAATAAGAATTGGCTAATTTCCATTAGCGAGATAGTTGGATATTTCTGTGTTTGTAGCTAATTAAGAAAGACGCCAACCTATAGTGAAAATAAAAACTGAGCAAAGCAAGTTTGTAATACCTTCGAGTAGCAAGCCAGGCTGTAGGGATGATATGCTCAAATTTGGGTTGTAATCATATGTCCTTCCCTACAGGTTCACATCAGATCCCGGGAAAGAAAAAGAAAAAGCTCTTACCAAGTGCTAGCACTCCAACAACCGTCGAAGACCTCTATGCGTGCCGAAACCTTCCATGGGCCATTACATCAAAGGACCATGTTCAGGTTAAAGCTCCATAAACATTCCTGGGATACTGCAAGCTATACCTAACAAATAACCAGCATAATATTAAAGCAATGGGCCTAATATGAAGATCAAATTACACAATAGATTACATCGACAATTAGGGTATTCAAAGTATACTGCAGACAATCAGGGTATTCAAAGTATACTGCAGGGGCCCAGTTTTAGCAATGCTAGATATCAAGAAAACCTTGAAACTAAATCAGCTAAAGTCATAGTCTTGCATGCAATATCTAGAGCTTGGTGAGAAAGAAGCCCACAAAATGTACCTAAACTATTCCACACATGAGGATGTAAGGACATGCTACACTTGTTCATAATCCAAAAAATGCGTCTATTAAATTCTGCATCTATATACGTATGTATAGGAATATGGCATTTAAAGAAACTTCTTACAAACCTAGACTCTTCACAACCCCTTACCTAGACAGCCCTGTGTGAACAAATTCCCCAATAAATAAGACAGCGTATCTAATTGCATTTTCTTCAACTACCTTTTGCTTTTCAAAAAGACCAGAAAGATCGAGTCCTTTAAAAAGGGATATTAACTCAAATGCATTCATTGGGCATGGTTTCTTCACTTCTGTCACAAAATGCCCCTGCATGTGGACAGGTCTCCAGCATTATAATATAAATTTAAAAACTTATTTCTATTCGTAAAAAAGTGATCAAACAACTACAAATAAAGACTTACTCCCTCAATTGTTCAAGACAAAGATCAACATCATCTAGACTTGTATTTTCTTCCTCTTCGAACTTTTGTCGAACATACCCTTTTCTAAATCACTCATATTCTAAAAATTTTGGAATGGTGATCCGGCGAAAATCTGCTTAGTAATATCGGGCAAGATTAAAAGAAAGACCGAGAAGTTCGCGAAGACAGAGTGGCATTACAAACATTACCAATGAAGTAATGTATGCAGCTAAGGAAGCATTGAGAGACCATGTCTATGCACTTGCAAATTCTTCAGGGCAATATCATTATCTTCTACATTGTCTATTCAAGATACATGATGTAATCCTTTATCTCTCTCTCAAGGAATGAAGCAAATTCTTGAAGATGGAGATTCCAAAGAAATGTTTTAATCGGCCGGTAGCAAAATCCAAGCCCACTTCTAAGAACCATTGGTGTGAGAGATTAGATTCTAATTTTCTCAAAAACATCAACAGGTATATCTTAAGAGATGTACAAACCCAATTCTGGCAACTTGGAAATAGAGAAGTAAGATTCGACCTGTCGAAGCATCAACTGGGAGTTTTCACATCTTCGATCACGACTTCTTCCTCCATTTGTATTATTCTAAATACCTCAAAATAGAATCAAGCAACCATAAACGGGCATCCTAGAGAGCCCCAGTTGCCAAAATCGGCTCCCTTTCTTCTATAATTATCAATATCATCTCTGCCAGAAATCAAGGAAATCTATATGGAAAACATAACATCTTGCAAATTTGGCAAAAAATAGAGCAATCTACTTTTGTACAAAGGCTCATACTTTACATCTACATGCCACCAACAGATTCCATGTGCATGTCGATGCCAAATACCGGGCCGGAACACCTCGAAAATCCCAATCCATAACCGCATCATTCTGAGCAATGTGCTAGGCAAGCCGAGGATAAGCCATCCCAAAGAAGGAAACCACGAAAAATGGGATTCCGGATAATTATAGCCCACAAAAATGTTGATTTTGAAATCATAGTGCAATCAAAATGCCCGATTTTTGGAGAACGGGAAATTTTACCGGCGAGAAAAAGCCCCCCCAACCTTAGAAAAATCAACCTAGAAAAAAATCTAAAAAGTTTTTCACTTGACGGAAAAACCAAATTTAAACAATAGGATATACATTGACAATATATAGTCTGGCATCACTATGTGAAATCGAATCTTACATAGAACAAGAACAGGACGGATTTACAAAAAATATTGTGAGGAAAAGTTTAAGACAACGATTAGTATGTAGAATACGTTTGCTTCTGCCTAGCGTCGGTAAGGCATCTACCTGCGGCAAATTTTGTTCCTCCACCATGTAAGATCATGGAACGAGCTAAAGATCGTTAATGATCAATGTCATGGGACATATCAACAGCCTGCAAAAGCAAAGGGATTGCTCACAGCATATAATGAAGCAACACTAGTCATGGAGGACGCAGTTTCTCTATCATTGAGTCCTAGACAACCATATTTTCTTTTTGCTATATCACTACTCGACCAAGGTCCAGCGATGGAGCTATGAATTAGGTTCCAAGTACCCATGAGCATTGACGTACTAGACAAATATCCAAATGATGAGCCGATTGCCTTCAATGAATCCCTCCATTTAATCAATAGTAATCTAACACAACATAATACCAACATCATGGCATTTGGTTTCCAACTCCAACCTTGTGTTGGGAGATATGTCATACATGATTTGCGAAAAATTTCTGACCATGAAGCGTACTTAAATGCTACAACAGAAATGGCGAGCAAAATGAAAAACGATCAACGAGAGATACACAACTTCATTCGTGTGTGGTTAGAATTGCCGCAAAGCAATCAACCAATCTTCATTGATGGAAAAGACGGTAGAGGAAAAACATCATATGCCTGTCTATACGAGGCAACCGAGATATAGTGTTTCCATGTGGTACGACATCATTAACTGCCTGCCAGTACCCAGGAGGACGAACAACCCACTAGCTCTTCCAGACCCCCGTTGAGGAAAACAATGCAGGGCTCCACTCGATGATAGAATGTGATTCCGGAGCAGCAGATCTACTGCTTGCAGCTAGGGTTATCATTTGGGATGAGCTCTCCATGGCCAACAAAGTTGACTCATAGAAAGCATCGATCATTTATAGCAGCAGCTATGCAGACAATATCCCGTTTGGTGGCAAACATTTTATTGCTTCTGGAGTCTTCAGATAGGTTGCGCCCGTCATTAAGGGGGGAGGAAGAACAACAACATATAATGCATCCATAAAATCATCATTGTTGTGGCAGATATATCCCTCCAACATCCTTCGAGATCCAACAACATGCAAGAAACACAACTTCCTCTCACCGATCAATAAGAGCATTGATAACTTCAATTATCGCATTCTTGATAGAGTCCCTGGTTATGACAAGTCGTATTACAGCCATGATTACGTAATCGAACAAGATGAAATCATACACGATCACGCGTATGCAATATCAGATTTTCTTAATAACTTCACACATTCTGGAATATCCAACCACGAAGTCAAGCTTAAGGTGGATGCTATATATCATTATGAAATGACTGGACATGGAAAAGGGTCTTGTGAAAAATGCGAGGGTTATGATTGTATCAATGCACACAAAGTTTGTAATGGTGAAGGTATTAGACGAAGTATCAGATGATGATTCATGCACATACCCAATCTCTAGAGATGATTTCTTCTATCGGCCAGATAATCGACCTTGGACCATTCACAGGAGACAATTGCCTCTCTGATTATCTTACTCGACCATTTCCAATAGTTGTCAGGGGCTGACATTAGATCTTGTCATCATCGACCTTCGTACCGATGTGTTCGCACATGGCCAGCTATACATGACGCTTTTACCGCATGTGGAATAGACATGACGGTTTATCTCCTCGCCAGAGGACAAAGAAGGTGCACTAAGAATATCGCCTACAAAGAGCTGCTTTTATGATGGGGTACGTTTTCTTAAGCCTTCCTTTGTACAGACGATACAACAAATGTATAGAAACCCATGCACACCAACCTAGACTTCCAATACGGTATGTCCTAACCTTCCACATGTATCATCTTCCAAGCCCGGATGATGGATGTCCTATTGTTCGATTACCATGAGGCGCATTAATAATGTCTTCCTTTATACATATAATAAGAAATATAAAGAATATCATGCACATCGAACTAGACTTCCAATAAGATACACCCTAACCTTTCACATGTACCATCTTCCAAGTCCCGATTATAGATGGCCTGTTGTTCGGCTACCATGAGGTGCCATTGACCCACTTCCGTCAATTTAAAGAAAACAAAAAATAAAGGGAAGGGAGGGGGGTTTGTAAAAGACGTCCATAATAGTGTTCGTCTAGTCATCAGGCCATTGGTTATGGGCATCCTCCACCCAGGCTCAAAACCCACTGACTATCATTAGATGGTGCAAAATAAAAAATGGACAAAAAGCCCACCCATGGTGGTGGTCTAGTGGTCAAGCCATTGGTTGTGGACGACCCCCACCCAGGCTCAAAACCCACTGACAACCACCGGGTGGTCCAGAATAAAGAATGGACAAAAAATCCTACCACAGTGGTGGTCTAGTGGTCAAGCCACTGGTTGTAGATGACCCCCACTGATTGTAGATGACCCCACTCGGGCTCAAACCCACTGACAACCACTGGGTGGTTCAGAATAAAGAATGGACAATAAAAGCCCACTGCGGTGGTGGTCTAGTGCTCAGGCCACTGGTAATGGGCAATCCCCACGCAGGCTCAAAACCCACTGATGTCCTCGAGTGGTAAAAAAAGAAGAAAGAAAAAGAAGAAAGGTAAAAGAATAGAATAGAAGGAAATGCGCAAAATGGGAGTCTCATGGTACTTGAAACAACACCCATCTATCATATGGACACGAGACCATACGACGACAGTGTGGGTTCAATTTCCACATGTTCTTGAATTATGATATGATCCAAATAAAATTCTGAGTGCATACAAAAGGCTGGGAAAGAGAAATGTTTGCGGCGGCTAAGGCCGCCAAATTTCTTGTGTACAAATAAAAAAGTGCCTTTGAAGAAACACTTAAAACACATCTTTGGATAACTACATAACCCTTCTTATCACTTCTTATTCTTATACCTTCAAAATAAGCTTAACCTAGCAATTAAGGAGGATAAAGATCCGCCATTTCAAACTTTGACTCATGCAAACACCAAAGTCCTAAGTAATATAATAGCATTAATGGCAAACTTCTAGTGTGGCAACACCTATTTTTACAAAAAAAGTTGTCTTCAGTTTCCTTATGATTTTCACTGAATAATATCTCATGGGTATATCTTAGGAATACACCTTACGATAAATGTACCTATTTGATATCTCCGCATGTTTATGCCTGGCCTACTGCTAGTTTTACTTTCCTTTCCTTCATTTGCATGTTCTTCTTTTCCATATAACCCTTTTCCCAAGCTTGCCTTATTGCTAGTTTAAGTTCGTGAACATTGCCCTATTGCAAATAATAATTCTAATATAATACAAAATGTCCATTACTGATGATATTGATCTGGATGTTTTCCCACCTTCCTTCATACTTAGACAATGTTACACCTAATATAGAACCACCAAAAAGAGAATAACACTTAAGAAGAAAGGAACAACGAGATCCTTGTAAGATAGTGTGTGCAATCTGATCATGAAGTGTAATTCACCACTTATCTCTAACAAACATCTAATGTCGAAGTGGAAGGCACTAGTAATGCTATCTGCTGGGTATAATGTGTTTAACCCTGTTCAAAATACATATCTATAACATGTGATGACATTCGAAAAAATCCAGCTGGCATGCAAAAAAGCCACGTGTAAAATCCACGTCTACTTTCTGTAAGAAGCATCGAGTGCCATCGCCGATGGATTTGGAGCTTGGAGTTTATTCGATGGATTTGGAGCTTCTAATAAATAAATAGAAGGCAAATCTTTAGGTAGAGGTGGATGTGGAATCACTACAATGCCTTGAAGACATGAAGTCTATTATTAATATTAAACTAACATTAATTGGGGTTATTATAATTTGTTTGTAAATAATTAAACACTAATTGGGGTTGTAGCTCAGTGGAAGAATGCTTGTGCCATCTTTGTGCCTCAAGAGCGATTGCCGACATCGTGGAAAAAGACAAAAAAGACATTGCAAGAACTAGGCCTAGCCAAAAAAGACCTAGAACCGCATTGCAAGAAACCGAAATAGTGAGGGCCAGAGATTTCCTTTAGGTTCAGGTCCCGCAGAAGGCATTTGCGATGGGCTGTCTGGTTCAATTTCTTCCCATTATGCTTAGCTTCATTCCAATTCGTCACATTACTATTGTCATTAACATTCTGCCTGGGATTTTTCTTTTTTTAAATGGACTGTTGTGAAATTCCTTGCATAAATTAGTTGTTTTTAACCTTCAGGTCTGTTGTTGATAGGCTATAAATTCCAGGAAGAAGGACGGTCTGCATGACAAGAATGGTTGGAAGCTTTTTGACAAAAAGCTTTTCTTTCGCGCAGTTTTTCTAGATAAACATGCTTCTAACATGTGAAGCTAGACAAGTCATTGTGGGATGTATATATGTTATAGCTGCCATTGACAAACTTAGGCTTTACATAATGTATGATGTACAGTATTATTATAGCAGGCTTATGACAGCAGTTATTTCTTAGAGAAATTTTGTGACAAGATACTAACTCAATTAACTTGTAAAAGCTATCCTATCCAAAGACTTTTTCGCTAGGTTTCAAATCCATTGACATGAACAATGCTTTTGGCAAAGCAATGGAGGATTTAAAGAGTAATGGCACAACTACAGGTCTCGTATAAAGCTTCTTACATTTTTACATTCTGTATCTTTTTGTTTCAAACCTTGTTAATCTTATGTTTGCATACGGACATCTTCACATTGTTCTTCGAGCTATTGGTCAACTCTTTTAGCAAGTTATATAAGTCATTATGCAATTTTATAGATTTCATGCATGTGTACCACGAGGCATCTTGGTTTTATCTTATCTTTATAAATGAGGTTAAGGGAAATGGTACATTAGTAATGGAGCCGAACAAATTCGACAAGAAGATAGAATCAGCATGTGCAAAAATGTATTTTCATTATTATAGCAGCTTCTTCATCAGCAAAACATGCTCCAAGTTTATATACGGACAGGTTGGGCCAGTTTGCTGCTTTTTTGGAGATGTCATTTCTATTAGAGGAGGAGTATTAGATACTGGATATGATTTTGTAATAGCTTCTTTTCTATTGCTCTGGTGGTGTCATTAGTAGGTGTTCCAAGTTATCAAGCATTATTGGGGTTCTGCAGGAACATATTATGCAGCAATCATGGAGAACAGTGCTGATTTAGGGACGTGTAGTAGTTGACGTAAGTGCTGGAAGTGGAATTCTTTCTTTGTTTGCAGCTCAGGTATTTGTTTGTTATACATCTCTCTGTAGAAAAGTAGTCAATTATGTACAAAAACTGGACGACTAAATACAGCATGGGTGTTACAAAAAACAGTTTAAGATAGAAATAACCTGGGCAAATGTTAGAAAGCTACAACCTTGACTGTGGCTCTCGTACCAATCCAGAGGTGGTATTTTTGTCCAAGAAGTCCATCTTCTTGTTCCATTCATGTCAATTTCCATGAACATTTGAAAACTGGTTATCACATGTTTTCACACTTGATGCTATGTCAGCTTAATCTTCTAGGTTTTGCTTGCTTATGTATATTTGAGCACGAATACATGAACTGAAGCTTGGATTTGTTTGTTTTATCCTGTGTCTGTTTTGGCATATAGTGTAGCACAACGCATTGCATAGATGAGAATTGATGGTCCCAACCTCTCTTCTTTTCCTTAGGCATGTGTTCATGCTTTTTGCACTTAGTCCTGATAATTTCATGTCATTGTAACTCATTGAAAGGCCATAATCTCATCATTGCTTGTAGTGTTACCCGTCTTTCTTTCGTCTTTCGAAATGTGATACTTACATTTTTATCCATCCTCATGAAATATTTCACTACAATGTGGAGAAACAGTTAAAATATACACAAACAACAACCACCCCACCTCCTCCACCTATTGGAAGCATTGGACTCTTTGGTGGAACACATATCTTAAACTACAAACGTCCCCCAATGCAGAATAGAATAACATACACTATATTGCATATATATTTTAGAAACTCAATGAAAGATGTTTGAGTTGAGTATGCTCCAAATCTTCTAGAACAAGGAGAGTATGGTATTAATATGTATGCATTGAAAGACAATTATAGCACAATTTTTGGTCAAGGTTCATACTTTTTTGTAGGGTCTATGTGCTTGTGCCGCATGCCATGTTCTTAAAGATCGTTATAGATGTAAGGAATCTTCCATTACGTCCTTATCTCTTTAGAACAAATTTCCCTCCATCATTATCCTAAAGCTTAAAATTTATGCATATACCGCCTTGACATTCCACTCCTTTTAAACTTTGGACATTGCGCGAGTCATTGATTGGCTAAGATTACTCTATGGATTGGATGCCTTATTTTTACTACCTCTTCTTAATTAATTCAACTCAATTCGATTCTTATCACCTTGGCTAGCACAACATATTATCTCGTTTACAAGTTGATGATGTTGAAATTTTTGAGTATCGTGATCAACTAGAACTCTAATGCCAACTTTAAACTAGATAGTGGAATGCACCTCCGCATAGCATACTACACTTGGCTAGGATTTGGAGATAATGTCTTTAGTGAGGGACCTTACTCCTTTCGAAAAGATAATGTTCTTGATGAGGGACCTTACTCCGTCCAAAAAGTCCCAGTTGGAGAAAATAATCGTGGAAAACACAAACACAACAAGTCAAATACAAACAAACACAAACGAGTCAAGTTGTGGAAACAATAGCAAGGAAAAGAAGATTTTATTTGCTCCACATATTATCATTTAAATACCTTCCTTCACAAATTCCTTCACAAATCTCAAGCTCCTTAGGACATGGCTAGAATCTATGCCAACCTTCTTCTACTATTCCTTATCCAAGTCTCTGCAGGTTTTGCCTTTGCTCTAGAAAATGAAATGTTTTTGGGTTTGTTATGTACTTTAAATGGTTCTTTCTTTCTCTTCTTGTCATATATTCTAAGATTTTCCTTGGTAATTATTTTGAATTGACATTTCAGATTGTTTTGGCAGAACCATTGATAGGGGTGAATTATGGGAGGGTGGCGAATAATCTGCCATCCCACGATCAAGTTGTGAGCCTGTTGAAGAAAATGAAGGTCGGAATGGCGAAAATTTTTGACGCAGATGCTGAGGTGCTAAAGGCATTTGCAAACAGCGGAATCAAGCTTGCAATAATGGTGACAAATCAGGAGCTAGAAGGAGTGGCCAGGGATCAAGCAACAGCAAATAAATGGGTGGAAAAAAATGTGGTTCCGTATTATCCTGCTACAAAAATCAGCACTGTGGTTGTGGCCAACGAAATTCTGTCTGATTATAACCAAAAATCAGCCTGGACCCAACTGGTGCCTGCGATGCGGAATATCAGAAATGCTCTGCTGAAGCATAATCTTCCATAGCAGCAGATTCGCTTTCGGTTTCATATCCTCCTTCTGCAGGAAAATTCCGGGATGACATAGCCAATTCCGTCATGGCGCCAATGCTTAGATTTCTTTCAGAATCTAATTCGCCATATTTCGCCAATATTTACCCGTATTTCTCCTGGGTTTCAAATCCGCGAGACATTTCTCTTGAATACGCTCTGTTTGGAACCTCCAGCGCCCAGACCCAATCTTCTAGATGCAATTATCGATGCCACATACGCTGCGATGGAAAAATAATATTTTCAAGCCAACAAGAATAATGGTGGAACCTGTGATTTCAGCGGTACTGCAATAGCCATCTTCACAAATCCAAGTAAGCATAGTTGGTCACTTAGTGAACGTTAAAAATCTCTTCTTAACAAATCCAAATAAGAGTTGGATAACCATTAAGTTTGCACAATTTGTTTGCTATAGTTAGCATAGTTGGGCATACTGAAAACTGCTCTTTTTCCTAATAGGCCACCTAGTCCCTTGTAGACGATTAAAAAAAAAAATTCAATTCAGCTTTTTTTTAAAACCTCTAAATTGCATCTGACTTTAACCATTGCATTTCAGGTTATAACGGTTGCACATACGAAGCCTTGAGCCTTTCCCATTTCACAGATGATGATGCCTTGAGTCTCCCTTCTTCCTTTGTTCAAACTTGGTGATCTAATGGTTTCACAGGACACATCATATAATCTTCACGTATCTTATCTTACACTACTTGAATATTTTCAATGGAAATAAGTTAACCTACATTATATTGCCTTTTATTCTTATCATAGTTTGCCCAATTTGCCCTACGTTTGTGGAGAATGGAGATTGATGTGTTTTCAATTCAATACACTTGTCTCTTAATTCTACGTTTTGCATTCTTTCCTCTATTTGAGGTTGCTACTTTATTTTTTATTTTTACTTCCAACTAAGGGCAATTATTTAGAAAAACAGTGCTAATGCACTGTGGGTTGCCCATCAAAATATACTTACGCCAAGAATTTCATAGCCATTTACTAATCACTCAAGTTGCAACAAAGAATTTCCCTTCTTTGCCAGCATTTCAATGCTTTGTACTAGACAAGAAATTAGTTGGCATCCTGTTATATGAATGCCCTTCTTTAGGTGAGATCTTAAGTAAATATTGGATCATCCATTTACTAAACCAAGGCAAACCAAAACCAGTTGTACATGGGTGTTCAAGTAGATCTACCTCGCATGCTGCTAAGACATAATAGTTGCTTCAATCTCTTAAGTTTTTGTGCCCCTAACCTCCTACTCAATGGCGACATGAACTATGGCCATCTGTGGTTTTTGGCAACTTGTTGCTTGCCCAAATCTTATCTCAGAATTCTTTATATTTCTTGCTCAATGCCAACCTCAGTTAAATCCAGCCAAATAAGTGAAAAATCGCAGCATTTGTGCACAATCGCATGTTTGACAAGGATTAGACTTTTTGTGTCAGCTTGTAATTATAGAACAATATGAAAATGGATGGAAAAGTTTCCTAAAATTTACCATGGGTTTCCTATGATGAGAATTACAAAGTTGAATATGAACAGGACTTATGTACAGGTAGGCAAGTAAATATGTTAACCATGAATCCTACTATAGGTTATGATGCAGTAGAGTTATATAGATTATTACACCAGATTCTGATGCTGCTTGATCATAGTGTAATCTGGAACTTAAATCTTTCTAGCATTTTCTTGGTCACATTCAGATGTTATAAGGGTGCCACAACATAAATCATTTGGACCAGGTGATCAACCACAAACAGATACCAAGTTGGCATTGAACATCAAAATAACGAATAGTCATTATTAAACATACATAGGAGGATTGCACTCTAATTACACCAGATATATTTGTACCAAACCCTGCAACAAAAATCAGTATGCACCGAGTGCTATATCTGATATACTCTTCACATGTTCCATGTATCTTCTACATCTAACAATGGAATAGTGCCTATTAAGGCCTCTCCTGTCCCACCTCCAACTAATTTTCACTGTGAAGCATCTCGCAACAAGCGACGCAATAAATCTGATAAATCTAACTGTCAACACACTACTTATGTTAGGAACACAACAACTACAAGAGAAATTAAGAATGATAAGCTTGTAACAAACCTTTTCTCAATTTTAGTGCTGAGGTGGCCGACGTGAGTGAGGCTAAAACATACAAATGCTGGCTAGTTAGTATTCAAATGATATTACTAAAGTAGAACTTAAAAGTCTCAGTTAATTAGATAATGTAAGAATTCTCATAAAGATTCATGGGATCATAATAAGTGAATTTTGTACAAGAGAATGCTCTGAGTTGAGCAGTCGCAGGTTTGTGCCCTTGTAGTTATGCAATAATATTAAAGGCAATTACTAAACACCATGCACCCGACTGTCAAACAAAAAGTGGATTACTTATAGCTAGAAGACATTATGCATTTAACTTACCAAGCACATACTCAACACACGCAATGCAAAACTTATCAATCACGCACATGGTAAGTTTTTCTAATGGAGCATGATGCGTTCGACTTCTTAGTGCTTTTAGATACCCTCGCTCCTACAAGCACTAAGAGAATCATCAGCTCGTATCATAATGCTGCCTACCCTCCCCCTAATCCATGGACTCAACAATTCAGATAAAGAAGTAATCCTCTCAAGACTTTGCTGGGTCCATGCATCATCTGTATCTTTGAACTCCCATTATTTTCTTGAATAACATCGGACCTACTGCATCGTTTTGATCTGCTATTGTTCCATATTAATACAAGAGGATGCTCCACATATATGGAAGAAAGAACAACATGTGGAGGATATGGGAGAAGTTCTTGAAGGCCTTGGAGTCTTACACACTCTTGATGATGAGATGTATATGCAATTAGAGTTCTGCAATCATTTTTAGGCTCCGGATTAAATTGTTTTTGGGGGAAAAATATGATAACCATTGGATTGGCTTTCTTTTTTACTTCAATGGTTGTATGTGCCGCTGAAGATATGTTTCTATAAAACAGACTCTTGACGTGGCACGCTATCTCACCACCCAACCACGAGCCCTCAGCTAAGACACAGCTGCCCCAGAGCTCTCCCCGGAGATACTATATAGCATGCACGCCCCCTTTGGTCCTTCTTTGGACCAAAGGCCCTCTTTGGACCATAGGGCCCCTTTTGGACTAAAACCCCTCTTTGGACCATAAGGCCCCTTTTGGACTAAAGGCCACATCCTTTGCATATAGCATTCCCCCCCTCTTGACATTGCAGCAGTCCTCTGCTGCAAAAGGGTGTCTAAATACCTTTAGCCATCCGAGCATAATCCTTCCTTGGCCCCCTCTTAGGCCGGCTAGTAGAAGCCTGTGCTTGGACTTCCTCTTGTTTCTCAGCTTCCTTTGCTTTCCGATCTTTATATTCCCTAAGAGTATCCAGATAAGCTTCTAAAACATTGCCACACACCCATGAAGCGTCCTACAAAGGTTTGTGAGCGAACTTAACCAAGTATTTTCTTGAACCACTAGTGGATTTATCCGCCAAAATTGTTTCCGGCTCTAGAACTTCGGAATCATCAATCAATCCCGCCTCGATTAACCTCCCAAGTTGAGGTAACTCCTTACCATGATAAGCCTTTAGGAATGAAACATTCACTACATGATGCATTTTCCAACCTTGAGGCAATCTTAATTGATATGCATTCTCATTGACCACTTTAATAACTTGAAATGGTCCATGGAAACGGGGTGCCAACTTAAGATCCTTCTTGCCCGCATCTTTCTTAAAAGTGGCCTTTATGGATCCTCATCCATACCCAATCTCCTTCCTTAAAAACCATTGGTTGCCGCAACTTAGATGATTTATTTGCAAAAGATGCTTGAGCATCTCGAATACGAGCTTGAAGCAAGTCTATGAGCTCAATAACCAAATCATCAGCAACTGGAACATCCTCACACACTCGAAAGAGTGGTTCCCGCACAGGCTGACCATAGACCGCCTGAAAAGGGGTCATCTTTATGGCAGACTGATAGGTATTATTATACACAAATTCAGCAATAGGCAAATACTCTTCCCATGACCTTGATGTTCATTGACAAACCCCCTTAAGATGGAACAAATAACTTTATTTACCACCTCGGATTGTCCATCAGTTTCTGGGTGAAAAGCAGTGGAGAACCTTAACTCTGTCCCCAATCGCATAAACAATGCCTTCCAGAATTTACTAGTAAACTTTGTATCACGATCGGATACAATAATCTTTGACAACCCATGGAGCCTAAATATCTCTTTGATGAAGAGCGCAGCCGCACTATAAGCCGTCAACTTATCCGAACAAGGAAGAAAATGAGCATGCTTAGTTAAACAATCAACAATTGTCCAAATGACAGTGTTCTTGCGAGAACTGGGAGGAAGACCAACAATAAAATCCATAGTGATCTGTTCCCACTTTGTCTCCGGAATAGGCAAGGATAAAGGAACACCATGAGGTTTCTTGTTCGCTTTCTTTATCCGTTGACAAGTAACACAATGCCTAATATGAACCAAAACATCTCTCCGCAATCCAGGCCAATGAAAGTATGGTTCAAGCTTTGCCAAAGTTGCCCCCACGCCACGATGACCCGCAGTAGGTGCATCATGGACTTCTTTAAGAATAAGTAACCGAAAGTTCCGCACAATGCATAGCTTTGGACCTTTATACAAGAACCCATTAACGATCTTATATCCATATGTATTGCCACTTTGAGCTAACAACCAAATATCCTTATAATCAGGGTCAGTGGCATACAATGGCTTCATTCCCTCCAAATGGTTGGATTGTGCTATAGAAAGAGAACAAACTGCATATTAACGTCTACTTAAAGCATTAGCTACAACATTCTCTTTACCAGGACGATAATCCACTGAGAAATCATATTGCTGCATAAAAGCAACCCATTTCAACTGCCTTTCCGATAATGTTTTATGTGAAACAATGTGCCTAATGCTTTGGTGGTCAGTCAAAATATGAACTGTTGACCCTATAAGATAGTGTCGCCACACTTTCAAAGCATGAATGACAGCCAGAAATTCCTTATCATAAACACTATCTACTTTCCGTGTCAAAAAACTTCCGACTTTCATAAGCAATAGGATGACCATCCTGCATCAAAACCGCGCCCAAAGCCACACCACTTGCATCAACACATAACAAGAAAGGTAGACCAAACTTTGGCAAACGCAGAACAGGAGGATTAACCATGCACTATAACCCCAAAATCTGCTCTATATGTAGCTTTTTGCTGTTGTTTTTGCAAAAAAAGCAACACTCAAAGACCACCCATATTATTGTTCCGAAAATGCTAGAAACAACAGTAGTTTTTTAATGTAGTTTTTTCACACGAAAAGAACGCGTAGTTTTCATGCGTGGTTTTTAGACAAAAACAACTCGTAATTTTTAAGTGTGGTTTTCACTGTTGTTTAGAAAAACAATGCCAAATTCTATGTGTAGTTTCGCATTTTTATGTGTGGTTTTCACCGTTGTGTATAGAGAAAAACAATGCCAGATTCTATGTGTTGTTTCACTCAAAAAAAAGAACAATGCATAGTTCTTAGATGTAGCCTTTAGCTAAAAACAATGCATGGTTTACCACAGTTTTTCAATTTTCCACATATTATTTTTTAGTATTTGTATTGCAACCACGTGTTGTTTTTCAATAATAACACATGTTTTTTCTAGTGTTGTTTTTGGTACAATAACATATTTTTTTTTTCAAGTGTAGAAACAATGTGTTCAAATTAAACAAAAACAACAAAGATACGAACTTAAGATTATCGATTGTTTTCCATTGTCACCAGAGAATACAATTAATTGACTGTAATAGTAAACAAGGAATTTTTGCAGTGAATACATTTATTCAAAATACATAAACTTTAAATACACTTATTCAGCATTTCTTGTAGTACTACTGTTTACAACATGTTTTATAACCAGTTTATTCACATATTTTGTTACAACAACTCATGTTTTAAAACATGTTCATAAAACTAGTTCATGCTCACATATTTTATTAAAACAAATTCAACTGCATGTTATCTATTCCTTTCTAGTTTTGCAGCAACATCTTTTGATTCCTTTCATAGCCATACTTGAAAGCCCCGATTCTGCCTCAAACCCTGCCATATTCTGCAGAAAGCTTATCTGCCATCACCATTGCAGTGCAGGAACCTGGAATCTGCAAGCATAAATCAGTTTAAGGCAGAGAATAATATATGCTTAAGACAACAAACAGTAGTAGTACAAGTGCAGATCGCAGGCCATATCAGAACTCAAAAGGTACAGATGCAAATATAGAAGAGGAGATTCAAGAAAGATGAGGGGATTCAGAAAAAGTCAGCGCCATAACTCTTAAGAATCCATAGCCAATATCTTGAAAGTTAAGAACCGGCATAGATTGCCATGGATTCTGTGCAAGGAGGAGAAAAAAATCAATGGGGCTTTTCTACCATCGCCACTTCGTAGTTTCGCATATAAGAACCTGGAAACCTGGAAATAGCAAACCCAGATTAGCCTATTGCGACCAGCTCACATTAAATATTCAAATGGAAAATGAAAGGTTCTTAAATCGTACCTGAAGTGTGAAGAAGTTTGCTGGCGCCTTAGCTTACCTTCAGATCTGCCATTGCAATATTAGTGAACAGATCTATAAGTAAAAATGTTTTTTTGCAAAGAAATCTAAGAAAAGATTACCAGACAAAGCCTAGCGCCTTAGCTTAGCAACGGATCTGCCAGGGCCATTGTTGCATAAAGATTGAGGTCGGATTTGCAAAAACCAGGGCATAACTTGCAACCAAACGAAGCAGAAGCAGATTGGAACGGATTGAAACAGAATATGCATAAAGGTTGAGGTCGGATCTGCAAAACCCAGGGCATATCTTCCAAGCGGATGAAGCGGCAGCAGAATAGCGGAATAACGGATGAAGCGGCAACAGAATAGCGGATGAAGCGGAATAGTCTAAATCCCGCCCACAGCTTTGTTTGTGGATCGATGAGCTGGATCAATCTGAACCGTCAATGAATTAACTAATCTAACCGTTCAAAATAGATTGTTTCTGGCGGGCATTAGTTTCATTTTTTTCTTTTTATTGGTTAACCCAATGTTCCAATATGTTTCCTTTTCCTTTTGATATTCATAGGAAGAATTGTTCCAATATTTTTGGGTTGCCCATAAGGGCAAGCCCTCACTTACGTTAGAATGTAGTTGGAATACCTACATGATTGGCCTAAACTGGCTGAAGGCAATCATTCTGCCCATCGCCTTGGCACCATAGGTGTAGAGCTGCTAATACTCGGTGTCTGTCTATGATTGGCTAGGCATACTAGCTAAGCATGTTTGGGCAAATATATCTTGCCTAATAATTGTGAAAATCCAAATTCTAGTTTAATATAAAGAGCAATCCGTATCTCAAAGTGCATATAGAGTTTGTATCTCATACGTGAAGCATAGCAGGTGAGTATTTTGAAGCCAACAAGATCATTAGAGGAAAAACGAGATCACATTTTGTCCCATTAAGGGATGCTTAAAATGCCATGTCAGCTTTTTAAACTGTCCAATAAGAGAAGAGCTCCAGTATATCTCATTCCAGTATTATGTGGCAGCCTGTAATTAATGCAGCTGCAACTAACTTCTGTAGTATCATTTTTTCATTATAATTTTTGATCCAGAACTTCGATTCAAAAACTTTTTGTAGCAATGGGTTCGTCTTCACAAGATATATCTAGTGATAACCCATTCATACATCTTTTACGATATAAATATATAAGAAATAAGCAAAAAATCATATTTTTTTAAGGTTAACGCATATGAGCATATTGAAATACATCATAACCATATATCATTGGAAAGATCTTTTCATTCCGCATCTAATGCAACAAACGCCGCAACATTTTGACAAGTGGATCAAAAGTTATGGGGGAAAAACAACAGTAATGAAGTTGTTGGTGCTGCATTAATTGCAGTTAATAGAGGGGATGAAATGAGATCTCAAATTTCCTCTAATGAACCTGCCTTGCATTTTAGGCAATCCGATCATGTATATGTTGTAGCTAGTACCCCATGAGCTCTTACCTGAAGCTAGGCACTTTCTAGACTTCACAACAATTATGAGGCAATCTAATATCCACTTGTCCTTGTGTTCCAAACAAAGTAGAGTTTTTAATGCACGTTTTAGTTGTGCATGTTTTAGAAGCACTTTGTACCAAGCTACTTAGCACCAACTTTTGGTTTTTAATTGGATCCATAAACATAATGTAGAATGCTTAGACCATACTAGAGAAAGTAACAAGTTTTGCATTTGGTTAGTCATCTACAATTCAAGAGCAATCAACATGAACATTTTGTAACTTTGCAAATTAGGCAACTTAAAAATCCCCATGCAAATTGGGCTGAAATATATAGTCAGATAATAATTGCTCGTTGAAAAAAGCAAGGCAAAAAGGAGCACTGAGAAAGTTCTGTGAACAAGTTAAACTTGTTCTATATATAGAAGAGCAGACAAAAATAACCTAGAGAACAATTATTTAACTTTGGAAAATCAATGGTTCTACTTGTTTCAATGTTCGAATGGTTTGTAGAGAGTACAAACATATGAAGTTGTTTTCTTAAGCATTCTATCTAGCACAGAAAAGATTCGATCCAATCGTTTGGAGCCAAGCTGGCAAAATCACTGGACCTGTGTAAATTAAAACCAAGATGTATAGTTGTAGTTTTTCTAAGTCGATTTCTGATCCATCTGGAAGAGGTTCGTGCCGATTTGCTGTGAATAAAAGGTTGGTAAATGCTCAAGGCAAGTCAGTCATTACCAATGCTACAGATTTTTTTTTTTTAATGGTTTCGATTTAATTTCAATATCAATTAATGTTTGAATGATGAAACAATAATAATCTAAAGAGAATTCATGTTGGAAGAGATTTGTTCTTGCATATGTTATCCTAAATTCTATATGAGATCAAATGGATTACTCATGTTGAGCATTGAATAAACTAAGTGGATTGTTTGCCTTTTGAACTTGGTTTGTATTTTGAACCAAACTTACATTAGTTAAAATATTTCTCTCACAACTTCAAAAACCTAAATGCTTCTAGTGTCTTAGTATTTTGAGCAATCTAGAACTTCAATACAAGAGCACTTCATATGTATTATAGCGTGGCTTTTAAACAATTTATCTTGAGCATCTTAGAAAAGATAAAAGTTGCACCATATTGTATGGCTCAACGAAGCTGCTGGTGCCCTGCATTTCAAGCAATCTAGAACATGGATGTCATAATAAGTTAACATCTCATGTATGTTGTCAGCATGAAGATTGGTCTTCACCAATAGTATTCAAGCGATTGTACACATTAGAGCCTTTGAAAAACAGTCTGAGATGATTTGGCCATTTAGAAATCCTTTATTTTTTATGTTTTAATGTGATTCGTGTATTTTTGTATATAAGAGTGGTTCTTGACATGAAAAGATCATTCGGGGAGGTTTTGGTATGAAAACTGGCATATCGCATTGCTCCATACTTATAATGCATGCCTATAATTATGTTGCTAATGGTGGCATCTAATTTCAGTCCACCCTACATGTTGGGGCCCACGTGGCATGTTTGAGCCACCTTGGCATGTTGGAGCCTAGGTGGCATGTTGGAGCCCACGTGGCATGTTAGAGCCCACGTGGCATGTTTGAGCCACCTTGGCATGTTGGAGTCTAGGTTGCATGTTGGAGCCCACGTGGCATGTTTGAGCCACTGTGGCATGTTGGGGCCCACGTGGCATATTTGAGCCACCTTGGCATTTTGGAGCCCATATGCCATGTTAGATTGAGTGTGGCATATTTGAGTCCTTCAAGAAATGCCTATATGATGCCAAACCAGTGTCTATCTTTGGTTCTGAGTATCATTGTGTCTTCTGCAAGTTGCCAAGTGATGGATGTCTTCAAGTTTCACGTTCTACAAGCTCACACACACACACATGTATGAAGTCAAATCCTAGTGAGTGTGTCAAGCATGTATACATCACTTCTATCCCGCCATTTTGTGGCAGTAATGACATGTGGACAAATTGATCATACATGCATTCTTAAAAAACCATAAAAAACCACACCTCAAAAAAAGACTACCTTAAAAAACACCACCTTAAAAAAAACATCCCTTCAAAAAACTATACCGCCCAAGAAAACAACACATCCTTAAAAAAGAAACTACACCTTCTTAAGAAACCACGCATTCTTAAAAAAAAAAGCTACGGCTCCCTAAGAAAAACTACAGCACATCCATGAAAAACCACACCTCCATATAACTACGTGTAGGTTTTTTTCAAACCTTCAAAAAAACAATCCGTGCCTTTTTTTTACTGTTGTTTTCAGCCGTGGACCAAATGTTGGGGTTGTAGTGATGGCATCCTTTAAAACTTGGAAAGCAAACTGATGACTATGATTTCATTGGAAAGGAACATCTTTTCGTAGCAACAAATATAAATCTGAAGCTAAACGAGCAAAATTCTGTACAAGCTTCCTATAATAACTGCATAAATGCAGAAAGGAACGCAATGCAGCAACTGAAGTGGGTACAGGCCAATCCATAATTGCTTGGACCTTAATGGGATCAACTTTAAGACCCTCAGCGCAAACAATATGACCCAAATATTCAATTTTCGATTGGAAAAAGATACTTTTCTTAGGATTAGGAGTAATAGACTCCTCCCTTAACCGACGGAAAACCTCCCGCAAATGCAAGTAATGATCTTCCTCGGACTTACTAAAAACTAATATGTCGTCAAAGAACACGACAACATAAACGCCATGCACATCTTCAAATATTCGCCCCATTAGCCTCGTAAAAAAAGCTGGCGCATTTGTAAATCCAAATGGCATGACCAAAAACTCATAATGTCCAAAGGTTGTCCTAAACGCAGTCTTATGAACATCTTCAGGCGCAACCTTAAGTTGCCAATACCCTGACTTAAGATCAAGACGACTAAAAACTGTGGCACCTTGGAGTTGATCAAACAAATCATCCGCCCTTGGTATAGGAAACCGATTCTTTATGGTGATCTTATTCAAAACGCGATAATCTATACACATGCGCTAGGGATTATCTTTTTTCTTAACCAACAAAACAGGAGCACCAAAAGGTGAAGAACTATGGCGGATCAATCTAGCTTGAAGTAACTCATCAAGCTGGCGCCTAATCTCAACTTGTTGGTCATGCATTCTCCGATAAGGAGCTTGATTAGGAGGTTCTTTCCCAGGAAGAAGATCAATCCTGTGGTCCTCCAAACGTTGGGGTGGCAAAGTTTGTGGAATTTCATTCGAAAAGACATCATCAAAATAATGCAAAACGATTGTTTGACGCTCATTTAATGGGGATACAACAAACTTAGAACGCAAAACCACCAAATACACAAAATGAGTTTTCATTGCCAAACATTTAAACTGTACAACAGAAACTGTTGGAATAGGGGAAACAATATCATCCTTCACAAACTTGAAGGTCTTTTTACCCCTTTCCAAAGATAACATAACAATACCCCCTTTCCAATCTATAAGAGGATTAATAGTCTTATGCCATGGCATGCCGAGAATAATATCCATACCGCCAAGGTCAGAAACCATGAAAGAACGCTTACAGATATATCCCTGCAATTGAAATTCAACATCCTTGACCATAAATGAAGAAGGCGGAGGGGCAACATTCAAGAAAGCAGAAGATAATTCTACATCACTTGATAAAGGAATAGAAGTTAATTTTAGTTCTTTTACCAAGCGAGCAGAAATAAAATCAAACTCACTGCCCGGATCGAATAGGACATGCACTTTTGGATCTTGAATAGTAGCCCAAAATCGTAAGAGACTACTATTCTCAACAGAATCCATATCCGATTTTTCCCGGACCGTAGCCACCTTCTTCCCTTTTCCATCTCCACGAACAGAAGCTACTTTCTTACTTTTATCCTCTTTCTTAGTCCCGCACTTAAGAGTAGGTGTAGCTTCCTTTCGCTCCCCTTTCTTCTTTCCAAATAAGTAGGGCATTCATAAAACTTATGATCAGTTGAATAACAAACAAAACACTTATTTTCCCGCGATAAGCCGCTTCTTGCGTTTGATACGACATTCCTTTGGCTCTTTGGCCCCAACAGGTTCATTATCCTAACGTTCTATGTGTGGCCGCTTGAACGCCCGCACTCGAGCAGATCCCATTGATTTATCCCTAAAACCACTCGCCTCTTTCATAGAAACTTTGAGGCCACGTTGAGCATTAATGGCTTCCCGTGGAGGGCCAAACCTTCCTCCTCTACTTTTTCTCGCCATCTTACAGAGCTCACCAAAAGAAAGATTGGCAACTTGCAGGTCGAGCCGGCCCGCACTAACGATGAACCCCACCCATGAGTTTTTCAGACTTCTCAGTATCATTTTTACTAAGCTGAAGTCCTTTCTTTAAAACTCGTGCGGCGAAGGGTCGAACAGTTTCCATGTTTTGTTGGGTCAACTTATTCCATTCAGCGATAAGATCGCTCCCAATTATGACCCAAAAACGATTTTGATTTGCTTTTCAAATTCCGCAAAGGTAACAATAGGTTGATCGGTCGGTTGGTTCTTGGATATCCAGCCACCGGACCTTTTGCAACCCCATCCGATGATGCTCAAGAAAATACAACCGAAAGTGTCTTGGGTCATCCTTAGTCTTAGCAAAATATGAATTCAAATCCCGGAGCCACGCGAATAGTTCATCCGCATCACTAGTAGCAGCGGAATACTTTTTGAATTCAATTTTGACATTGGCACCCGTTTTGATGCCACTACGTGGACGCCCTGCAGCTTGCTGCAACTGCGCCACCTGCGCTCGCAGAGAATCCAATTCTTGCAGCTCCGCAATTCGAGCCTCGGCAGCTGCAAGTTTTTCTCTCATGAGCGAATTATCATGCTCTAACTCAAAAAGTTTTTCCTTGAGCTCTTCATCCTCAAAGTTAACATTGGCAGGAGAACCGGCCATCGAAACTTGTTGCTCTGATACCACTAAAACAGACTCTTGACGTGGCACGCTATCTCACCACCCAACCACGAGCCCTCAGCTAAGACACAGCTACCCCAGAGCTCTCCCCCAAGCTACTATATAGCATGCACGCCCCCTTTGGTCCTTCTTTGGACCAAAGGCCCTCTTTGGACCATAGGGCCCCTTTTGGACTAAAACCCCTCTTTGGACCATAAGGCCCCTTTTGGACTAAAGGCCACGTCCTTGGCATATAGCATTCTATTTGTGACATCTACAACATGCTTAAGAGAAGCCTGCAGATATAGAAACGGGATTGGTTGCCTGAATTGACCCATTTCACAAGCAAGCATGGCTGATTGTGTGAGACAGGGTGGTTTTCCTTGCAGGGCAGCAATGATAGGCAGCCATGGATTTATTGACATGAATGGGCATGTATCTTCCATATATCTTGCATGGCAGTGATGAATAGCCAGAATAGAAGTGAATGTCAATTCAGAAGTGAATGCCAATTCGAAGCTTCTATTTGATCTGAGCAGGATGGATCAGGGAAGAGAGTGGATCGAACAAAATAGAACTGCCAAACCTTTTGAAAGAGAGCAGGACGGGCTAGATCAGGGAAGAGAGCAAGGCAGGGAAGAGAGTTGTGAGTTTCATTTGGCGTCCTTGCTTCGAATCCGAAGCATTGAATGTGAAGCTTCGGTGTCATGGCTAGGCTTTGGCGAATCTGAAGCTTTATTGCTTTGAATCGCGGTCATCATCCAAGCATCTAAAGATGGAGCGCCAAGCATCGGCTTCTGGGGCCGGATCTGAAGAAGGAGGGCTCACCCACTGCTTTCGAAGCTTTCTCCACCTTTTTTTCCTCCTTGCCACAGAACATGCAATTCTTTTTGTCATGGAAGACATCATTACTTAAAATGGAAAATTCTTTTTTTGCGCGGGAGTTTCCCCAACGCTGGTTCGGCTTGGTATTGGCAAAGCGATTTCAGTTCAAATGGCTTTTCATCATTAACGCCTCTTAGCTTGGTGCAACTTGGTGACATTTCACATGTTAGATGTCCTAGATCAAGTTCGTCGATCGGGGCAATAGGACAAACAGATAAATCTGGGCTGTCGAAGGGGTAAAGGGACAGACAGATGGCATGTTCTTATAATATAGGATGGGAATATTGTTATGGCTAAATCCTACTTTGCATGTTTTATGGCTAAATCTTGGCCCTTCGGGCTAGGATCAACCTAGAATATTCCCCCTGAGGCTAAATTTTAGCTGCTAAACTTAGGAATACGCCTCACAATATAATGTAGTTATTTGATATCTCAGCATATTTATGCCTGCCCTATGGCTAGTTTTTCTTTCTTTCCCTTCCTTTGCATGTTCAACCTAACCCTTTCCCTAAGCTTGCCTTACTGCCGGTTCAAGTTTATGGATATTGCCCTATTGCAAATGATAATTTTAATATAATACAAAATGTCCATTACTGATGATATTGATCTGCATGTTGTCCTACCTTCCTTCATGCGTAGATAATGTTACACCTAATGTACAACTACCAAAAAATATAATAATACCTAAGAAGAAAGGAACACCGAGATCCTTGTACAATAGTGTGTGCATCACCATTTGAGATGAATGAAAAGTGTTTTCTTCTTTGGTAACATGTGGGGATATTTAGAATGAAGAAGATACTTGTCACTACATATGTAATTGAGTTTGTAATTTTTCATTTTTGTTTTTGTTCCTCCCTAATATTTCCGCGCCGCAATCTAAACTAATATCTATATGCCACCTATTTTTTCCTACATCCTCTTCTGGCAGACATCGACGTCTGGCAGTGGCCGCATCTCTAATATTGCTCTGCTGTGCTCGGAAGATGCGTTTCTCTTCGTCCATTAAATTCTAGACTCCGTTCTTGGCCGGCCTCTAGCTCTACTTCCGCTGTCGAATTTCTTATCTTCTATCCCCAAAACTCTATCCACTTCTGTTAGGGTTTTGCCATAGCCGATGTTGTTGCTCCTTTCTACACTGCCAAAGACAGTTACACACAAATTAAAATGCTTATGTCTTTGGATGCTTTTGCCCAGGTGATCCATCAAAAAACATCTACTATTATTGGGGTTTCTTCTTATATCAAAGGTAAAATATGGGCATTGCCCTCTTCAGCAAAGTATATCAAAGCTCCGGCTTTAAAAATTATAACAAAGCCATGAGGTAAGCAGGATATCACCAAGTTTTCCTTGCACGGGGGAAGGGATTTGCTCTGCATCAGTCCAATCTGTAAGTTTTCTTGCATCTCTCTCTCTCTTTTTTTTTTTTTTTTTTAATTAGAATGTTGCTCGGATTTGCTCCATTGATTTCAGCATTGGACCCTTTGTCTTCCCTTGATCTGTGTGACATCCTTAAACTAGAGTTATGACCACTGTTGTGGCCGCTATCTTCTTCTGAAATTTGTTTGTGGAAGAAGAGTCTGCATGCATACAGGGTTTTAACGACTTTCTTCTAGTTTTTCCTTCAAAGATCCCAGGATTTGAACCCAATAGAGAGACACATCGCACATTTCCGTCGTCCATGGCAAGGCAGGGAAGCCTTAAACTCTCCAATTTGAGAAGGGCAAGCAGCAGCGGAAGCTTGACCACTAGAATCGATTTTTTTCAGAGTCTAATCTTGAGTATTTATTCCTTTTTCTTGGTAACTACAAAATGGAAAGTGGGTCGCCCAAATTATTTTGGTGACGCCACATGGCATTCGCCAATATTATGGAATGGAAATAGGGTGGACGATTCCGCTCAGCCGGTAGCTAACAGGTAGCTCAGCCAGTCGTCTGTCGGGTTTGCTTCAAGATGCTTTACCGGCAAGGCTCCTGCAAAGCTTCCTGCAAGGCTTCGGTTCTTCATTTACAAGGCTTTGACTTCATCCAAGGTTCTTCAAGGCTTCGGCATCGGCTCCAAGGTTCTTCATCTTCAAGGTTCTTCAAGGCTTCAGCTCCTCCATCTGCAAGGCCCGACTTCTTCATCAGCTGCTGCCACATACAGATCTTCATATAAATCTATATTCAGATTTTCATACACAGATTTACTGTGGCAAATCCGGTGAGTTTTGACGGCTCCCCAGTTCTCCATTTTGTAGGGGAAGGGAAGCAGGGGCTCCCCTTCATAAAATTGGACTTTGGGCTTCACCTTCCGGCCGGTCGGCGGGGCACCAATTTTGTGGAAGGGGAGCCCCTGCTTCCCTTCCCCTATATATAATGAATGGTAGAATCGAAGGTGGATATGACCTCATCTTGGGAGACTCTGCAAAAAGGAGAGGCCCTGGCTGCAACTGGGCAATAAGACCAAAGGGCATTTGCTGGTGAATACACAGGTACCCTCGGTACATTAACTCATCCTTCTGGAACAAATTTGTGAAGGTTTATTAATGCGAAATAGATTAAGGTAGGGCATGTTTTTGTGCAAGATTAGACCATTGTTGGGCACCCAAATTGCAACAGATCCTCTTTGGGCTTCGAGCTACAAAGGAACAGTTCTGTTTCAAATGTTCCAACTGAATGTTATGAATGTTTAGTTGTGAATGTTGGGAACAAGTCAGGTGACTAAGAAGAAGAGCACTAAGACAGACAGGCTATGGCACGACTCGCATTTTGTAAGTTTATTTTATGTTAAAGTTTTCTCTCTCTTTTGCAGTTTCATGTTCGCTAGACTAGTGAATGGCATGGCCAAGACAGGAGCCCTCGGCTCTCTTTTTCGTCTATGTTATTGTTGTGGTGCCCTAAAACTGGAGCACCCCTCCTTCGCATAATAATATCTTCTTCACCATTCAAAGGCATTGCTGGCTTGCGAAACACATCTGACGCATTTTAGTTGATGAATTATATTACTTTACACAATTTAACTTGCTCGACAAAAGCAAGCTTTGCAAATGTTGTTATTTTTCTTCTTATATGGTTTCTTCTGCAGGGTATATTGCTTTGCACTTGCAATTTAGTGTGTTTCGCCCAACTACTTGTGGTTCTTGGTTTGTGGAAGCAAAAATAAATATAAACAAAGTGCCATCATTACGAGATTCTATGGCAAATAAAAAAGTATCTATACATTTGTAAGTTGGTAAACAAAGTGCCATCATTACAAGATTCTATGGCAAATAAAAAAGTATCTATACATTTGTAAGTTGAACTGCAAGGGCTTGCATGCACCAAGAGGAGGCATGCAATATCAATGGACATGAACTGGTCCTCTAGCAACATTCACGGCATTTCCCATTTAAGGCCAAGTCCATCAATGACTTCTATGTTCATAATATGACTAGTCTCTTTGGTTAATGCACACGTTAACACAAGCACATTAGAACCTTTTGCAAGTTTTAACATAGTATTATAATAATGGTAAGCACAATTTGGCTTTTGGTTCCTGGAATAATATGCAATATGGCACCCAAAGACTTCTTCTACCATAGCCATTCTTGGACTGCTCTATTTGCTAATCAGCTTGGTTCTCTTGGGTTTGTTGTAATAGTTCTTAGGGATACGGGATAACAATATCTTCGTTTTTTAATGTGTTTGGTGCTTCGAAACATTGCTTTTCTCAACCAATCTATTTAATGGTTCCAACCATTGTTTCTTTATAACAAACTTACCTTATGATACCCATTGTTTAAAGGCTATTGCCCCTTGCTACCATGGTACCCCAATGCTTCAATTCTCTTCTTGTTATCGTGTCCATAGCTTTTCCCTCAGTCTTGGATGAGCCTAATAACCCACCCTTAAGAAACAATATTGCCTAGTTAGGAAAATATAAATCCACGGTCTATCATTCTTGCATAGAATGCGTAACCCAAATGAAATCCAAAGATCCCACACCAAGGCTATAGCACAACAACACTCAAAAACTAACACTCTTACACTAGGCAGCTTTGACACTAAGAATTCCTCGCATTATCTCGAACAATCAAACTGGAAAACAAGTCGAACAAAAGAAATGTTCGCGGCGGCCTTGGTCGCCGCGATAAATTTCTTGTATTTATTAATCTACATGTGGATGATGAGAAAAAACTAGTTTAGCTTGCGTTATTAGTAAATGAGCCACGTGCAAATGCACATCTACCATCCTATTGGAAGAGATGCAAACATAGTGTGGCAAATTTGATGGCACTTGTGCTTTTCCATTATCATGTGGTTATTCCAGGAATCTTGGCAATAGTAGTAGTCGTTGTAGTCCTGCATTTCTTTGATATTTGAGTTGTGTCAGCTAGTAAGGAGGTGCCAGATTCGTATTTCTTTAAATGCTAAATTCCATTTTCTAGTTTATGTTGATTCTTGCATTGAAAGCTTTGGTAAAACTCATCTAAAGCAAGGAGTTGATTTCCTTCTATATGTACATAGGGAAGATGTACATCTCTAAATCTTGAACTGTCTGTACACTAGCTCATGAGAATCCAAAATATAAGAGCCATAGAAAGCTCCACTTCTTTTTGCAAAGAAGTAGAATTGGGTTGTTGCCAGTTGTTTTTTTGTATTGAGAAAAAAAAATGATAATTTTTGTTTTGGTGTGTTATGGGATTTGTGCTATATGGTATATAAGTTATTCATGGACTTGGTAATGTTTTTTGAATTTTTTTTTTTCCCACACTAAAAAAAACAGCATCTCCCATAACACACGAAAACAAAAACAGAGTGCATTTGGTCTATTCTAAATCTCGCATCGTGAACCCCTGCATGGCATCTTCCATGCTTTTTTCAAACAACAATGAACAAGGTAATTGAAATTTCTGTATAAAAGTACTAAGAATTAATCTTAATTGCTCCTTGGATTTCGTCAATTTAGTTGTATCTGAGTTTGCGCCAAAGAAATGATTTGTTAAAGCCAAAAAAAACTTCTTGCTCAATGCTAAATTTAATATTCGAGCCATACTTGCAAGACGTGCTTTCTACTCATAGCCCACAAGCAATATCAGTTCAAAAAGAAGAACGAAAGCATTGGAAGAATACTTTACTTGAAAAAATAGCACAGATCCGGGCATAGATACAACACTCTACTTGAAGAATCGAATGCAAATCTGAACGACACTCGGGAGAAGAAGCTCTTTCCATCTCTAGTTACAAATTAACTATGTAAATAGACAGTCGAATGAATCTGGAATGGTCGTGACTGGAAGCAAGAAGCGATCCGCTGGCAGTTCCATCACAAGAGGAAACTTGAGACCAGTTGCATCATGTCTGAAACCTGAATTAGCCAATCAGGGGAACGCTTTTGTCATCAAGGAAACCTTGTGCTGCTAGACTTCCGTGGCAAAATGGCTAATATTCATGGCAAAATAAAATGGTGCAATTTCATAGATTACAAAAATGCAATGGTATATGCTTTATAGAATATTGTAAAGTAATTCATTGCCTCCATCTCCTCCACATGATTATTTAATTTTTACTATAATCCTCACTCAACTTCTCCAAAAGATCTGATCAAACTTAGGATTTGGGTCTATAGGGTCCATTTACTTCATATCGCTCACAAACCTGAGTACGTATAGAGCATCATGTGAATTTCATTGCTTGAGTTAGTCTATATGTTGCATTGTATACACATCTTTGTCGATGGTTGCCTCAAATGATTCACTAAGATCTTGAGCTTTTTTTATTATTTTATCGTAATTAGCGGACTATAAAAGATGCTTTTGTTCTATAGTATGGTATTGCTTCTATTAGCTTCTACCTCTTCTGCCACCTCTCTTTCAAAGCTCATTCAATGCGTGTTCATGGACTTGTCAAGAATGCTAGGCGACATAGCCCAATAATAGTTTAGATGTTTATTTTATATATTTATTTTGAGATCATGGCCTAACCTTTATAAAGAGTTCATGGGCTTAATTTTGTAACTCTAGCTACATGATCATGGAGTCCATACTCCAATGACATCGTGGCTGGTTACTGCATATGGTTTACAAACTTGAGAAGCTTCCAATCAAACAGAGACAAATTTACAATCATGCTGAAGCTCTCACCTCCAAACCTTGCTACGTGGATGGGGTAAACCTAGCTTCAATATTAATGGTCCCTTCTCCATGAAAATTGCAACCGCTAATGCATTTCTTGGCGTAAAAGAGTAAGATGATGGAAAGGGTCAATGGTAGCAGACGACTTTGCCTATAGAAAAGACAAGACTTTGCTTGAAATTGTTCGTCATCATCGTCTACCTCATACCACATATGACCTAGTCAGACATATGAAGTAGCAACAAGTGCCCAATACTGCCGAGCGTTAGTAACATGCTATTAGTTCATAGATATGTGGTGCACTTCATAGTTGGTAGGCATCCTATAATAAATGTATATGCCAGTCACCAAACGTGACTATACCTCTTGCATATGAATAGATGCTTGAGTTGCTTGCAAATAGACAGCTCGAGTTGCTTTAGAAGATATGGTGTTTGCCATAATAATGTTCCAAGTCATAGCTTTTTTCCTTTTCAAAATTTTTCTTTTTCCAGTTTTCACATAGTATTACATCATAGTAAATGATGGCTCTACTTGTATCCATTTAAGATTCCCAAAACTTAAGAAAGATCTGGTGGCCAGGCATTTTCCTCCCGACCTGAATATCATAATGAGGCTCTGATTCCATGGATAAAGGGAAAAATCAAGGTAAAATATGATAATGATGCCTAAGGACTCACTACAAGCAATGATGAGATTATGGCCTTTTAATGAGTTACAATGACATGAAATTATCAGAACCAAGTGCAAAAAGTATGAACACATGCCTAAGGAAAAGAAGAGAGGTTGGGACCATCAATTCTCATCTATGCAATGCGTGAATTGGCTGTGCTACACTATATGCCAAAACAGACATGATAAAATATACATAAGCAAGCAAAACCTAGAAGATTAAGCTGACATACCATCAAGTGTGAAAACATGTGATAACCAGTTTTCAAATGTTTATGGAAATTGACATGAATAGAACAAGGACTTCTTGGACAAAAATACCACCTCTGGATTGGTACGAGAGCCACAGTCAAGGTTGTAGCTTTCTAAGATTTGCCCAGGTTATGCAATTTTAACAGTTTCCAGAATTTGCATCATCATTCAATCTACTTGAATAATTCATCTTCTCTTTCCTAATGCAAGCATGTCGGAGGTTTCAAACTGTTATCTTCTTAGCAAGTACTGGATTCCCACTAGTAAATCTATGAGCGTAATCTGCCATCGAAGATAACTCTACAGCATAGACATGCTTTGCTCCAGCCAAATAACCAGGAAAAAATGATCTGATGAGAGCTTAATATCATGATAGACCCAAAGTGCAGTAAGTCATAGGTAATGTTCTGGCTAATGATTCCAATGCCAGGACAGCTATTTGACATGTGCTTTTAATTAATCTGTACAAACCCTGTTATCCTGCCAAGCCTTCACCCAGCAAAACACAACGAGAAAAGCCTTTGCCTACAACAGATACATACATAATTTGGTCATTTATGATAGCCTTTCTAAATGCCCTTGCCTCGACAAAGTGGAGCAACAGCATATTTGTTGACACCGCCTTCATTTTATCAGCAAATAAAAGGATTCTATGCATAAGACAAGTCGGCAATTGGAAACCATTGTCGTCAACACCAAAGCCCCACATTTCTTAGTTTCTTAGCCACCCTGAAGCGTATGATTACTTTGAAGTTGACCAGTACATGAGAGGAGAAAGCAGTCTTTGAAAAATACTTACACCAAGCTTCAACATGTATCTTAAAAAACTTAGGATTGTAAGATGCTGCATAGACAGCTAAATTATGATATGGCACTTGAGAAAGAACTATAGCACACGTGGAGAGCTGTTTACATCGCAAGAAGGGGCACGTGCTTTCTATCTTAAACCGCATGCCATCCATTGTTTGAGCAGATTATTCAATAATTTTGGAGATAAACTATCACATATTTGTTCCATAAAGCTTACCTCCCTCACATCTAAAGCTTTTCCTCTTCAATTAACCGCTTGTGAAGTAAAGGTGAAACTTTCAAAAAGGAGAATTGCGCGCATGCAAGAGCCACCATGATTCATATTGTTCTTTGTAACACCCATCTTTCTAATGTAATCAGTATTTAATCGCCCGGTTTTGTACATAATTGTCCACTTTTCTACAGAGAGACGTATAACAAACAAATACCTGAGCTGCAAACAAAGAAAGAATTCCACTTCCAGCACCCACGCCAACTACTACACGTCCCTAAAAATCTGCAATGTTCTCCATGATTGCTGCATAATATGTTCATGTAGAACCCCAATAATGCTTGATAACTTGGAACACCTACTAATGTCACCACCAGAGCAATAGAAAAGAAGCTATTACAAAATCATATCTAGTATCTAATACTCCTTCTCTAATACAAATGATATCTCCAAAAAAGCAGCAAACTGGCCCAACCTGTCCGTATATAAACTTGGAGCATGTTTTGCTGATGAAGAAGCTGCTATAATAATGAAAATACATTTTTGCACATGCTGATTCTATCTTCTTGTCGAACTTGTTCGGCTCCATTACTAATTTACCATTTCCCTTGGCCTCATTTATAAAACCAAGATGCATCGTGGTACACATGCATGAAATCTATAAAATTGCATAATGACTTATATAACTTGCTAAAAGAGTTGACCAAGAGCTCGAAGAACAATGTGAAGATGTCCACATGCAAACATAAGATTAACAAGGTTTGAAACAAAAAAGATACAGAATGTAAAAATGTATATAAGAGACCTGTGGTTGTGCCATTACTCTTTAAATCCTCCATTGCTTTGCCAAAAGCATTGTTCATGTCAATGGATTTGAAACCTAGGGAAAAAGTCTTTGGATAGGATAGCTTTTACAAGTTAATTGAGTTAGTATCTTGTCACAAAATTTCTCTAAGAAATAACTGCTGTCATAAGCCTGCTATAATAATACTGTACATCATACATTATGTAAAGCCTAAGTTTGTCAATGGCAGCTATAACATATAAAATTGCATCCCACAATGACTTGTCTAGCTTCGCATGTTAGAAGCATGTTTATCTAAAACCTGAATCAACCTCTTTTGTATTGTCCACCATAATCCAAATTTGAAGAGTAGGACTCACTTTGGAGAACTGCGCCAAAGAAAAGCTTTTTTTATCAAAAAGCCTCCAACCATTCTTTTCATGCAGACCTTCCTTCTTCCTGGAATTTATAGCCTACCAACAACAGACCTGAAGGTTAAAAACAACTAGTTTATGCAAGGAATTTCACAATAGTCCATTTAAAAAAGAAAAATCCGAGGCAGAATCTTAATGACAATAGTAACGTGACGAATTGGAATGAAGCTAACGCAAGTATAATGGAAAGAAAATAAACCAGATAGCCCATCGCAAATGCCTTCTGCGGGATCTGAACCTAAAGGAAATCTCTGGCAGGGCAATAATACATGTTTCTTGTCTACATCAGAGTCTGTCGCAATGCCATCTCTAGTTGACTCTGGTTCTGGCAGAGTCTAGTTGACTCTGGTTCTGGCAGAGTCTTTTTTTTTTTTTTTTTTTTTTTTTTTTGAGGGTAAGAGTGTGTTTTTTTTTTGTTATTAATAATAATAATAATAAAGATACAGAGAGTCCCCAGTGGGACAAATAGGAAGCATTAGAGCTATTATACGGGTTCTCTATGCATCAATGATGTGTGTACTAAGGGAAGTCCTATTTCCACAACAGCATGATGGTAGAGAGACCCCATCTGGTCAGTTACTCATATTGCTTTCTCCATTAAACTCAGATTGTTCCACCATTAGATCTATCATGAAAGTCTAGGTCCTCAGAACTCATCCAATGGCACTTAAAGTAGTTATAAAATCCTTCAATCTTACCAATTCTGTCCAATCCCTTATTGTAACTCATCCCCATCTTCCTATGGTGGGACAAAGCCATTAAAGCAACTTCCTTATTGAAAAGGCTCTTAACTTTCTCAATAGAGATGGATTGCCCCCCCAAAGTGACATCGCACCGATGTCTCCATATAATCCAGAGAGCCACGCTAAGCAGGGAAGCATCAATACAATCTCTGTCCAAGATCATTACAACGTTCGGCCACCCAAGTTGGTGTATATGTAGTCTCATAATAGGGCATACCCAATACCAGAATTCAATAATTTTAGGACAGAAGAAGAGATGTGAAAGAGATTCGCTATCCTGGCACCCAAGAGGACATAGGTCTGTAGACACAATTCCTCTATGGACCAGCTTCACTTTGGTGTTGAGACCTCCTTGGAGAGCCTCCCATCTAAAAAATTGTATTCTCCTAGAGCATAAGGTTTTCCAGGAGTTTGCTAAGAGGAGCTTAGCCGCTGATCCATTCACTTGAAGCCTAGCCTCTGCTTTAAGAGGAGAGTCATCACAGAGGGCCCGATAGATACTTGCAACATTGTATGTCTCCTTACCTGCACATGACCACTTTTCCTCAGGACCAATAGCCCCTGAGAGGAGCTTAACATTATCTAGAATTTTTCGTAGTATCTTTCTATCTCCCTCCCCTGCTCTTTGCACTTTGAGTCTAAATTCCATCCACGAGATCCATCTATCATGTTCCCAAAGATGCTGCAATTTTAGGATCCCATGGTCTCTCCATTTCTTAAAGATGCGAGGATGAACTAATGCCAAGGGACGGCCATTCTCTTCCCATACATGAATGTTCCAGAATAAACTGGTTTTCCCAGCCTCTTGAGGTACCGCCAAGGGGGAACATACTGTTTGCACCTCCCTCCAAGCATGAAGAATACGCCTCATGACTGGGGAAGTGCCAGGGGCCACCTTAAAGTTACAGAAAGAGGCTTCTAATTCATCCCTAGGGAGAGATGGTTTACCTTGAATCTTGCACAGATCAAACCAGTGCTTAACAAATGCCAAAGCAGGAGATGTACCCCCTTGTAAAACTCGCCAGACAAATCTGGCCGCCAGGGCTTGAGCCTGCGTAAAAGGATCCTTACATCCTATCCCTCCATCCCTTTTGTCTCTACATAGCTCGGACCATGCAACGTTAGCCATACCCCCCCAAATGAATTTTCTAATGATAACCTGTATTTGATTATATATTCCTTTCTGGGCTACCAACACTGACGAGGAATATATGTGAGAGCTGGCCAGAACAGCATTAGCAACTGTTACTCTTCCTGCTACAGACAATCCTTTAGAAGACCATAACCCAACCTTCTTTCTAAGTTTGTCTAAAATAGAAGCCCAAAGGCCCTTCATATTATCTGAGACAGAAAGGGGCAAACCCAATAACTTAACTGTTTCCCCTGCAGCCACGACTGGGAAGCCCAATCCATTAGCACGAGGGTCAATATCCCCCTCTAAAGCCCATAAAACAGAACACTTGGTGGCATTTAGCCCAATGCCTGATATAACCTCAAAAGCAATCAATATCTCACGAAAGGAATGAAAGCTACCATCGTCATACCTGAGGAACATAAAGGTGTCATCCGCATATTGCATGATTGTGAGTTTTTCTGCTTGACTCGGTATAGCCAGACCACTTATGCCCCCTTCCAAAACTTTGAGATTAACCATCCTTGTGAGAAGGTTGGCCATAATTAAAAAAAGATATGGGGCAAGCGGGCAGCCCTGCCTAATACCCTTCCTGAGATCAAAGAGACCAGAAGGCTCGCCATTAACCAAGACAGATGCAGAGGCAAATTTGTTCATTCCCATTGAAATGTCGATAAACTGTTTATTGAATCCCATATGGCTCATCACTTCTCGCAGACCATCCCACCTAAGGGAGTCATACGCCTTTCTAAAATCCATCTTAATAAGTACACAACTTTGCCGTGTAGATCTACACCAATGCATTCCTTCTCTAGCCGCTAGATAGTTGTCCAAAATATATCTACCTGGTAGAAAAGCTGATTGCTCCCTTCCAATAACCCTGTTTAGGATAGGCTTAAGACGGTTGGCGATGCCTTTCATGATTACCTTATATAAGACATTTGTTAGTGCAATGGGACGCCATTCCCCAAGTTATAGAGGTCTAGAAACTTTTGGGACCAAGGTGATAGAGTTCTGGCAGAGTCTTGCAATACGGTTCTAGTAAAAAAAGCGAAGTTGGAGTTGTGAGGTTTCGATCCTCAGACCTCTTGATTTCCATGATGTCGGCAATCGCTCTTGAGTGAGCTACAACCCCAAGTGCTCTTCAAGGCATTGTAGTGATTCGACATCCACCTCTACCTAAAGACTTGCCTTCTATTTACTCCAAGCTCCAAATACTCGATGCTTCCAACTGTAGGTTACAAAAGTAGACGTGGATTTTACACGTGGCTTTTTTCCATGCCAGCTAGACTTTTTCGAATGTCATCACATGTTATGGATATGTATTTTGAACAGGGTTAAACACATTATACCCAGCAGATAGCATTACTAGTGCCTTCCACTTCGACATTAGATGTTGTTAGAGATAAGTGGTGAATTACACTTCATGATCAGATTGCACACACTATCGTACAAGGATCTCGTTGTTCCTTTCTTCTTAAGTGTTATTCTTTTTTTTGGTGGTTGTATATTAGGTGTAACATTGTCTAAGTATGAAGGAAGGTGGGAAAAAATCCAGATCAATATCATCAGTAATGGACATTTTGTATTATATTAGAATTATCATTTGCAATAGGGCAATGTTCACGAACTTAAACTAGCAGTAAGGCAGGCTTGGGAAAAGGGTTATGTGGAAAAGAAGAACATGCAAATGAAGGAAAAGAAAGTAAAACTAGCAGTAGGCCAGGCATAAACATGCGGAGATATCAAATAGGTACATTTATCGTAAGCTGTATTCCTAAGATCTACCCATGAGATACCATAAACTATTATTCAATGAAAATCATAAACCGAAGACAACTTTTTTTGTAAAAATAGGTGTTGCCACACTAAAGGTTGCCATTAATGCTATTATATTGGTTAGGACTTTGGTGTTTGCATGAGTGAAGGTTTGAACTGACGGATCTTTATCCTCCATAATTGCTAGGTTAAGCTTATTTTGAAGGTATACGAACAAGTGATTTGGAGGAGTTGTTTTCTACTAGATATAAGAAGGGTTATGTAGTTATCTGAAGATGTGTTTTAAGCATAGTTACGAAACACGGTCGTTTCGGCCGTGTCCCACGGTTGCAACGGATTTCTAAGAGAATCCGTGGTGAACACGGCCACGACCGTGTTTTTAGTGCTGATACAAACAACGGGCGTGTTTCGCCGTTGCAAGACTGTAGTGTAAGCAAACAAAGGCCGTCTTCGATAAAAAAACCCTGCAACTATAACAAAAAAAATTCTGGAGAGCTATTTTGTTTTTCCCTTTTCGTGCCTTTTGTGTTTTTGTACTGTTGTTCGCTGCTCAGATTCGACTATTCCGACTGTTTTGCTGTCCATCCCCGCCAAGGTGTTGCTGTTCCTTGCCGAGCGCTGCCTTCCACAACCGGTTAGTCCATGTTTTAGTCCACGGTTAGTTGGTTAGTTAGTTAGTATTAGTATATTATATTAGTTCATCCAAGCACAAGGGGAGCACAAGCATGTAGCAAGATTAGTAATTGGCATTCATTCCTTGCTAACGGAGTATGTAGTTGGGTATTAGGCTTGGTATTAACCATCTCCTGCCAATTAAGATAGTTCTAGGAACAAATTCCAAGTGAAGATGGGGACTCATCCTTCCTGTGCAATTAGATGCCAGTAGTGCACGTCTGTTCATACACTATGATGTATGCTTAGAAAACTATGCAGCATATGCTAAACATACGAATATCAAGTTGGAAAACTATGCAGCATATGCTTAACATATGGATATCAAGTTGTGAGGTACAAACTCGATTTTTTTCCAGAAATGTAAAGCATCTTTAGAGAATATTCTCGTGTTATCCGTTTTCATGTTCCGTTGTCGTTTCCCATTTACTAAAATTTAGGGGCCCGTTGCGTTTCCAGTGGCCGTGTTTCGTAACTATGATTTTATGTGTTTCTTCAAAGGCACTTTTTTATTTATACACAAGAAATTTGGCGGCCTTGGCCGCTGCGAACATTTCTCTTTCCCATTTGTATACACTCAGCCTTTTGTATACACTCAGAATTTTATTTGGATCATATGATAATTCAAGAACATGCGGGAATTGAATCCACACTGTTGTCGTATGGTCTCGTGTCCATATGATAGATGGGTGTTGTTTCAAGTACCATGAGACTCCCATTTTGCGCATTTCCTTCTATTCTATTCTTTTACCTTTCTTCCTTTTTTTTGTACCACTCGATGATGGTCAGTGGGTTTTGAGCCTGCGTGGGGATTGCCCATTACCAGTGGCCTGACAAGGTTGCCAACTCTTGTACTAGATCATCATAACCAAGCCCTCAATAATGGGTCTGATGGCGACATTCCCGAGACGGCAATATATAGAAACCGTTCTCTAGACGAGCATGACTTCCTCGATAGGATGGAAGTAGTAAATAGGATAGGTAAGTAGGTAGATAGATAGATGGTAGGTAGGGACCCTCATCATTGGGGATTTTTGAACATAGATGTCCTACAACGAAACAAAATCGCTATAAGACTATCGTGAACAAGCTCATCTAACACGCCAAGTCCCTGACGCGTTCAACATCCCTATTGGACCACATGTGGACAACATTCACACTTGATATCGATCACTATTACTGGAGTACAAGTTGCCATGAACAAGCTCTTCTAATGCATCGAGTCCCTGATGCGTTCAACATCCCTACTGGACCACATGTGGACAACCTTCATACGGTGACATCGATCATTATTATTGGAGTGACCATATATAGGTGTATACATGACATTCTCGGCTTCAGAGTTAACAGACCAATACCGGCCTCATAACAAATGGTCATAAGACAAACAATCACCACACCCCCGCCGTGAAGGCGCCGCCCTGTGCGCCTAGGCCCTGAAGGCCTCGAGGCCATGCTCACGTAACTCCCTGCCAGAGTAAACAGCAAGATACAAAGACGACTTTGCATCTCGAATTCAGTTCCGTTCTACAGCGATGCCCCGAGGTTGTCAGCCCAAACCTCAGACCAGCAAAGACCCCCATCCGCAATATCAGGCATAGGTATCAGGTTTGGGATTGCTTTGAATTATTTTGGACTATTTTGTGCCCAGTTTTGCTCCACAGGCTATTGCCCTAGCTTTGATTTTAGGCTAACTAGCATAGAACTTTGAGTTTCCACAGCCCAGTTCAGTGGCCCAGATTCTGCAACCAGCCCAAACGCTGCTGGTCTGTTTGAGAATTCACAACACACTCGCAAGCCAAAGCTCCAATGCTCCCATATCTCATGGCTAAGCGTGGTCAATGCCGCCATAACTTCACTGGTGCAGAGCTTTTGTGTGTCACATGGCTTGAAGAATTTGATCTCATAAATCAGCATGCCTCACTTCAAGCACAAATTGTAACGAACCTAGTGGCTTACTTTGTCTCAATATAGGATGGTTTAGATTATCTAACGACCTTGTTGATATGAATCCATGGGTTATGCTAGTAGTGGCGTTTAAAACTATAGAAATACATTAGCAAAGGTCATATAAGCAGAATATTGAACTTATAAAATATGCTAAACATGCATTAGATGGCATGCATGTACATGCACATGTGCATGCATGCACAACACTTGTCTAGCATGCATATGCATTACTCATTGTATATATATATATTGGATGTGAACAAAGGAGGGGGTGTCTTGGTTTGGTGAAGGATCTTGTTTATTGTTCTCCTCTACCTATTCTCTAGAGAAAGAGAGGTTGGCCGAATTGTAGAACAGTAGCAGAAACCGGAAGGAGTTGCAGATGGGAAGGTGATGAGGAAATGGAAGCAAGGAAGGCAGACCCAATCGATAGGAAGCAGAATCAATCCGAGAAACTGAGGTGGGGATCTGATGCGTGCTTGGGGATTTGATGAGTGCTTGGTTTGTTGTATTGCTTGGTTATGCTTCCAGTACAATCGGCGGCTATGGCGAACTCAATCGACAGTTTCGGCTAGAATAGATCTTGAATTTGGTTTTATGATGCCACCAAGAGTTTTCCTTATGAATTTCGGCCTGTTCTGCATCCAGCTCGGCCAGTTTTGATCTTGTTGCCAATCCGGCAGTATTTCTATAAAAGTAAACCTCTAATATGTCTTTTTGGTCTTTAAACATCGCTCTTGAGAATCCTTTTTGGCCATTAAGTTCATTGAAAGCTTTATAGGCTAGTTGGTTAGCAGTTGAGCCTTTAAGCCACAGATCTAGGTTCGAATCCAGTCTTAGGTATAAGTTTTTGCATAAGTACTCCTTTTGGACCTTCTTTTTTTTAAGAGGGATACAAGGGTCAGATAAACCATCCGTTAGCACACCTTTATGTTTTAAAATATTGACCATGCATTATTGGAACCGTAGAGTCCATTCTTTAGAGTTGTAGACTTGCATGTCCTTGTTAGGCATGGTACTGGGAACCATACTTGAATAGTTACTGATAGGTTCGGAGCTATCGAATCTAGTCTATAGAATTGTCCTAAGTCTTGAAGCCTACTTGATTCTATCTTCTAATTATCGAATCTTGTTGTAGATGATAGTTAGGTGGTCTCCCAAACTATTGTGTCATGTCTTGGATTAGTAAGGTGACTCGTTGTGTATGTATCTCCATGGCATTGTTGTTAACCTATCTATCTGCCTTGACCGTATGCTGACCATTGGGCATGTATTTCCTGGTACGTTACTGCTAGCCTAAAGGGCTAGTATTTGAATTGAGTATAGAGACCCTACAAAGCCTTTTAAGATATCTTATTATTGGGTGGGATCATAGAGTTCTTTGCTCCAGGGTTGTACCATTGCATATGGCCTAGTTCACGGAAGCTTTGAGAATAGAGGCTAGCTTGATAACCATACCATAGAAGGTATTCCGCCAGTATTTTGTTAGAGTAGCATGTGGATTCTATGTTGCTAGAATAGTTGGCGCATGGGTGTTGTGATCTCTTTTGCTATGGATATGGTAAGGACCATCTTGTGGTATTAGACGTTATGATGAGGTAGAATGAATGTCATTATCTCTAGACATTAGTTTGATTAAGATATTACATGAAAGTTATGGTTGCTTATATGTTAAGGGAGTTCATGTTCTTGCTTTGAGATGTGCAATGAGATGTTGTCACTTGTTATGAAATATCTTGATGAACCTCATTCTATTGTATTGCATTGTTCTGTGGTTATTCTTGGAAGTAAGATGCATGAGGATTCTATGATATCTCGTATTGGATCAACCTGTAAGGTTATTGGTGATATTCTATCTTGTAAAGTCATGATGGATGATGTTGCATCTTGCAAACGGACCATCTTCGAAGGGGTGGAATGGCCGTGAGACTCCGCATCCGTTCTAGATGGCTAGACGGATGGCATGTTGCATTTACGGCCCACCTTCGGAGGGGTGGGGTGGCCGTGTAACTCCGCATCCGAGCCAGATGGCCTGACGGATGAGTTAAACCTTGTACGTACAGATGGAGAGAGTGGTCTCCTTGGGGTCGCAACCCAAGGATTACGCTTGGCATATGTGCATACATACAAAAGGTTGATGTGAATGTAAACATGCTTGTAGTCTGAGTTCTAACTAATGCAGGGTGTAGTGGAGCAGGTAAAATTATTGTTGTTCTTATCTTTTATGGATATGCTAGATTACTTTGTGGGTGATGTTATATGTGGGATTTTGATGTTGTGAAGGTTCCTGAATGTTTCCTCCCCACTTAGTCCTTGTGGACTAACCCCCTTGTATTGTCTGTGTATGTTTAAGAGGGTACGTCCTAAGCTGAGAATGCGGTATTCAGAGGGAGAGACTGGGGATGAAGTTGCGCGAGCAGAGCATTTTTTCGAGTCATCCTCAATGACCTATAAGGAGGAGAATTCGGATTGACCTGTTGAGCTATAGGAGTTATAGTATGCCAAGACTCAGGGGAGTTTGGTCTTGTACGAAATTATCTTATGAATGAGAGTATTAATATTGGGATGTATCTATAAGTCGTATGAATGTGCAACAGCCTAGGCTAAGGGGCTAGGTCCGTTTCACGAATCCTCCCCCTCTTGCCCTCATCAGACGAGCACCTTATTCTGGAGACCTTGCAGAACGCATTTCTTGCAGGCCCGACCATTTCCTTGGATGGTAAGCTTTTGTCCAGATACTGAATTTGCTTTACTCCGCCATCTTGGAAGCAGGTACCTCGCAGTCATCTCCCTCCTCTTGCCCAAAATTCTACATTGATGCCCAAACCCAGAACCTCGAGAGCGCATGCACTGATGACGGGGTGTAAACAGAGGCCTACGGGACTACCGATGTGGAGATGACAAATAAAGATCATGATGGCACACAAGAGCAGGAGCAGAATCACAATCCCATGTAGGATAAGGATCTTGGGAACATGCGGGCGGCAGAATTCGCTCAGACAACAGTGGACAAAAGCTTGCACATTGTTGGTGTGCCAGAGGCAAATCTCGCCTTGGATGCAGAGCAGACAGCTAACTTCTTCACAGATATTATGCATATTCAGAGGCCCGCCATTGTTACAGCGCGCAGGGTTGGGGCTCAGAGGCTAGACCGACCCTGCCATATCGTCGTGCAATTCAATAGCCCACAGGACAGGCTATATGTACTTCAGCATGGAAGTCATCTAAAAGACACCCAGTTCTCAGTTCAGGAGGATCTCTCTCCGCTCCAGCTGACCAGACGACGCCAGGAGTTGTGTAAGGTGCGAGAAGCTAGGCTACAACGAAAGTGGGCAGTGTACCGGGAAGGCACAGCTATCATCCGAGACCAGTGGCCTCAGAACTCATGGTTTGGTTACCTTTAGCTCATATGCATGTGCTTGGACACTTATTATTATTTCTGTTGTGTTTTTGTTATGTTGATATTCTTTTTCTTTTCGTCACTGTGATCGGGCTTATACCCCGTCTTTTGTATTGGGTCCCATAACCCGTTGGGTTTTCGTGAACGTTAAAATTTCTCTCTCTCTCTCCCTCTCCCTCTCCCTCTCTCTCTCTACGCTAGCACATTTTCTTTTCAAAAATTATATCGAGGCAAAGAAGTTTCTAGGGAGGTATTTATTTTTCGGAAGAGGATTGTTGAGCAATTGATTGATATACAAGATAGACACAAAAGTTGAAATTTCTCATTCGTATAAAACAGATAAATTAAATTTGAGAAGGAAGGAAGTATATTTTAACGTCCACGGAGGCCAACTGGCCTATGAGACAGTGAGAAGAAATTCAGCATGTTTGTATAAAATTTAGCATATTTTAAAACATGCGCATTCACACAAATTGCTACTACATAGAGGTAAAAAGTTGTGTATATAGTTTTATGGTTAATCTTTTATGATACGCAAATCTATCTCATGCTTGTGGTTCAACTACAAATATAAAATGGTCAGTTCCTTAATGAGAAGGCTTTGCACGCCACTAAACAAAGTATATCTAGCGACAAACATTTCTGCAACTCTCCCATCTCTGTCACTCTTGCTGCTCTAGACGGATTTCAATATCATAATAGCTGCTAACATATAGCGTTTAAAAAAGTTGACATAAGAAGTTGACACAAGACAATAAAAAACTGATATGTAGGAATGAACAATCCCAACTCAATATTTAGAATCTCCTGTAACAGCTCATGAAAGATGCTAGCTCCATAGAGATAAACATAAAATCTTGAGCACCCCAGATGGCATGGATTGTCAATAAAAAAGGAAAACAGTATAAATTGATTCTTAACCAAGAACTTAAGAAGCTTCATTTAGATAGAACTTCCTTCAAACAAGTGCTGGATTTCTGACTCCACATGCTGCATATGTCAGGCGGCTATAGTTTTCTCCAACTTGTAAATTTCTTTCTATATATAGGACACTTCAGCAGCAAAGACCATCTAATTATGTTTCTTCCAAATTGTCAACGAGCTCTAGAGAAATATAGTCAGGTCCGTTATTGAATAACATGTATCGCTAGCAGATGCGAAACTCTTAGGCCTGAGCTCAAATTTGTCATCAGTGAAAAATGTAGGACAGAACTAAAAATAAGTATTACTTCCTGCAACAAAAAAGCATGAAGGAATACAATGCCACAAAATCACTCACTGAAAGAAACCTCAAAAACTTAAAAGCCTGAATGAAAGCAACGTTCCCACTTACCTCTGCTGAAATCCATTCGTTCTTCTATGGTAGACGATGCTATAAATATCATGGATGGTCTTCTAATTTTCTAGGAGTCAGCAATCCTCAATTATCTGCTATATATAGATGTTACTCCTATAGGAAATCCCTATGTTACTTATTTGCTTCGATCCACACTATCGTAGACTTGGCAAGTGAATTCATGGGATCAATACACTTCTCCAAAAGAGGATCATTGGTTTCAAATGCACTGATCATATCATGACATGCAAAAACCACCATATTAACAGCATTGACCAGCATCATTTGGATTGCAATGCGCAGCAAGTTCCTAGCGCCTTTCAAATCATGTCTCTGTAATGCTTCAATGCCAGGAAGAACAATGCGTTCTTTTGTCGCTTCATCTGGAAGCACCACCTCAAAGCCCTGTTTTATGGATAACCATCTCCACATTCACCACAACAGGTTAGAAAGTGCATTCTCCAATACACATAAAGAAAAGCAATAAACAAATTGAAGCATGCAAATTCTAGATGAACATAACATACCTGTCTCACAAGCTCCTTCTGATAAAATCCTGCTGCCAGGGTTGCTTCAGTGGCAAGAATTCCAATTTTGGGTTTGCTACCAGCTTCAAGTGGCTGCAAATTAGCAGCCTTGAGCTCTTCTGCTACAGAGTCTGCGATGCTAAGAAAAGGTACTGAACAATCAGATTTCAACTTGTCATACCAGAAATGGGAAACATGGCATGGCATAACAATGCATCGAGCTCCAGATTGCTCCAAAAATCTCCTCATTTTAAAAAGATTTTGCAAGGGCACATTATCTTTATCAACTCCAGACTTCAAGAGGGAATCTCTTAAGCTTTTAGACGAAGGCATTAATGTCTGCCTCATAAGAGGGTCACTGCAGAGAAGCAGTGGAATACGGTCAGATTGAGGAGTACCCTCAACTATTTTCCTCATGAATTCAGCAGTTGCACGAGTACTGATGCCTCCTATTATGCCAATGGTATGTGCATAGTTGAAACAATGCTGATTTTGACCTGATATATGAGCCTCGGTTGAAAAAGCAACACCTACTTGCCCATTAGGAGTTAAATGTTCACCAATATCAGTGCTTTCTCTAAATATTGAGCTTTCTATTGCTCTTATTTTTGAAACACTGTATCTCCTAATCTCAGGAAGGGCTAAAGCAGGGCTATGGACCACAAACCTGCAAACCGCAGTTCCGGTGCTCCGTGTCTTCGGATTCAGACCCCATTCTAAGCAGATCCGATTCGCCAAATTCACAGGCCGCAGGTTGTACTGCATGGCTTTATCCACCATAGCCACCGCTGTTAGATTTCTTCAGGCTTCACATCAAGGAATATTTTATGCAAAGGAGCCTCGAACTTTGGAATCGCAGTCTTAGGCTCTGTAATGTAAGCTCTTATCCATTCAAAGCAATGTCGGAAGATGTGAAATCTGCTATTTCAGAAAGTGTTTCTATATAGGGACAGAGCTTATCATGCATGCAGAATTAGCAAACTCGGAAACACAGACTCCTCAAATAAATGACTACAATTGTAACTTGCATTTTTCATTAATGAAAGGGAGGCTGAAAAAACAAACCCACAAAACCAAAAAATTTCTTCTGTTCCCTTTATTTGAATTAGTACAATTCCTTTGTCACCCTATTCAATTCTTATTGGTTTTGCACCTATGGTCAAGGGAAAAAATTATGAGGATATATATTTCAAAGATGCAACTCCCATGCTGGAAGATTCTGTTGTTTACTTGTGTCCAGCCATTTTGTCACCATATTGCATGCAAGTGGACAAAATCAGTATATTACTTAGGTGGTACCTCACAAATAGAATATTCCACATTGATGGGCTCTGTTGCGAGATAATTGTGACTAACAATCTTGAACACGTGTACAGGTACACGTATTGCGTATTCTCGAGATCCCCTGTCCTCAAGTTGCACGTCATCCACTGCAATCATCATCGATTACTTGTTGAATTCAAGCCACAAGCTTCTCCATGCACTTCATGTCCATGAATGGCACACAATCCATTTGCATCATCCTCGACCTCAGTTTACTCCGTGTGGATAACGTTTCAAAAGATGAGATCCCGACATCATGCGTTCAAGAGAATCATCCAATCTTTTCAAAGCATCTAAAGCATCAATTCATCTACCTGAAACAACATCTTTTATGAGAAATAGTATTAGCATCATTACAAATGTTGGACTTCAGTTAGTTGGTTTCAACGGGAACCGTGAAGGGGACTTTTCCCCAAGGTCATAGGTTTGAACTGACCCTATATTAGGGACTTGAAACCTATCATGCGTCATAAAATCACATGGAGTAGCTCCTAGCATAAGGTATCACAATCTATAATGGATTGGCTATATGTGGTGTGTATGTTATACCCTTGAGATGTGTGACGTTCCAGCATAATATATGGTTCGAATACGTATATTATACGGCCTTGCCACGCGTACATGTCACCTTGACAAGTACTTGAGAGCCGTAAAGGGTTGCGCCTAGGGGGCAACCTCGTATGTTGCACATGTCTATTAAACATATACAATTAAAACCCCTTTGCCTCATGGCAAAACCCCAATTGTCCTTTCACCTAAACCTAAAAGTTCATCTAAAAGGAACAAAAGGGGAAATCCTAAACCTTTTCCATTTTCGCATTTTGGCTTCCTTGGGCCATTTCGTCCAAGCCAAGCTGCTAGTTCGCATTGCCAGGCGTCGCCAAGTCGGCTTTGCACAACAGATCTCCCAGGAACAGCTGCCTTCAATCCAAGCAAAGGCATGGATGCGATTCGAGGAGCAGGAGCAAGCCAGGGATCAGGTAACCTGTGATTCCGCCCGGCAATGAGCTAGGATAGCATGGTAGATCAGTCTTAGCAGCCTTATAGATCCTAAGATCACAAGCCTTAACTTGTTACAGGTGCTCCCAAGGGCATGGCCGGAATCGGGCCCTTGACGGACGTCCATGAGCACGGGAGTACTATTGGTCGCGATTGCCGGGCAGTTGGGATTTAATGGGCCGTGTTGACTGTAATCAGTCTACGGTGACGAGATGTGGGGTAAATGGTAATAAAGGCTAGCGGCGGTTAATGGTTCGCTAGGGGCGCTAATATTATTAAATATTAGCGCGGCAAGAGCTAGCAGGGATTGACCGGGGCAGAGGACCCATAAGCTTACATGGTTAACATTAGATATTAATGTTAATGTAAGGCCCTAGGGGCAAATGTAAGTTAGAAGGTTAGCTATGGTTTTAATAAAACATTAAAGTGACACATGGCATTAGATGGTTGGGTGGGTCTTCAAATTTGATATATCAGAGAAATGGGTTCGTGCATGGAATCCGCCCTGCCAGATCTTCAAGTAGAGCTCCAGAGCATGGAATCAGATCGAATCAAGGCCTAGTCTGGCCGGTTTTGGGCATCTGAGACTGATAGTGAACTCCAGATAGAGTTCTATAAAGCCTAGGAGATGGATTGGAGCAGGAGGGAAATCTGGAGCAGAAATATTAAAGCCTGATTTTTTATATAAAACTTAGTGAAAAGATCTAAGAGTGGAGCTTTGGATTTGGATCTGGAATCCGAAGTGGATAGTGTGGCCCCAAGGCAGTCTGATTCTGCCAGGAGCCAGATCAGCATTGGACCCATAGGGTCAGATTGGCAGCCAAGGCTGTGATTGATCTTTGCTGGATTCAGGACTTGGCCCACAGGGCCAAAATAGCAGCCTAAGGTTGTGCTTGTGGTCTTAGGGCAACTTGCTTCGACCAAGGATCGAATTGGAAGGATCAGGATTGCTGCCAGGAGCCAGACCAAGGCTTGGGCCTTGAGGTCGGATTGCAATCTGGGAACTGTGTATACGATAACAGAGCAGATTGCTACTGCCATAGATCAGTCAGGGTGAAGCATCAGATAGGTGCTGACCTCTGGGGGATTCTCTAAAGGAATCCGGGCTTCGGTGTGAAAGTTCACATAGCAGTAAGACGTTAAGACTAGCGAGGGGGATCTGGGATCCAAGGTGCGGGTGGAAGCTAGTCGGCGTTAACACGCGGGCAAAGATTGTTCTTAAGGAAAAAAATTTGCGTTGTAACAGTGGTATCAGAGCCCAGAGATTGTGCAAGAACTCTATGCCGTGAATCTAGTTTTCTGGGAAAATCTAGACTTGATGGCGGAAATGGACGAGAAAAGTTCTGTCTTCCAAACCACATGGGAAGTGGAGAAGCGGGAACTTGAGAGTGTTTCAGTCCAGGAGCTGGCTGAGAACCTAGCATGTCTTCATGGGAAGATGGCGTTTATTGAACAAGAAGTCAATAAATTAGTTACTAAGCAATGCAGTTTAATTGTTGAAGTACTGGAAGAGGATACCAAGGGTATTTCTTCATAAGTCCCTTCCCAGGGAAGTTTTGACTGCTTGAATGAACTTCTGGCTTATCGTCAGTTGCATACTTTGCAACAAACTGGGGAATTAAGAACCTATGAGCAGGAGTTTCGGAAGCTGCTTGCAATTGTTCAGCCTGTGACGTCCCCTACTCATATACGGTGCACTCACCGTATACAAACAGGAGTTCATCCCCCATACCAGCTCCATGCTAATATAGGGCCCTCCACGTATCATTGCAACCTTGAAGAGTTCCAGTGGGAAGAATGAAGGGGTCCTTTACCTGTCTCCCTCGGGGCCGACCTAGGCTGTGAGCGTAAACATACATGTCGGTGGTACATACATCAACATCATATGACCATCGAAGGATGGTCCTCCCACCTCTGCATAGACAAAGATCAGCACATCACATAGGGAATCCTACCCAAGGCTCAGACACAGGGATGGACTGACAAGCTTGGGTCTCCAGAGGTCATTGCAGACAGAATTCATGGCAATGGATTTGGCTGGCATAAGAACATGGCCGGGTTGTCCCTCCATCCGCCCCTCCCGTGCACTTTGCGCAGTAGGCTGAAAAGTGTTGGGACTGTTGTAGCCGCCGGTGCATAGCCAAAGGGGGCTACGTCTCTTTGGGTTACATCTCCCCGGCCCGATGGGGCGGTAGGATCACTCCCTCGGAGATCTACATTTGATTCAAGGTGACTAGAGGGCCAACGCCCTTATTCGACTTGAACTCTTTGGAAGGTCATATCCACCCCCACAGTGTCGAGCCCATGCCTTGCCCACACGCAGGTGGCAAGCCATTAGACCTAGTCACAATGATCCGGTAGACATTACACACCGGGGGATCGTTCAGAAGTCGAGAACACGAACCTCTTTGTAAGCCGGTCGGCCCCTTCACACAACCTGGGTGTGGTTCTTGTGCACAGGCCGAATCTATAGTGTGCTAGAGAGGCTAATCTAGGAGCATCTACTACCAAGCTTTAGGTCTCCACCCCCCTTCCCAATACAAGGAGTTCATAGAGATACATCATCCATAGACATCACAAAAGAACTAAAGAACAAGATCTAATCTATATCATAGAGTTAGGTTCTTTAGTTAGAGTCTGGTATCTAGAGATCTAGAGAGCTGCTATGGGCAATTTAATAGGCTAAACCTACTGATTCAATGACTAAAAGATGGTTTAAGCTATTAAATTGCCTAAATACCTGATCCTTGAGTGGCTCCTCCCGACCTGAGCTCGACCATCCTGCTGAAACGTTCGAATCAAGGGAAACTAATGGTGCAATTCACTACAAAATCGTTGAGCCCTTTCGACGTCTATATCGACGATGCAACGTCGATGCATCGTCGATCATCGACGTTCAAAGGTCGACCCTAAACCGTCATACCGACTGAAGACCGTCGATCATCGTCGAAACACGGTCGAAATACGTGTCGAAATCGCGACGTCGATGCTCGACGGTGGATCGTCGATGATCGACGATCCGGTGATTTGGCGATGCCACCGGCGATGCCGCGGCCCGGCCTCGGTGGCGATGGCGATGCCACGGTGTCCACGCGCGAGCGTCGATCATCGGCGTTCGATTAGGCGATGGCGTGGCACACCCCAGCGCCCGCCGTGCCGCGTGGCGGACACTATTATGTCCTTTCGGACGTCGATCATCGACGTCTCTAAATATTTATAAAAAAAAAAAAATTAAAAAAATTATTTTTTTTTTCAAAAAAACTAAAAAATAAAAAACATAAACCATGCATCAAATTGGGTGCAATTTAAGACATATTAAGTTGTAAAGACTTCGAATTTTATTTATCAAATAAAATATTTGGAGAAATCTAAATTAATCAATTAAAATCTAATTAAAATCAACTAAAATCTAAATTAATCAATTAAAGATCGTTCTTAAATTGAGAAGCAGGAAATGAAAAACATATAAAAATCATGGCTCATGCCATGAAAATACTTGTAGCTGAGTCTACAAAAAATAAATTGAACAAAGGCGTACCTTCCTCTAATAAAATTATTCCTTCTCTTTATTTTCGTGCTTCCTCAGATGAAGCCATAAGCTCTATTCTTGTCTATGCACCTGCAATGAAGAGAAACCAAATAAGGAGAAGAAAAGTTAATTTCAAGGATAGAAGAAAAGCATAGAGTAAGAGCAGGTCGCAGCATAACAAAGAAACATGTAGCAAAAACCTTCATGCTTAACTTAGTGTTCGGAGGTTCCGATAAGTCGTTCTCTTTTGTCTCAAAAATATGCATTTTTCAGCTTTTAGCGCTTCCATGAAAGGATTCGTATCCATCTTTGCAGGTGGCCCATAAGAAAGGAAAGGAGAAAAATGTGTTAGTTAGCTACTCTGCATAAAAAGTTAAGCAGCCTTGTTCTGCACAATGGACATGCCTTACAAAATGGTCGAGACGTTGACCAGTTTGTGTCTCCCTGTCGGGACTTTCGTTGGCACATATCTCATTTATGAGCACCGCCTAATCTCACTAAGCATTTGTGTCTTCACATTTGGGGCCATACCTACAAACCAAATTAAACTAATTTTATCAGCAATGCATAAAAAAATACAAAGAAAAAAAGGATTCGTGGATTAACCTAAATACATTAGCAAATAAATTTACAAGAGTAGTAGGTGAGCTTGGACCCGAAGCACTTAGTCCCCTCCACTCAAGGTGGAGTCGACCATGCCCCTTGCCCAAGTCTCCCCAAGTTTTTTTAAACCTAAACAAAGCATTAAACTTAAACGTATTAAAAATAAATTCTTACCTGGAATAAGTACAAGGTGTTCGTTGTCGTTCGCAAAAGCAACGCATTTTGTTAGGAGTTATGCATGCAAAACAAGACATCCAATGGTTAGAAAAAAATATTAAACTAAGTAAGAAACAAAACATTGCAAGGTCGTTCATCGACCTTGCATTAAAAAAAAGAAAAAAAACAAAAACAAAGGAAGCCGTCCTTCATCGACGAAGAAAATAATAGAGGAAGAATCGAAGAGGAAAAACGAATGGTGAAAAAGAATTCGAAGAAGAAGAATGGAGGAGGAGGAGGAAGAAGAAGAAAAAGTGGAGGAGGATGATGAAGAAGAAATAGAAGAAGAAGAAGAAATAGAGGAAGAGATGATGAGAGAAAGGGATGTAAGAATTCGGAAAAGAATATAGAAGAGGGAGGGATTTGGAAGAAGGAAGAAGAAGCAAGAATTTGGAAGAGCAAAGAAGCAAGAATAAAAAAAAGGCATGGCAAATATGAGGATAGAAACATTGGAATGGATCAAAATGGAAAGGGGATGGAAGAATTAACTAAAAGAGGCCAAGATTGATGAGAATGGGAAGAACAAACAACAAGAACATAAATCCCTAAAACTTAGAAAAAAACAAGCATGGATTCAAAAAGAGATGGTTGATCCAAGCACATACCTTACGGAGCTTGCTTGGCAAAGGAAATGGGCTTCAAGAGATGGCGCAAAAATCGCCGGAATAAATGCTCCTCAAGTTTCTTGCTTGCTCGAAATAGGTCCACGGGTTTTCCATACTGTTTGAGGAAATATTACAGAACAACGTCGATAATCGGCGCCGCGGCGTCGATAATCGACGTTACGTATAAAAGCGTCGATGATCGATGGATATCACAAACAAAGCGGTCAATATCGGCGTTGGCCAAAAAAAAGTTAATTGTACCTACAAAGGTTGAATTGAAGCAAAAAACGACATCCAAAACCCTAGCCGCTTCAAATATTCTTGGTTGAGGCAACAAGAGCTTGGCCGCTTCACATCTAGTTCTATCCGCCCGAATCGACAAGGAGAGGGCCTCCAAAACGTAAACCACGTGGGGTTGCGGGTTCTAGAAGGGTTTGCGTTTTGGGGGCGAGACTTGGTACATTACACTGGGACTGGCCGAAGCCGCAACCCAAGAATGCTGAACAAGAGGCGGCGGAGGCGGAGTTTGGGCCTGTCCTCCTCCCGATGTGGCAAGTAGAAGTCGGGCGCTTTTGCGATGGCAAGACATTCATAAATTCACAATTAATGCATTGTATGCGAAAATAAATTCTGATTTTTTGCCGGCTGGATTCTAATCCATCTCCGGCCACGACCCAATTTTCGAAATTTTCCCCGGAGAAGGTCTAGGTCAAAGGGTTAGCATTAGAGCGGTCGGGGCAGCGGTTGCGGGACAACCGGCTGGCACCCTTCCCCAAGTCAAGCGAGGCCGGGACCTGCGGGGGATCCCTCACAAGAGGGGAGAGTCCAGGACCCAGAGGCGGGATCAAAAAGTTCCGAGGCAGCCCTTCTGGCGCTCCCGCTCCGGTGGACGCTAATGACCACCCTCCCGGGCCGGTTCCCCTATCCGACCGTTGGATCCTCCGTTCGGGGCCCTCTTGGGGGAAGGCCCAAAAGATTCAGATCGGTCAGGAGAACTTGTCAAACCGTGGGCGTCTGAGGTCGGCCCTTGTAGAAACCATGATGTCTTATCGTTCGGGCACCGGGAGGCTCGAGAATGGCAAATCGACCCTTCAAATGCGTCGGGGAATGGCGAAATTACCCTAGGGAGCAAGTTACAAAGGTCGGTTTTTGCAAAGAAAAAAACACTCATGCCCTCCACGGACAAGATCCCGCATCCACATCCTAGGCCAATTGACTACGAGTGTGATGGAAGCGGAGCTACTTTGGGGCTTCTTGGAGGTCGGGTGGTCTTTTGCCCGCGGAACTTGGTCCCAGGGCAACGTCGGCGATTTGAGTCCATTGGCGAGCCAAATCGGTCCAGGAGAGGGAATTCGCCCGTCAGTCCCGGGGGCCTTGGGGAGAGAAATTGGGGCAAGCAGCTTAGGGGGGATTTTAAGGTCCATGCTCTGGCGTCAACACCCCACTCCCGTCAAGTCGCGGCGCAAGGTCCCGCCCGAATCGACAAGGAGAGAGCCTCCAAAGCGTAAACCACATGGGTTGCGGGTTCTAGAAGGGTTTGCGTTTGGGGGCGAGACTTGGTCTGTTGCACCAGGACCTGGCCGAGAAGCTGCAGCGAGAATCTCGGAACAAGGGAACTGGCGGGCGGAGTTTGGGCCTGTCCTCCTCCCGATGTGGCAAGTAGAAGTCGGGGGGGCACTTTTTGCGGTGGCAAAGACATTCATAAATCGCCAATTAATGCATTGTACGAAAATAAATTCTGATTTTTGCCGGCTGGATTCCTAATCCATCTCCGCACACAGACCCAATTTTGAGAAATTTTTAGGAGAAGGTCTAGAGTCAAAGGGTTAGCATTAGAGCGGTCGGGGGCAGCCCGTTGCGCGGCAACCAAGTGGCACCCTTCCCCAAGTCAAGCGAGGCCAGGACCTTGCGGGGATCCCTCACAAGAGGAGAGTCCCCGGACCCCAAAGGCGGGATCAAAAAGTTCCCGAGGCAGCCCTTCTGGCGGCGCTCCCAGGCTGCGCTAATGACCACCCTCCCGGGCCGGTTCCCCTATCCGGCCAGTTGGATCCTCCGTCCATGGGCCCCTCTTGGGAAGGCCCAAAAGATTCAGATCGGTCGGGAGAACTTGTCAAACCGCTGGGCGTCACGAAATTCGGCCTTGTAGAAACAGCTTGATGTCTTGTCGTTCGGGCACGGGAGAGCTCGGGAATGGCAAGTCGACCTGCCAAATCGTCAGGAATGGCGAAATTACCCTAGGAGCAAGTTACAAGGTCGGTTTGCAAAGAAAAAAACACTCATGCCCTCCGCGGCGGTATCCCGCATCCACATCCTAGGCCAATTGACTCACGAGGTGTGATGGAAGTGAGCTACTTTGGCGCTTCTTGGAGGTCGGGTGGTCTTCGCCACGGAACTTGGTCCCCGGGGCAATTCGGCGTTAAAGAGTCCATTGGCGAGCCAAAGTGCGATTCCGGAGAGGGAGGTCGCCCGTCCGGCCCCGAGGGGCCTTGGGGAGAGGAAATTGGGCAAAGCGGCTTCGGGGATTTTAGGGTCCGTGCTCTGGCGTCAACACCCCCCACTCCGCGTCAAGTCACGCGCAAGGTCCGCCCGAATCGACAAGAGGGCCTCCAAAACGTAAACCACGTGGGTTGCGGGTTCTAGAAGGGTTTGCGTTTTGGGGGCGAGACTTGGTCTGTTACATTTGGGACTGGCGAAGCCGCAGCCAAGAATACGGCAAGGAGGAACGGCGGGTGGCGGAGTTTGGGCCTGTCCTCCTCCGATGTGGCAAGTAGAAGTGGGCGCTTTTTGCGATGGCAAGACATTCATAAATTACCCAATTAATGCATTGTACGAAAATAAATTCGATTTTTTCACTGGATTCCTAATCCATCTCCGGCCTGACCCAATTTTGAAATTTTGGAGAAGGTCTAGGTCAAAGGGTTAGCATTAGAGCGGTCGGGGCAGCCGTTGCGGGGAACAACAGGGCAGCACCCTTCCCCAAGTCAAGCGAGGCGGGGACCTTGCGGGGATCCCTCACAAGAGGGGAAGTCCAGGACCCAAGAGGCGGGATCAAAAAAAAGTTCGAGGCACCCCTTCTGGCGGCGCTCCCGGGGGTTGCGCTAATGACCACCCTCGGGCCGGTTCCCCTATCGACCGTTGGATCCTCCGATTCGGGGCCCCTCCGGGGAAGGCCCAAAAGATTCAGATCGGTCGGGGAGAACTTGTCAAACCGCAGGCGCCCCGAGGTCGACCTTGTAGAAAACTTGGTGTCTTGTCGTTGAGACACGCGGCGAGGCTCTCGGAATGGCAATCGACCTGCCAAATCGTCAGGAATGGCGAAATTACCCTAGGGAACAAGTTACAAGGTCGGTTTCGCGAAAAGAAAGAAAACACATTCAACTTCAAACCTCGGCGGACCACACATTCAACTTCATCTCGACACAACGTCGATGATCGGCGTTCCACGCCAGCGCTGCGATACCGGGCGGCGGGGGGACCGCGTAGGCATCGGCCGGGCCACGATGCCATGTCATCATCGACACAAGCGTCGATAATCGGCGTTCTACGCCCGCCTTATACAGTATGACCCGCACGACGTCCGGCGACCGGTAGGCATGCCCACGAGGCCAAAAGCGACCACGTCACTCCAAGCGAGCGTCGATGATCGGCGTTCAATGGTCACCGATCGGCGTTTGGCCGGGTCAATGTAGACGATCGACGTTGACCGTCGATTGTCGACCCGTTTAGGTCGACAATCGACGGACAAATGTCGATTATCGACGTTGATCCCTTGTAGTGATTCTCCCAGGCAGAGTCTGGGAGGCAGTTTTGGCTCTTGAGGCAGCCAAAACAGAGCTCTAAAACCCTAGAAACGAAAAATGGGTAGGTTAGGGTTTCCCTCCTTAAATAGACATGGGGGTGGCTAGGGTTTCCAATTATCCCCTTTAGGCATGTGGGATAATTGGGAATGGGCCCACTTGCCTTGAATGGCTAGGTGGCCAAATGTGCCCACATGGAAATGTGTGCCCACATTAATGTGTACATTGGTAAATGTGCACATTAATTGCACACTTGGGTATGGCCCACTTGGCATAAAGTGGCCACATGGGAATGTGTGCCCACATTAATGTGAACATTGGAAAATGTGCACATTAATACTAATGCACATTCTTAGCAAGTTGCCCCCTAGGGGCTACCCACTTGGCTGCGTGCGTACCGCGTCGGTCGGAGTGGCGGTAATGCGGCGTGGGGGCGATGCGATATCGTCACGGGACCGTATCTTTGTCTTTGGAACGTCACACAGCCTCTAGATGATGAAAGTCAGGTTTTCTATTTTATGCGTGGCATAAATGACACTGCACTTAAAATGAAGCTTAAAAGGCTGCATCCGAGGGATTTAGATACAGTCGTATTCTATGCTTGCATATGCAGTCAACCAAGCAGAAGGTTTAGCCTAAAAGACGAAGAACAACCGGGTTGTTCGAGTAGTTGTCATGGGCACAATTCCTGTTCTCAACCAAGACGGAAAGTTCTGGGTGGTTCTAAGGAACAGGATGGTATTAACGGGGTTAATACGGATAAACCTTGTCTGGGTTGTGGGAAAAGAGGACATGATGTATGGAATTGTCCTAACATTTAATCAAGTTACCTTAAGGGCTTGATTGGGAACTATAGTAAAGTTCTCGAGAAGGAAAAACTAACAGCAAAATTGACTTTGTTATCTATCTTCTTGTTAATTTGGGTTTTTCCGGTTTAGAGAAAAACTGTTTTGGAATTTTTTTAACGTTATTTTTCTAAGGTTTATGGGATTTTGGGCGCCGGAATAAATGCCCGACTTTCCAGAAATCGAAGAATTTTTTTCCGTTGTTATTTGGAAAACCTTCCTTCCTCATTCGATTCGATTACAGGTGGATGCATGCCACGATTGCTAAACTGAAGGTATTTCGGCATGCAGGCTCATAGAATTATTTTATCTGATGATTTTGATCACACAGAAGAGCCCAGATTTAGTCTTTCTCAAGCTTGGCTATTGGTCGTATCATCTTAGGAGACGTTAATAGCATAGAAGCAGGATGGCAGATTAATCATCCTCTTATTTTTCTGATTCTACAGAGGTATAGGAATCGGCCCAACTAAGGGTTCTTTTTGTAACTCGATGCTCAACAAAATTGATTATGCATTTGTTGAGGTGGAGGTAATTGAAATGATGGAGACCTGTTTAACTTATTTTCTAGGCATGTATACCTTTGAGCAAGATATGCTTGCTCCAGCTCTCAAATTTCAACTATGTATTTGTTTGTAACAATAGTTGATATAATAGGCAGATGCTTTTGTCATGATATTAGGCAAAGGGGTTTTATTGTGACATGTACAAAACTATTATTGTGGCATTTTCCTACATTGTACTTCGTTTTTTCCAGCATCGGTGGTGAATATGCATTCATATTTAGCTATTCTTTTGCAAGCGCAATTGTATGGCCATCTGTGATTTATATCTTCCTAATTTCTGCTACATCTCTGTTTCAGTAGCTAAACACTGGCATGCGCAGTATGTTCAGTCTTCTACATTATATCATGGCTATTTTTCTGCATTATATCATAGTACTTTCTATGCTGGCCTTATTTTTTTGCATTTTATCATGGTACTATTTGTTCTGGCCTTGCTGGTTACATTTGGAAGATATGATACTTGAAGCTGCAGATCAAAAGTCCAGGCAACTCACTGTATCTGTTCATTTCTGATATACATCAATAATTTACGCCTTTGATACAGTTATGTTTATGTTTGGCCTAGGTTTCTCCAGTGACTTTGCAGGTCATGCTAGCTACAAAAAGACATCTTAGGTCCCTAAGCATTTGCGGCAGGTGAATTTTTAAGCTTTTGATCTTCCATAAATTGAAGAGCAAAAGAACATGTATGACCCATTGAGTTTGGAGCATGCAAACATGTCTTATTCGGCAGCAATGATGGAAAGGTTTGACTTCTGATGGAGGCATGTCATCTGTTTCTTGGGTCGTTTTTAATGTTAGCTACGAAAAGCATCACGGTTCCGAAGCATTTGGGCAGGTGAAACTTTAAGCTTTTGATTTCCCATAAATCATACCATTTGTTTTAATCATGTTCCTTCGTAGAAATTATTGTTGCTTTCTCCTACATCATACTCAGTTTTGTTGACTGTGAAGGTGAATATGCATTCATGTCTAGCTATTCTTTTGCAAGCGCAATTGTATGGCCATCTGTGGTTTATACCTTCTTAATTTCTGTTTCATCTCTGTTTCATTAGCTAAGCATTGGCATGCACAGTATGTTCAGTTTTCTGCATTATATCATGGTACGTTTCTGCATTATATCATGGTACTTTCTGTTCTGGCCTTGCTGGTTACATCTGAAAGATATCCAGGCAACTCATTGTATCTGATCATTTCTGATGTACATCAATATCTTGGCCTTGCTGGTTACATCTGAAAGATATCTAGGCAACTCATTGTATCTGATCATTTTTTATGTACATCAATATCTTACGCCTTTCATACAGTTATGTTTATGTTTGGCCTAGCTTGCTCCAGTGACTTAGTGACTTTGCAAGTCATGCTAGCTAGAAAAGGCATCTCAGGTTCCTAAGCATTTGAGGCAGGTGAATTATTAAGCTTTTGATCTTCCAAAATCATAGCAATTTTCGAAGAGCGAACGAGGATTGTCATCTGTTTCTTGGGCTACGAAAAGCATCACAAGTTCTGAAGCATTTGGGCAGGTGAAGCTTTAAGCTTTTGATTTCCTATAATCATACCATTTGTTTCAATCATGTTCCTCGGGAGGAAACATCTACTATACAAGCCGGTATTTTTTGGTACATAAAGTCTGGAGCTTTGTGTGTGCAATTGTTTTTTTTTTTTTTGAAGGATAAAGAATTTTCCATTTATAGGTAAACTATTACACAGCCTTATAGCAGATAGACACCCTCCTGAACAAGTTTGAAGAGGGGATAGCTACAAAGCCCTTTTAGAATGAATGTAGATGCCTTCTTCTTAAGGTGGTAGCTTGATGAAAGTCTCCCAAACAAGGGAAACATCACCTTCGACCACACACTTGAACTTTCTAAGCTTCTCTATGAGCATGTGCAGTATTTGTGTGGCTGTAGTATATGCCTCTTTGCCTAGAGTGAAAGAATTACGCCTTTTCCATATGACCCATAATGCCCATGATCTGACAATATGAAAAGCTTTGCGTTTTGAGACTGGCCATTCTTGTGTGTGCAATTGTTGGCTTTATCCCGTGAAGAAGACCCTGGTTTGCTCTGAAGGTGCATTTATTGGAAGGTACTTATAGGTCGTTTGCATTTCCATATCACCATCACTTCATATCTTTGCAACAAATTTCAGCTACATTTTGGCCATTTGTTTTAGCAAAAGCTTGCAATTTAGTGGACAATTTTAGACAATCTAAAGCTGATCTGCGTAGGTTCTTGGAATAGGTTTTTGCACGATGGATACTACTAAGTCTGGTGGTCAATTTTGTACAATACCTGGATTGGACTGAATGCATGCTAATAGTTATGTACAATGATGATAGGTCCCATCATTTGTTATACTCCATTTTGAGCATATGCATGTGTAATTGGCCACTTAAGAGGCATCTGTTACAATGCATCTGTTAAAATCATATTCTATTCTACTATAAGTTCTGCATGTGTGATTGCAGATTGAGGGGCTTCTACCACCATCGCCTGCTTTCCACTATAAGCTTTGCATGTGGGAGGATCTTCTGTCAGTTGAGACTATTTAAGTCTTTAGTAAACTTTACCTTATGACATAGCATGCAATAACCATCATTCAATTAAATTGGGATTATGTCTTAATTTTGGGATAAATTTTATATTGCACTTTTTTAGTAACTTTGTTAAATTCACTTTTTTAGTAACTTTGTTGCCCTTAGACTAGAATAGACGTTAACATATAATCACACACGGGAATATAAATTCACACCTTAACTTCAAATTACAAAATCATATATCATGAAACTCAAGTAGTACACAACTTTTATTAAAAGTGATTGATACATAGTAACTGAGAATCATTTTTCCACCAACATCCCCAAGGATATGAGAACCTTATTCCTTACATCACGAGGGTATTGTAACTCTCATTTGTTTTACTAGGAATAGTTTTTTGGAGTCCATGAGTACAATACGGTTTCAATGTCTAGCCAAAGATCGGGATCACTAGGATTTCTCCTCCACCTCTTTGTCCAACAATCTGAATATCTTTCTTTATCGGTGACATTACTCAAGCGATGTCTTTGGACACCACCATTCCAGCGCACCTTATTGAAGTTAACATCACCTTCTTCTTTGCAAATATCGAGATAGTCCATCCCAACCACCTTTGGATAGGTCTCTAGATCTGCTTTGGTTTTACTACTACAAATTGGTGGCACTCCCGTCGATTAGAAGGTTCATAACAATCCATGCCTAGATATTTTGGCCTATCCTTCTTAGGACCAACATAGTGTTTTGTCAGTTGAGGAGGAGCATATGCCTTCACAATGCTACTAATGGTACCATCATCTTCGTCGACACCAGCTAATGTTTTCCACTTACTTTTTGGGAACCACCCTTCCTTCCGGTTGTTGCGAGGATGTGTCTACCTCATCCAACAAGTTGATCACCTTCTTCCAATAATCTATCAATGCGATTAGTCTCATCGAATTAGTTTGCCAATGCTTGATGTAGTCATTGATGCCATCCTTAGTCAAGCCCAATTCCTTGACTTCTTCGGTTGGTTTTAGAGCTTTTTGGTTGACGGGGAGGTATCATAGGCTTGCCATTTGCATCCCTAGCAGCCAAATTTCTGCCCCACCTCTCCACTTCTCCTCACGAAGGTCTCATTTTCCATTGCATGATTGGAATCCCTTCTCTCACCCAAAAAGTGAATTGAAGAGGTCTAGAATGACCTTCCATGTAGAGAGCATAACCATCCACAAAACTCTTCCAATCGGGCACTTCTTCTATGATAGATCCTATAGGAGATGGATTTGTACATCCATGAAATATTTCCAATAGCACGGGAAAGTTGGTAGCTGTCTGCTTTGTCTCAATACATGACTATATTTTCCAAACAATGCATCCACATCCTCATGAGTATGTGGGGCATTAGGAACCCCAAATTGACTCTTTCAAAAATACCCACAAATTTTATTTAAGTAGGATAGGAAAGAAAACATCCACCTATTCTTATTTTGACCAGCACAATTATCTAGTTGCAAGAGGGCTTTACGGGCGGATCTGGGGTTTAGCCGCGAGATGTTGAAGCTCCAACATGTTCATTAGGTCCATTCCTCCTAAATCTTGCCTTGCTAAACTTTTCAATACTATTAGGGGTTCCATCCAACAATGCACTATGTAGTGCACGGCTATTTGTAGGATCTGTGGGTGACCATTGTAACCCTTCTCATAGTTTCTTAAACACCTCATGATACTCCCAATGTGAAAATCACGGACCATCACTCCACAACTCTAAACTGAAATGGCCATAATAAGTGCAGGGCTGCCCATGCAATATTGCCCGGTCATTGAAATCTGCAAAGGGTATGATCTTCCACATGACTTAGGAATGTACTTGAATTGTGGAAGACAAGTCTTACATTTGGTCCATTTTATCATGTATAATACATAGATAGTTATTAGGTTCCATTGCGGATAAGGTCCTCCACATCCAATAAGTTGATCTACATGATAGTTGATACGTCATATGGTCCTTCATATGTTCCCTTATCTTTGCCCTTAGACTTGGTTGCCTGCCGTCTTATCTAGTGTCTCCTTGACTTAGCACATAAATTGCACTTGGCAAAGTTGTTTGAAGTTGCTATGGTCACATGCTTGAAATGCTTATTCCATAGCCTACTAAAAGCTGGGCTGGGATATAGAGGCCACTCAAGTTCGAAGCAATGCATTTATTTCCTCTAATATGCTCTTTCGGGTACAATGGGATGGCAATCTCTTTTCAACAATAACTCTACCCTGTTCATCCTTCTTACTCTTATGTGGCATGTTTTTTGCATTGAAATCCACATATCTTTCAAATATTTCCTTTGCGGCTATAGTTCTTGAGGTAGGCCTTACCGGGCCGGTGTTCCCCATGCAATGCAATTTTACTACCATTTTCATGTCTCTTTTTGCCGGTTGTGCCAAGAAAGGGTTGGAATTCCATGTATAGCCATCCATGCTTTTGAACATATCCACTTTCCATTCAATGGGAATCTTTTCTTCTTTGATCTTTCATCCTGAATTGCATAGCCAAATATGGTGTACATGAAATTCCTCTGCTATCACACTTATGTTCACGATATGTAGCTCTTGCTCCCACCAACTCCTCTATTGTGAACATTCTAACACAAAAGCCCAACAACATTCATCTCCTCTAACCTTCATCATAGCTTCGGAGAACAATCATAATCGACTTGCATCTTTTGGTGGGATAATGTTTGAAAGTTGGAAGTGGCCTCTTGCTGCTTTGTGTGAACATTGTTGACAATGGTTCTACATCTATAGGAAAGCGTGTAGTTCCCCTCGGTTGAATCTTGTCCCTAGGCCATGCAACAATAGTTGGAACCTCTAGTTGCTTCACACAAGCTAGGCATTCTTGTTTGCTGAACCCTTTTCCTTCCAATTGTCATATAATTTTGAGATTGCCACACCTAACTTTTGTCCTCCCTAATCTTTCATCATTCTTTGCATTGATAGGATCTGCTAGAACAATAATCCCTTCTCCCTCTTGCCTCTACATTTGCATGCATGCGGGGATCTTGACCTTTTGTTTTCAATCGACCCAGAGTATAAAAGTACAATTTCCTTTCCTTTGGCATCATCCTTTTCATTTGAGGGCCTTTTCCTTTCCTTTGCCATCATCAACATCATTTGGAGTCTTTTCCTTTCCTTTGCCATCATGAACATCATTTGAGGGTATTTTTCCTTTCCTTGGCCATCATGTTCATTAGTTGGGGATTTTCCTTGCCTTGATCAGCATCATTAGGGGCTTTATTTTTAGCATTTTGCATGCCATTGACCTAGAATGCATAAAATATATATAGTAAGTTAGCATATCAAATAACCTCTCAATAACATGTTCATAAATGAAAGCCTCATATGTCTTATTCTATTTGATCATTCTATTTATATAATGGGATTCCCCAAGTTATTTTCCTCAACATTATATATAAATAAAACCCTCTACTTATTAGCCTTATAACTTGTATCCTATAATAACCTTTGTAATAAATTTTAACCTTGTAAAGGGATAACCCTTATGAGGGTTAACCTTAAAAGGTTAACTTAACCATTGAAAGGGATAACCTTGGTATCCTATAATAACCCTTATAATAAATTTAACCTTATTATTACAAAGGGATAACCTTGGTATCCTATAATAACCCTTATAATAAATTTAACATTGTTATTACAAAGGGATAAACTTCGCGGTCCTTAAAACAATTAACCCGTGCAATAAAATTTTCGCGGAAGTTATAATGGTTGTGGTACAAAATTTTAAGCGGTTATTATTTCAAGTTAGCATTAAGTTTTCGAACTTTTTCTCTCACTTTTAAAGCTTCCAATTCCGGGCATTCAGGGCTTCCAATTTCTAAACTTTTACGCTTCCAATTTCTTCTTCGGCTTCTATTTGCTTCAATCGCTTCTACGGCTTCTATTATACGCTTCAAACTTGGCTTACGCTTCAATCTCGGCTTCTATCTATCGCTTTAAACTTCGGCTTCTATCGCTTTTTATCTGTTTTTATCTGGCGCTTTCGGCTTCTACAATCTGTTTTTTATCTGTTTTTATCTGCGCTTTCGAGTTTTTCTGCTTCTACAATCTTCTGCTTTAGGGTTTTCGGCTCAAAGGTTTTTTCGGCTAAAAGGTTTCTACTCGGCTTTTCTGCTTTTCTGCTTTAAACTCGGCTTCTATATGCTTTTCGGCTTCTATATGCTTTTTCGGCTCAATACAAGGTTCTATACAAGGTTTGTAGGCTCTATACAAGGTTTTCTGGTTTTTTTGGCTTTTCTGACTTTGAATAACTTTGGTTTTTTGTGTTAAAGCTTCTCGGCTGCTATTGCTTTTTCTCCAAATTAGCTGCTATTGCTTTTTCTCGGCTTCTTAAGGCTTCTCGAATCACTTCTTAAGGTTTCTCGGGTTAGTATTTACTGTTATTTACATAAAGTAGTTATTTTCCATAAAGCATGTTATTTACTTTTACATGCATCAGTTCTATTTCATATCATATCATTTCTCTATCATATCATATTACTCTATCTGTTCTATTTCATATCTGATCTATGATCTTGCTCTATGATCTAGATCATAGAGCAAGATCATAGATCTTCACTAGCTCTTCCTCTATCTGTTCTAAATAATGAACTAAAACAATGAACTAAATATTGAACTAAACAAGGAGTTATATTGAACTAAACAAGGAGTTAAACAAGGAGTAAATAAAGAACTAAACAATATCTAGCGGCTTTATATTTTGATTGCATTACGCATTACGCATTACGCATTATGTATTTTGTTAGAATAATATGTTGGAATGGGAGAAATGGCGCTTGGCGCATTTCTATTTTTTGGGTTACGTTTTCCACTAGGTTAATCAAATCGCGCCCGGTAGCGTTTTAGTTGGCATTTCAATTTCATACGGCTCTATACAAATGGCGCCGGTGGCGTATGAAATAGATACGTGCTAATTACTTTCTCTCGTTCTAGTGCCATGGATTTTCCTTATGCATGGACTTTGCTGGCTGGTTCAAATACAGCTTTGGCTGGTTCTAGTTCCACGGGCGACCATCAACTCACGGACCACGTACAAGATATTACTTGAGTGTCTTTGTTCAAAGCGTTCAAAAAGAGTTGGAGAATCCATTAGGCGACTGTATCGGGGGCCATGGGTACACTTCCATCGCATCTATGGACATATCAGACTCCTCATGCTCTTAGTAAGGCTCATGCCAACAAATAAGTACAAGGATTTGATTTATAGTATCGGGGATCGATACAACACTCGGTTTGGGGCTTCGACATCCTCGGGGAAAGATGAGGATCTGTCATATCGGGGTGGTTCAGTTGGTGGGACTTCTTGCGGGATTGGGCGGATGAAGTGGGCACGGCCCGACATATTGTAGAGATAGAAAGAATTGGCGCTGGCGCATTTTTTGCGAGAAGAAGAAATGTACATAACTTTTTTGGAATATGAATACAAACTTCGGCGCTGGCGCAATTTGCACTATACTTTTACGTCATTAGTTTTTTTTTTTTATATGCAATGTCGAAAACATTGAATCTGTGATGCCCTCGGCCCGGTATGACCAACCCCAAGAAACTACATATTTTCATTAATGTGTAGTTTCATGGGGTTGATATAACTGACTAAAAGAGCATCAAAGAATACAAAATTCACAACATCACCTTGAGATGATATGATATATTCTTTTTTTTTTTGAATATCCAAATATACATACCTTTTGAGGAGGGCGTTCTTTTGGCCATGCTACAAATGTGCCGCGCTTTCACCAAGCTGTATGCGCCAGGGATGTCTTCTTGGAAGAGCCTCATCTTCATAATTGCGGTTTAGAATAGAAATCTTACGAAACTTGTTCCAAGAGGAACACCATGACACATAGAACTTGGATTCAAATCTTGATTTTACACAATCCTACTCGGCTTCAAGTTTGTTGTTAAAAGATAGCATTCTTCTCGGAATAGCGATAAAGAACGAGAATGCATTGTAAAAATAGAGGGCGAAAAATTGAGAACAAGAGAATGCATTGAATTCACCATAGTTATTGAGACATCGAATGGGAATTGAAGGCGGCTCGATCGAATGGATTGAAGGCGGCTCGATCGATCGAATGGGATCGAGCGGATCTTGGCGCTCGATAGTCGATTGTTCTTGGGCTCGATACTAGGAATGATCTTGAAGCTCTACGGTAGTAGGTGGCGATTAGGTGGTAGTAGATTGCCACATATCGTTTCTTGAAATTAATAATTAATTGTTATCTTGAAATTGCACTAAAAAGAAAAACACAATTTAAATTTGTAAATGGCCGAATGAGGCGGTTAATTAAGGCGGTATAAATTTAAAAGGGCGAATTTGAATTCTGATTTTAAAATCGGCGGCCCTAGATTATGAGCAGCATACATATAAGTTTAAACCAAAACCCCGTCTCATACTATCCGCACTTGCGGTTCTATGGCGTCTAGAGGATCGGCCCGAAATTTGGTAGAGGTGAAGCGGCGACTAAAGCACAAATCCCAAGCACGGAGGCTGGCGAACAAGCGAAAGTTTTGATCCAACAAAAAGCCTCGGGTAATTGATCGTTTTTTGTTTTGTAATTGATTTACGTGTCCCTTTTATTGTTAGGTTTCTAGGATGTTTTTCAACTTTGTGTATTTTTACGTGTCGCGTGTCTCGTGTATTGTCTACCTTTCATATTGTTTACGTGTCATTTCTCTTTGCTTTTACTACCTTGTTTTTGTGTGTTTTGTTATAATCTTCTCCTTTACTCCGATATGTTTAAAAGTTGGAACAATTCTCCATTTTGTATAATGTAGACCGTGTAAGTCTTTACTTACGTATTCTCAGTTCTTTTGACAAGTCTTTTTTTTGTAGCCTAGTATGTCTCTTATAAAAAGAGAGTGTGTCATGCGTAGGTCCCCTCTTAAAAACGGCTTCGGCGCGATTTATAATTATGAGTGGTTTTGGTTGTCTGCTACTTTCCACGTGTACAATTTATGTTTTTGAAAGTAAAGCGTCTATGAAAAGCTTGGCTCTCGGCGATTTCATTACTCACCATGATTGTAACTTCGGGATCTTCTAAAATGTGAAAAGAAAAGCAAAACTGCAGCGAGTCGGGGACATCTGCCGAAAAAAAACCAAACGGATGAAGATGTATCGATCGGTTGCGGATTTGGCACCGCGTTGTGACCATTGGCGATCTGGCCAGAAATAATGAAGGCTCGGGTAGAGCCTCCATGTCGAGAAAAGAAGATCTACGAGAGGGCTCACGAATGGTATGTGGAGATCTTCAAGACTAAGCGGAAAAACGGTCGATTTTCATGTCTAGAGTTAAAGGAAGCGAGATCAAATGAAGAAACAAAGGTATTACGATCACATCACGAAAAACGGGGCGATTCTTAACATTCATTATTACTTAAGCGGGTCGAGAAAAATAAAAAAGTATTGAAGAAGTTAAATTCTTGCGGTGCTAGTTCCTTTAAAAAGGCGCCCTAAGAGCGGATGAGGCATGAGATAACCTCTTCAAATTTGGCTGGTCGGTGGTGATCTATTGACACCAAAAAAATATGTCAAGGTCTCTCAATTTGTGAGGAAAGCAATCGATTACAAAGGCCGTCGGCTAGTGCGTACCTACAAGCTTTAAAGGAGAAAGGAAGATGCAAGTTCTAGAGCGGGGAAACACCGGGCGTTCTAGGCATTACGAGATATGACTAGTGATGATGACAAAGGCGAAGGCGGTTAGAGCCATGAGCAAACTCAAAAAATCGCGACAAGTATCCTTTGGGCCTTAGCTTCGCGCATCCTATCCATGTCGACGGGCTTTTGAGGTCCCACGAAGGCTATGTTTGTCGTGAAGATTTGACAAGCGACACATAATGGAAATAGTCGGCGACATGATAGAAAACCGGGGCGGTGCCAATGCGGCGGATGTGGTGCCTTTTGATATGAAGGCGAAGAAGGTGTTGATGTGGAATAAACTTGAAGATTTAGCGGCAACCTCGATATTCACTTCATGATAATAGATGGCCGGCATTGATTGGGAAGGCTTGAAGGTTTTGATCAGTCAAGCACAAAAAGCTGGAAATCGGTTATTCTATAGGCTGTATTGGTCGAGAAATTGCCGATTCCTCGGTGGCTCCACAGCGGCGGCCGAGAATTAGCGAAATCGGTGGCGCTCTTGAATGACATGGGAAAGACATTCACGTACAAAAGGTATTTTATGTTCCACACATAGCGTTCCAAATCGGCGCCCGGTAGCGTTTTAAGCTAATCGCGTATTCACAAAAAGCGGCGCTGGCGATTTCTTCATATGGCTCGCGATTTTCATCGTGATTAGCAAAAGCGGCGCTGGGCGTTTTATATTGTTATTTGTGTGGCCAGTTTACAAAAGCGGCGCTGGGCGGAATTCTTCATCATGAAGAAATGGCGCCCGGTGGCGTTCTTCGTCATCGTGATTAAGCAGCGCTGGCGCGTTTATATTATTACTTTCGCGACACATTTTTTTTTTTTTATCTAGCGGCCCATATTTTGCGGTGGTATGTGGGCGATTCGCGTGCCTTCGTAACAATGGATCGAATATGGAAAACCAATGCCCGACCGGACAAAGGGCAATCTAAGAGTGCGAATTCAAATTACTAGAAAGGACAACGTGCCAAACCATATCTGGGACAAGAACAAGGCCACTAGATCAAAGAAGAAAAAAGGGGATGCACAAAGGCGGCCTGAGAAGAGCAAAAGCGGTGCCAAAAGATGCACGCAAGATTGTTTTCTTCGACCCGGTATGGGAAAAGTGGAGCAATTTTTGGGGCGCCTATTAGGAAAAGAAGTTACCCGGTCGTATGGCGGGTTTCCTCCATAAAGATCACGTCTATTTTTGATATAGGTATCCACCGAAATGAGAAAGGCACAAAGTTGGATGATGCGAAATTAATCTACGTTCTAGATAGTTGCATCGAGAAAGGAAGTTATCTACAAAGCGTCTGCGACAAAGCACTTGACATCTTCGAAGATGCATGCGAATCGATAAAAGAATATGAAAGTCGAAAAAGGCTGTTGGTGAAGAGCGCAAAGGCTCTCGGGGAGACATGATGTTATCGAGAGATAGGCTTAATGCAAAAGTACAAGCGTATCTAATGATGACATTAAGAAATATGTATTTTGGTCAAAAGATTTTGTGAAGCGACAAAAAAGCGAAGAATGTGGCAACTCTTAAAGGATTCACCACGAAAGTTGCGTCGACCTAAAAAAGAAAAGTTGCTTTGGTGAAGAAGGCGGCGATGAAAGCGAGTCTCCTTTTTCTATAAGGTGTCAGCGGTTATAAGTGTGCCATGCGGAGGTAGGTGAAGGGCCAACCGACATCACTCTATTTGTTCTTGATAAGGGTGGCCGCGAGATGGACCGCAGGGATGATTCTGACACCTTCTTCAACACATGCGGTGGTTTTGGCCCTGAGATGCATTATACTATCGTGACAGTTTGCCACTCAGGCATTTCCCTACGCATATGCACTAGCTCGCTGCAAATGATGTCGAATGCATTAAAGTGATGAGGCAGCGGTGATGATAGATGAAAACAAAGATAGTGAGTTTAGTACCGAAAGTAAGATCTCACATGTGCTAGTCCTTATGATAGCCATTATGGATGATAAAGAATATGAAAGACTCAAAGGGAAACCGAAGGTGAGAAGATTGCTTGGCGGTGCTATCGACTAAGATGAACCCTATTGAAGAATGTTTTTATGTCGAATCAATTCACGAAGACAAAGGGAAAGGGGCTGAGATGTGGATGTGGAACACGGCCGAAGAGGAAGAGGAAGAGGAAAGAAAAGCTGGGTCGACCACATCCTTAATTCACCAATCAAGTATGAGCTGCGGCGGCATAAGGGGGAGGCTGAATAAGTACGGTTTTTTCTTTGGCCCTTCGAGTTTTCGATTGAAACCTTACGGATTAGAGTCACGTGTTGGGAGTTTCATGTTGGAGGTTATGTGGTGGGGAAAGCTACGAAGCTAGCTAGAAATACCAAACAATCATAACACTAGACCACCAATAATTTAAGTAATGTGCTTATCTTGTATAGATGCCACAAGATACGCCACACAATAATGCTTCCATATCAACCACCAATGCTCCTTCAACGCAGGCGGGATCAAATGTCCACTTGGTAAAAGCCACGCCATCATGATGGTCTCCATCTTTTGCATGTCGGAAGATGCTCATAACTAAATTTCCAGCACTGGATGTAGGAAATATGTGGTTGTCAACAACTCGGCATGCCGTCCTAATTGACTTCACGGGAGCATAAAGCGTAAAAGACAATTTGGGAGGCCTCTAAAGGCACGTGGCATTTTTGAGAAGATGGTGAGACAATTTGTCTCTTAATCTGATGTGGGAAGCGAGCAAGTAGTCTCCTTGTAGTACCTTTTTGCGGATGTGCGGGAAGGCCAAGTTAATCTTGGCGGGGAAGACCTTTGCTTCACTTCTACCTTTTGTCTATCGGTATCTTAGGAGGCATTTTAGGGTGGCATCATTGTCGCAGGGATTTTTTTTTTGATGATTTCCTCAAATGGTGTCTGTCTACCTTCATACTTGGGGTTTGAGTACTGTCTTGTCTGGTTGGGCTATCGGCTACTATGGAGCCATCAATAAATGTATTTATTACATATTATTAATAAAAAATAAAATATCTTGCCCTCAAAAAAAAAAAAAAAAAAAAAAAAAGAGCGAATAAAAGCCAACGAACAAAAGGAATGAAATGCATGGAACAAGTCGAGTAGAAAAAATGAAGCGGGTTATGATGGGAAAACAAGAACATAGTAAACCTTATGATAGGAAATGTAAATCATTCTTATTAAGGGATGCGCTTTAAAGCCAAAACCAAGCGAAAATAGAAAAGCAACTAATGGGATTCGAACCATGATCTCACAACAACAAACAAATCGCCATACCAGTGAGAACTCCAATAAAATTTTTGAGACAAAACTTTCAAGATACTTACATCTAGTTTATTACGCACTCAAACATAGATATTAAAGCAAGCGAAGCGGTAGGCGGAATAAAAGGAAACCAAGCAGGTCGGATTAGGAAAATGATCGGCGAGGATACAACAAGTCTCCTCCTAAATAAACTGGAAAAAAACTGGTGGATGCCATCATGTATACCCCAAGGCTCGGTCAATCAAATCTGTGTGAACCATCTGTGCTAAATTCGGATCGTGAAAAAAAATCCCAATACAAAAATTCCTTTGGACAAATCGTGCTAAGCAGGTTTAGAAACCTCCTTTGGGGTGAGCCCCAATTTGGTAATCAAGATAAACCGTTCCCATAAACTCATACTCAAGATAGAGCCATGTGATATAATCAAGCCTGGTGGTCAAAATACAAGTTGAAATCGTAGGTGTGAGTAAATCTTACAAGAAAAATCCCACGGACCACGGTGCAAACACATCTCAACTTTGAACAAATGGGAATTTCAAGCGCCAATCCGCCCTATCTGAGGGGCCAAGCAAAGATAGAGAGCTACAAAGCAGTTCATGCAGAGCAAAGAATCGAGAAAGATAGCTATCTGAATCTTTGATGCCGATCAACAAAAGTTTTAGAAAGACTCGGGACTTCTTTGAGCTTTTGATGCAATCAAGGAGAGAGGAAAAAGCAAATACACAGGGCCCCGCTTCTCTGCGGTTTAGTCTAACAAGTACATGTTCGATTCTTTGCATCAAAGATTGACAAACAAGCAAAAGCGGAAACGGCGCCCGGATCCCAAACATGCTTCTAAAATTTGCCGGTATAGTCGATTCTATGCCAATGATCTCTTGGATAATCATCTGTTTCGTGCGGGGCCAATAAACAACGATCGACAATCGCTCCCAAGATCCCAGTAAATTCGCATCAAGCGCAAAAGGCACAAACATGGCACCAAATAGAATCTTTGGAGCAAAATCGGATGGCCACAAAGCGAAGTGAAGCCAGTTTGCTCCCTATGCAGCGGATCTATCACGGCCATTCAAAGCCAAAACCAACATGCAACCTAAACAAGAAGAGACAATGGCTCATCGTCCCACAGAACCCAAAGGGAATCCATCTAAAACCGCCATCTAAGAAAACTAGAAAAGGCGAGAATGAAACCGACTCAAAATGGATGGCTAGACTAAGAAGCATAGAACATAATAGGATAGATAAATCTAGCTCAAAATTTTGTGGAGCCAAAATGAATGGAATGAAAAGGAGCTCAAGAAGCAGTAGATGACTAGGCCGAGAGAAAAAGGCTATATAAATAGGAGATGAAAGGAAGGTGGTCCCCATCCAAGGAATAATGGGTTCTATTGCGAGTTCTATTGCTATCGCAATAGAACCGTGGCATTAGTGTTGATTTTCAATGATTATGGCTTTTGAAAAGTTATTAGGAAGAAGTACTATCATCTTCCAGCATCAACTATGACGTTCTAAGGCTGGTGTGCCTTTTGCACTATGATGTCCATCTGAAGGATGAAGTTCTAAGGTTGGTGTGCATTAGGATGCAAAATTTCTAGATAGTGAGCACGCAAGGTTCAAACCCTCATCACTAAAAATTTGCATTAAATATTTTTGTGATTTTATAATAAAAGTACAAACATATACAAAGACTTAAACTCAACTTGCAATCAAGCGGTAAGCTTAGCGGCCCTAAACTTGACGGCCGGGGTTGATGGAGAGCTTCTTTGCATTACATACAATTTGGCTGCGTTGCCCTTACCAAAATTCAAATTATGTTCACCTAGAGTCCATAGTTTTGTGGGCGCTAGGGGCATGTAACTCGATACATCAAATCCAATTTGGATCGCTTTTGGAACCCCTTATCACTAAAAGTTTGCATTAAATAATTTTGTGATTTTATAATGCAAGTAGAGACATATGCTAAGACATCATCTCAACTTGCAATCAAGCGATAGCTTATCGACCCTAGGCCGGTTGGGGTTAATGGGGATTGTTGTGTTACATAGTTTTGGCTACATTGCTCTTACCAAAATTCAAAAGCATGTTGACCGAGGTGCATGTAGCCATTTTGTCAGATTACTTTGAATTTTGGATCGCTTTTTGGAAGTGTAGTAGTTATTCTCTCAAAAAGTTAACGATTGCTTTGCTTCTATAAGGTCTCTTGCAAGTTTTGTGAAGAAGGAATTACAATAACCTTTAACTTTTCCATTGTCAAAAGCTTTAGGGACTTTAGGAATTAAGTTAGCGCAGTGCCCATGTATCGCTCAAATGAATTGTATTTTCTAACTTATAAATTGATCTTATAAATTGAATTCTATCTTCATTTGTGCCACAATGTACTTTTTATTGTGATTCTCTATTGTAGTTAACTTCAATGTGTATTTTTCATTCAAATTCTTAACCAACTTATAAATTGAAATCTATCTTCATTTTGCCAAAATGTACTATTTTTGTTGTAATTCTCTATTGTAGTTAAGGTCTATATGCATTTTTTATACAAATTCCTAATCAACGAATAGTAAAGAAAACTTATACCTTTGTGGTATTGTAGATCGACAAAGGTCAATCCATTCAACAATAACTCCAACATGAGCGACTACCTGCGAGTGATAAATTGCATTATATATAGCCATCCCCACCACCTTGGCACGGGGCCCCAAGCTTATTTGCTTGCTTCATTGTCGGGGAACAAGCATGCAGCTATTGCATCAATTATAAGGGGTCCCGCATTTTCTGGTTGAGGCATTAGATGGATGTCACGCAGTGCCCATGGCGAGACTATGTACTGTTGCTAGTTCTGAGGTTGTGAAGATGCAAAAGCCATACTCTTACGAGGTTGCCACACTTTTGAGATAGTCAGGAATCATTTTTCGACCTTAGCATTCCATTCCACGCTTCCACAACTTCTCGGATCACCATCTGTGCATGACTTGGCATTATACATACTTGGGGTTCTAGATAAGCGTGCAAAGTGCGGGCCCTCGGTAGTCATTATCTCCGCTTGTCTAGTATCATCATTCTTTGCCAAAAGGTTTTTCCCTTGAAAATCTTTTCGGCAGGGGTTTTTAATCTAGTAGTAATAACCATCATTCAATTAAATTGGGTTTATGTCTTAATTTTGGGACAAATTTCATATTGCATGTTTTTTAGTAGCATATTCAAATTCACACATTTCACCTCAAAATTATGAAAGCGTAATATCATGTTATTTACAAAATAGTCAATATTTCACAATATAGCACCATATCATAAAAGCGTGATAACAAAATTTACATAGTTATTCAACTTTCTTCAAAAGCACCCCCAATGATATCATAGCCTTCTTCGACATCTAAGGGTATTGTAATTCTAGCATTTCTAAGCTGGAATAGTGTTTGGAGTCCATGAGTACAAAACACTTTCATAGTCTAGCCAAAGATCAGGATCACTTTCGGTTCTCCTCCATCTCTTTGTCCAACAATCACGAGTACCTTTCTTTATCCGTCGTTGGTCAAGCGATACCTGGACACCACCATTCACCCACCCACATGGTTGAAGTTAATATTACCTTCTTCTTTGCAAATATCGAGGAGATAGTGAACCCCAACCACCTTTGGATATGTATCTAAATCTGATGGCTTTACTACCACAAATTGGTGGCATTCCAAGTCGGTGGAAGGTTCATAAGCATCCATGCCTAGAAACTTTGGCCTATTGTTCTTAGGACCAACATAGTGTTTGTGGAAGGAGGTTCCGCATATTGCTTTGCGAATGCTACTTACGGTGTCATCAAAATCCTCTTTTGCTAAGGTCTTCCACCTAGTCTTAGGCAACCACCCTTCTTTCAATTCATCTGAGGATGTGTCTATCTCCCCCAACCCGGGTTAATCACCTTCTTCGATGTAAGCCACCAAGGCACGGTTGGTGTCATCACGGATTGTTTTGCCAATGCTTTATATAGTCTTGGATTCCTTCCTTAGTCAATCCCAATTGCTTCACTTCTTGATGGGTTTTAAAGCTTTTGGTTGACCTAGAGGTATCATAGGCTTGCCATTCTCATCTCGCCATATTTCCTCCCCTCCTCTCCACTCATCCTCTGAAGGTCTCATCTTCCATTGGAAGATTGGAATCCCATCTCTCACCCAAAAAGTGAGCTAGGGGCTGGCATGACCTTCAAGATCAATGTATAACCATCCACAAAGCTCTTCCAATGGGCACTTCTTCTATGATAGAAGCTATAGGGTTTGGAGTAGTGCATTCATGCAAGATTTCCATTAGCCTAGGAAAGTTGGTCCTTTGTTTCTTTGACTTTGGTATACAACTATATTTGCCAAATAATGCATCCACATCCTCATGGGTATGCGGGCATAAGAAACCCTAAATTAACTCTTTCAAATATCCACATTTGTTAAGTAGGATAGGAAAAAAAACATCCCTGTTCTTATTTTGGCGGCCCAATTATCAAGTTGCAAGAGAAACCTTTTGGGTAGATCTTGAGGTTTATGCGTGAAGTTGAAGCTCAACATGTTCATGTAGACCCATGCTTCCTAAACCTTGCCTTGCTGAACTTTTCAATATTATTGGGGTTTCCATCTAACAATGCTCTATGTAGTGCTGGCTATTTGTAAGGTCACGGAGGTGACCATTGTATCCATTTTCATAGTTTCTCAAACACCTCATGATACTCCCAATATGAAAATCTGGACCATCACTCCACAACTCAAACTAAAATGGCCATAGTAGGTTTGATTACGCCCATGCAAGATTGCCCGATCATTGAGATCTGTAAAGGGTATGATCTTCCACATGACTTTGGTATGTACTTGAATTGTGGAAGACAAGTCTTTTGCTGGTCCATCTTGTCATGTATAACTAGTAATGGTGCCAGCGTTGCTTGTATAATTTTGAGCCTAAAAATGTTTTGGGCCGCAATGAGAAAACATGCTCAAAATATGCTTGCTCTGTAATTCTTACTTTTGTAATTGTTGTGCATAGTAGGAGCGATGCATTTATTTACCAAGACTCTACCTGTTATTTTATGAAATCTTTAGCATGAGTGAACATTAGAATGGGAGGGAACATTTGTTAGAGAATCAAACACTCTACTACTATTGAATAGGTGGTAGTAATTTTTCTCAAGTGCTAACATGTGGAATCTGTAGTAAATTTCTCAATGCAAACATGTGAACAATGTAACAATGCAAAGCTCTTTCAAAAATAGAATGGCCCTTCGTTTCGTTGTTGTCGGTACCTTCTCTTTTCATGATATTCCAAGTTTATCATACTTATTTTTGCTTCTTTGTATAGGTGTGGGATCAATTTTTTTTTACCGTTTAAAGAAAAATGCAAAAGTAAACTTACCATAGTTGTGAACTTGTGATTATATTATAATGTTTTGATGTAAATCCTCTTTATTTGTCTTGTCGTCGAGGAGTTTAACGGATCGATGGGAATGGGCTGCTGATTTGTGCCTCGATCTAGGGTGACATGACAAAACTCAAAGGAACCCAATCAACACTCTTATGCCCTTAGAAATGGTTGAGCATATGAGTACCAAATGGATGACATAAAAGCAAAGTGTTGCAAAATTGGCTGGATGACACAATAGGCAAACCATTAAATTAAGCAATTATCCAACATCAAGATATGGTGTTAATGTCTAAAAATCTTTGTTTGAGATGTCTACCATCTTTTGATCAACATAGACCCAGCTCAAATGGCATCGACGGTGATTCGGTTTAATCATATGGCGATGTTAATATCTAGACCATCTTTGTTGAAGATGTCAAAATAGTACACAATGTTTTCCCTTTTAATATTATCACCTTGAGGCCCCAAAGGCTTGCTAATGAATTTTGGTGAATATCTCGTCAAAAAATGTCAACTTTGAAAAAAACAATCTCAGCTTTCAATTTCCGCCATTACATGCTTTTCCGTCATATCTTCTTGTTGGTGCTTTTCCTTTCTATCATGGCAAATGCCAAAAGCGGTGCTATTAAGAATGATGTCGGTTCTCCAAATGATCCATCGTTTCGGATCATTGTATGGTGTTGCACGGGCATGATCCACTGGGCTGGCATGTTTTGGCCAAAGAAAAGCGACCCGGTGCATTCATCTTCATTCATGAGTATCCTAGCGTTAAGACACAACTTTATTCACCTTCTTTATATACATCAAGGCGAGGATTGAGGAAATTTGTTTTCATGCACCAACACTATTGAGTCAATATGTACGCTTTGATACACATTAAAAATGAGAAAAGTTCATAAAGTTTGATAAAAATGAGCGAATAATCTTCATTTTATTCTATTACAAAGATTGATAAATCACCTTTTTTTGAATAAGTTGGTCAAGCTCCTCACGAAAATTTTGCAAGTATATCTTGCCGATTGGGATGTCATGACAAATTCTAGCAAGTCCTTGCACATGCCTAACCCGCATTTGAGGCTGGAGGAATCAAGCTGCTCTTTAGAACGTTCTTAAAAAAAATAAAATTTCGTTCTCGTGGTGAATTATTACCTTAGTGGTGAATTGTTACCTTAATGCAAGCGATGGGTTTACCACCATATGTAACAAAATAACGGGGGTTTTCTTTTGTATTTTTATACTTTTTCCCTTAAGGTTTTATATGATTTGATTTTATTCCATGAGGCGTACTAATTGGTACATATAGGTGTGCATCGCCGACCTTGATTTTAGTGCCAATTTTCAATGGTTCACATATGAATTTCTGAAGCTCAAGCATGCAGCTCGACCAAATGCATTTAGGGTTCGACCCAAAATGCATTTATACCTGACAAGAAGGCCAAGGAACAGCGACCCAAGAAGGCTTTCTCGACTTGTGTAGCGGATGCAGAGCTGAAGAAGAAAAGAGAAAAATAGGCTGCGGTTTTTCATACGGTTTGTTTCTTCCATGGAAGGAAGCTCCTGCGAAATTCCTTCCGGCTCCCTCTGAACCAACTCAGGTATTCCAGTAGGCCTTCAACTTAAGGTTATGTAATTGTGATGCTCTGCTAATTTTTTTTAGGTTTTGCTATTGCGGTTTGAGCTGAAAAGCTAACTACTATCACCTTTGATTTGTTCTCCACAGTTGCTAATTTGATTTATACGTTTTTTATATGCGGGTCTCAAACACGGCAAAAGCGGAGAAGCCCGATAAATGCTCCTTTGCGGGTCTCGGCTCAGGTTCGAGAAACGTTATACCACATTATCAAGCTTTAGTTGGGAACAAGATCTTTGAAAAAGTAAAGGTGAATTCTGCGAGCTTTCTTTGGATTATTGATAAAACGATTTGGAACTTATTGGAGCTTTTCTGTTTTATATTCCTATTGAGGATGCATCGGTGAGAAGACTTCTCATAAGTTCATGATGTCAATGGCAAAATTACGGATGTGGTATTACAAAGCTTAATAAGGCTATGAGCGAGAGAAACCCTCTTTGTGTCGGTGAAGCCTAAAGCGTATTGTTTCTCTTCATAAGCAAGAAAAAGGAAATTGGTTGGATCTTCACTACAAAGGAAGATAAGGTCAGGAGAGTCATATGAATATCTTCATATGTATTCCAAACTATTGATTAATTGCATTTTACTATGTCATGCGGCAAAGTGTGCCTGATGGTGAAAGATCAATGGGTGGCATTATGGATTTGATGAAGGTTAGTGTTGGTTATGTCCATTTATTATTGTGAAGTGTCATTGATATGCTAAAGATCATTTATGCTGCGAACATGTATGATGAAGGAGATGAGGAGATGAAGAAAACCATGATGGGACAGATGCTAGGGCGGGAATGTAGAGATCCTCTTAGCGGCTATAGTGGTTATTAATCGTAAGTGTTTTAGCCAACTTGCGGATGACTCGGTCATTGATTCATGTTAGCGTCATTTATCTCAATGTACCATGTCAAATATCATTATAATCCATCGGGTTTTGCTTAGTTTTTGTGAAGTTCTAAGAGTTCCCATTCTTTTTGGCACTTATTTCTGCAGCTCTTTGCACAAAGCTCCCTTTATATGAATTAATTTTTGATAATGGTAGTTGCTTTTCATCTCAAAGATATTTTTCTTTGTCTACTTTGTAGCTAATAGACACACATATATTTTATTATGGGTTATATCGTCCTATTTCTTGGCCTACATATTGCTTTTGTTAGGCATGAAGGGCCCAATTTTTTTTTAATGTAACAACTAGCATATAACAACTATAAATATTAATTTACATAAACTATTATACCCAGCATTTTAAAATAAAATCCCCGTTATAATATCAATTTGTTTCTGTATAATGTAATGATTTAAGGGGCCAATTTTTTCTTAGATATAACACAAACCATTACAGTTCACACTTCCATGCACAATATTACATGCACCCCTACACCATCCTTAAGGCCCCAAACAAAAAAATCATTTAGTTACCACAAACCATTAACACACAACTACCATTAACATTATTAACATAAACCATTGCATTTCACACATTTAAATTAAAATCCCCTTAAACCCCTTTGGTTTGGGTGCATATTCACCACGGGGGTTCGTAAGGAATGAGAGCTAAAATTTCAAATACATGTATAAAATTAACACCATTAAGTACATTCTCTCAAACCTTATAGTATTTTGCAAACCTTAATATCTGATTATACAAAAACTTGTACATACATACCCCAAGCGAGGATCGCTATGTATGGAATGATCTTGGAATAAAGGGCAAATATACCCATCACTCGTTGCAAAATAACTTAGTGTGAATATGCAATCCCAAACCAAAGGGGTTTAAGAGGTTTTAATTTAAATGTGTGAAATGCAATGGTTTATGTTAATAATGTTAATGGTAGTTGTGTGTTAATGGTTTGTGTGTGTTATAGTTGTTATATGCTAGTTGTTATTTACAAAATAGTCAATATTTCACAATATAGCACCATATCATAAAAGCGTGATAACAAAAAAATTTACATAGTTATTCAACTTTCTTCAAGCACCCCCAATGATATCATAGCCTTCTTCGACATCCACGAGGGTATTGTAATTCTCGCATTTCTATTTGGAATAGTGTTTGGAGTCCATGAGTACAAAACACTTTCATAGTCTAATAAAGATCGGGATCTTTCAGTTTCTCCTCCATTTCTTTGTCCAACAATCGAGTACCTTTCTTTTTATCCGATCGTTGGTCAGGCGATGCCTTTGGACACCACCATTCCACCCGCACATGGTTGAAGTTAATATTACCTTCTTCTTTGCAAATATCGGAGATAGTGAACCCCAACCACCTTTGGATATGTATCTAAATCTGTGGCTTTACTACCACAAATTGGTGGCATTCCAAGTCGATTGGAAGGTTCATAAGCATCCATGCCTAGAAACTTTGGCCTATTGTTCTTAGGACCAACATAGTGTTTGTCGGAAGGAGGAGGGAGCATATTGCTTGCGAATGCTACTTACGGTGTCATCAAAATCCTCGTTTTTGCTAAGGTCTTCCACCTAGTTTTAGGCAACCACCCTTCTTTCAATTCATCGGGGATGTGTCTATCTCCCCAGCAGGGTTAATCACCTTCTTCGGTAAGCCACCAAAGGCACGGTTGGTGTCATCACGGATTGGTTTACCAATGCTTTATATAGTCTTGGATTCCTTCCTTAGTCAATCCCAATTGCTTCACTTCTTGATGGGTTTTAAAGCTTTTGGTTGACCTAGAGGTATCATAGGCTTGCCATTCTCATCTCTCGCCATATTTCCTCCCCTCCTCTCCACTCATCCTCTGAAGGTCTCATCTTCCATTGGAAGATTGGAATCCCATCTCTCACCCAAAAGTGAGCTGCAGAGGCTGGAATGACCTTCAAGATCCAATGTATAACCATCCACAAAGCTCTTCCAATCGGGCACTTCTTCTATGAGAGAAGCTATAGGGTTTGGAGTAGTGCATTCATGCAAGATTTCCATTAGCCTAGGAAAGTTGGTCCTTTATTTCTTTGCTTGATATACAACTATTTTTGCCAAATAATGCATCCACATCCTCATGGGTATGCCGGGCATAGAAACCCTAAATTAACTCTTTCAAATATCCCCACGGTGTTAAGTAGGATAGGAAAGAAAACATCCACTGTTCTTATTTTGTGACACAATTATCAAGTTGCAAAGAGAAACCTTTTGGGTAGATCTTGAGGTTTATACGTGAAGTTGAAGCTCAACATGTTCATTAGACCCATGCTTCCTAAACCTTGCCTTCTTTGAACTTTTCAATATTGTTAGGGTTTCCATCTAACAATGCTCTATGTAGTGCTGGCTATTTGTAAGGTCTGGAGGTGACCATTGTATCCATTTTCATAGTTTCTCAAACACCTCATGATACTCCCAATATGAAAATCTGGACCATCACTCCACAACTCAAACTAAAATGGCCATAGTAGGTTTGATTACGCCCATGCAAGATTGCCCCAGTCATTGAGATCTGTAAAAGGTATGATCTTCCACATGACTTTGGTATGTACTTGAATTGTGGAAGACAAGTCTTTTGCTGTCCATCTTGTCATGTATAATACATAAATAGTTATTGGGTTCCAATGCGGATAAAGTCCTCATCCAATAACATGATCTACATGATAGTTGGTCGGTCATATGGTCCTTCATATGCTCCCTTATCCTAGCCCTTTGACTAGGTTGCGGTCTTATCAAGAGTCTCCTTCAACTTAGCACATAAATTGCACTTTGCAAAGTTGTTTGAAGTTGCTATGGTGACATGATTGAAATCTTCTTCCATAACCTACTAAAGCTAGGTTGGGATATTGGAAGAATTCCCAATTCTCAGTAGGGGAATTCACTTCTTCAAAATACTCTTTTTGAGTACAATGTGATGGCAACCTTTTCTCAACAATTTGCTCTTCCCTTTTCATCCCATACTACGCTTTTGTGTGGCATAGACTACGCATTGAAATCAATATATTTTCAAATATCTCCTGGCGGCCAGGGGTCCTAGGCTGATTTATTGGTCTCAACAAACCATTATTTCCATGTAAAGCAATCCTGTTCCCCCTCTTTTTTTTTTTGCCAATTATGCCATGAAGAAGTTGGAATTGCATGGATACTCGCCATGCTTTTGCACATATCCATTTGCCTAGCAAAAGGGTATCTTTTACATTTGGGTTTCTTTCATCTTGAAGTGCATGCTTTCGAAGATTGTGTACATGTGGGTCCTCCTCTCATCAGCAGTGTACTCTTGAAAAGTGGCTCTTGCTTCCACCAATTGTTCTATTGTGAAAAATTGCATACAATCACTCAACAACAATCGGGCCCCTAACCTTCACCATTGTCTCACGTTTGGTGTCACTAATCAACTTGGCTCTTTTGCTAGGATAATGTCATGGCCCGATACTTCTCCCCTTTTGCCTAGGTTTAGGTTCAAGCGCCAATGGATCAATATCAAGACAATCATTGTCCCCAACAACCTCGGGAGCTCGGAAAAATATAATCCTCCACAAATTGAACACTACTTATAGGCCATGCCATGATACAAGGAACCTCAATTGCTTGACACAACCAAAACATTCCTTGTCACCCAAACCTTTACCTTTCGGTTGTCTTCCAACATGAAATTGCAATACCAATATTGTCTTCCCCTAGCCTTTCATCATTACTTGACTTGGCCGGGATACGCTAGCACAATGACTCCTTGGCCTACTATTTCCTTGTTGCACTTGTGCATGATTCTCACCTTCTTGTTCCTCCATTGCACCCTACTATAGAGGACTAATTGTTTTCTTCAACATTCTTGCTAGGAGTTGGTTTTCATTGATATTGCTCTTTTCACCATCTTGAGTTGGAGGGCACCATTGACCCTAGGCAAATTGCACCCTTTTAGTCAATGAGTAAGAAAAAATTATTACACCATAAGATAAAAAAATACATTTACATTTATGGAATATGTGAGGTAAATCAAATTTTTTAAAAGCAAGAAATTCCTTGGAAATAGGTTTAATATAATAATAACAATGGCGTAAGCGAAATCATTTAAAACAAAATTTTCATGGCAACAACAAGGAAATGACATTTATATAAATATATCAAATTTTAATTATCGAAAATTTGGATATATGATCTGAAAAAACATATAACTAATAGGCGTGAGAATTTATTATCCATAATAATATACCCTAGATAATATATTTGGCGGGAATTTAAATGCGCTGGCGTGTTATTTGAGGCAATTAATTATTCACGCTAAGAGCTAATTAACCCTATATAAATCGGTTCACGCTCTCAAGACCATTACATCCCAATTTTTTTTACGCCCGCCATGAGCGTTCGCCTCTGCGCTTCATGAAGAAGAGGAGGTCTCGTCAAAGGGCGTCGGGTTGAAAAACCCTCTCTTCCCCGCTCATCGATTTCCTTGCCCAATTCTCCTCACGATTCCGATTAGGAGGATGATTACGATTTTGAAGAGGAGAATTGGGCTCCTCGGTTCCTCGATTCGAAGAGGAGGAAGGAGGAAGAGGAGGAGTTGGAGGAAGAGGAGGAGATGTCCTCCCAAGAGCATGAAACGCTCTGCTTGAGGGTTGGCTTGACCGAAGCGAGGAGAATGAAATCTCTGAAGAAGAGGAGGAGGGAGGAGGAAGAGGAGGAGGGGGAGGAAGAGGATGAGGAGGAAGGTCGAGGATTCGACCCGGTTTTAGAATAATGGTTGAGAGATGAGCGAGGTTTGCATGTGATTTTTTTTTTTTTTTTTTTTCACCTTTCTTTCTTTTCTAACACCTTTCTTTCTTCTTTGTTCGGGCGTGGAAGATCAATGATCACGAATCGGGTGCATCTTGTTTAAAACCCGGGGCATTTTTTGTACGCCTCCGGGCATTTTGTAAAAACCATTCTTGGCATCTGTACATATCAATTTTGAATGAAATCAAATAGTTTTCTTCACAAACTTTTTCTTCAAGCAGTTTTCTTCAAAGCAGTTTTTACGTACATAAAAATATTTTTGAATGAAATCAAAATTCTGTTTTCTCCAAGCATTTTGTCTCCAAAGTGTTTTCTCCAAAATTTTTGTCTGCATTTTGTGTCAACAAAGTCTAGGAACACTATAAATCAATCACGGTAACCTACGAATTTTCTATCGACCTAAAAAACTAAAACAATTCCCCAACTCAACAAGTCATTTTTAGCCTTGATAATTTTGCCTTTAAAATTATTTTTAATTTAGCCTATATAAAATTTGAAATTCTTTTTTTGAATGCAATGAATGGAATAAAATCTTGTGTAATTTATTGCATGAAATGCAATATTCTCCATATATACCATATACATGTCATATGCGGCGGGAAGGCAAATGCATGGGCGTGTTAATTCAAACAATCAATTATTCCGCTAACTTATTTCTAATTGTGCCTATATAAATCCATTTTACGCTCTCAAAGTTCCTACATTTTCTTCCTTCCTTCATACGATTTGCGGGTTTAACCTGCTTTGTGTTTGGATCGCCGTCCGAAATCTTGGTGAGCAGATTTATATTCATCAATGTTAGATGTTTGGTTTCGGCAATTCCTAACTTACTAAAAGACTCGCCTTTTGTTTTGTAGCATCTGTAGCGGAGGACGCCGGAGACTCGAGAATTAAAACCAAAAGCGGAGGACTAAGGTCTGCGAATCGAAAAGCCTCGAATTAAAACCACAAGCATCTATCCTCCTTGAATCCTTCGAGAACTCAAGGTTAGTTTTCATTTAGTTTTAAGTATCATCTCAATGGCGGGTTTAATCCAAGAAGACAAGCTTTTGCATTTGCTCGGAGGAGGGCGGATGATGTTTATGAAAACCGAGAATAGTTTTTATAAACTTCATGCGCTTCTTTTTATTCAGTAAATTCTTGAGTTTCTCTTCTGAATTAATCATGCTATTGCATCAAATTTCTATTATGAATGTGTAGTAGAAAGCATTAGAAAAATACGAAGATAATATTTGAAACACGCTAAAAGCGTGTTTAGGGTAATCTTAGCCTTCAACATGAATACCGCTTTCGTGCATTCATTGAGGAGGAAAAAAAAAACTGTCATGCGGATAGATAAGTAAATAGATAAAGGCCGGGCAATTATTTACCGCGGCTCTTGAATACCCACGCCCGGCGTGTATAGTTTTCCTATATAGCGGTTTACGGCGGCGTGCAAACAATTTATCCCTACTTTCAACTTTTACGCTAAACCGCGCGGGCGTGTCTCTTAGTTTCTAAGTTTATAAATAAAGAAATATAACCACGGGGGCGTGAATCGCGATACTAAGCTCACTTCCTATTGATAGATGCGGTTACATTAATCACCCGGTTGGTAGCGAAGATGGATTGGAATTACATTTGGGCCAGCAATCACCCAATGACTCGGTTTGGCTCAATCTCGGTCGGTTGAAGCCGCGGTAGAGCACCGGTTAAATTGGAGCACCGATCTTGCAACCCTGGGTACTTGGATCAAGTAATGATGATGGCGGCGGAGGCCGGGGCAATGATAGATGCGGGGCTGGGGGCCTTACTGCAATCGCGGAGGCTCGCCCTCTTATCTAATCACTTGATCACGGTACATGCATTGATCGAGTGAATCTCGCATCCAATTTCGAGATTCAAAATGAATTTGCGTTTCTTAGTGGTTAGCCTCTATGCCGGATGCTAACCCGAACCACTACCCAGGCGGTGCTCACGATGCAATGGAGATGGCTCAACCAATGGAACCACTACGCGGGCGCTATCGATGCATTGGAGTTCAACCAATGGGCGGGAGGTGGAAGGCGGGAGGAGGGCGAGGAGGTGGAGGTGGGGCGGCGGGGTGGTGGAGCTAGAGCACTGGTGTTTTCTTTGGAGGGTTTTACGGAAGAATTCACTATGCCCACCAATGGAAATGGGAGTATCGATAGCCAGGCTACTCGATGGGCGGGCTTGAGCGATGATGTCGGGATTTTTTGTGCGGTTTATCCGGTTTATCCGGATTATATACAATTGTAATCTTTTTCAATGAATACAACAAATTTTGTCTACTTCTATATTTCTACAATGTAATACATGTTACATACCTTTTTAAGCGGTTTCTTGGCCATGCAACAAATGTTCCAACACTTTCTCCAACCGTATCCCCAAGGTGTCTGCGGTAAAGCTTCATCCATAGCCTTGATGATTAATCTTGTAACTCGGACATACTTATCCGGCGGAATTCCATGGCGGTTTCTGATCGGATCGATGGAGTCGATCTTGCATAATCCTACTTTCCTTTTACGATTTGTAGTTAACATGAAACATTCATCTTGACCTTTACTGAGAAAATTGCTATTGAACACCTACTATTGGAAATTAATGTTCAAGCTATTGGAATGAGATGAGTGCAGTTAGTGCAGCAGCCATTCTTGAGAAGCTGATTTGAGTCTCAATTTGATTTGAGAATTTGAAGGCGCTATGGAAACTCTGGCGGTCGGGAAAATTCGAATTAGAAGAAAGATTAGGTTAACTACGTTTAGGCGGGATAAATTTGGCGGGACTTTTTAAAAACTTAATGAAAAAAGTCGGTGAGACGGGTCTTCGTCATTATTATTTGTATGTCGAGAATATTTGAAGCGCATTTTGTGTTTTCTTGAAATTCAAATTTCTCTATTTTCGTCTGGCAGAGAAAAAGCTATTTCTTGAGCGGCTCGGAAGCGTATCAAGGCGACCTTCGGAGCTCTGTTACTAAGCGACTCGGGAGATGTCTTCTAAAGCGAATCGAGGTCGGAGGATGAGGAGGAAGGCGGTGGAAGAGGAATCTCTAAACCAGCTCTTCTCAAGTTTCGGAGGGCGTTGATCAGAATACAGAATACAGAACCCTATTCAAGGTATTTAATTTGCCACGAATACACCTTTGTGTGGAGAGTATTATGCTTGCATGAATTTGAGATATTTCCTTTCATAATATGCTTTGCATGAGTTTGAGTTATTATGCTTTGCATGAATTTTAAATATTAACATCGGTTAATGCTACGATTGTCAGATTACGTAGAACATAATTTTACTCTGTTTTATATATAGAATATAAGCGGTGTTAAGGCAGTTGGAGATAGCAATGTTCAATGAGGTTAAATAGTGTGAAATATGGATTCATGAAGGGTATGTAGCTTAAAAATGTGGATGCAAAATAATTTAGTTTCAAATTAACGCATAGCATGGTCAATAATAGGAGATACCAACCGCCAAAGCGTGATTTGTACTAATTTAGAGGTTTAAATGCATAGCGTGATCTCTTGATACGAAAAGTACTCTAAAAAGTGCTCATCTTCATTTGCGATTGCTCAAGAGGAAGAAAACCCTACTAATTCGGGTTCTAATCACCAAGAGAAAGCAAGGCGGGAGGCGACCCGAGATCACGGTACCATATGATCTCACCTTAGATGATGAAGGGCCGATTCTTATAGCAACCATGACCACATACGAAGAGAAATGGGCGAGGTGCGAGTGGTGCGTTGACCTTGCCAAGACAAATGGCAAGCTCGACTTAACTCTCTTCTCGAGGAAAAAAGGCAGAGACAAGATGGCCAAACAAGGGATCTAATCTCTTGTGAGGAAGGATGACACCAGCGCAAATTGCTCTTGGAATTACGAAGCGGAAGAAAGATGCTTTCGGACTTACTCCCCTTGAGAGCTCGCATACAAAGGATACGTTCATGAAGAGCGGATGTGAGCGGTGAGACATGTTTTAAGTATGGTTGGCCAACCAATGTAGCGATTCGCCAATATCTATTTGCCAAGGGGTTCTGTTTGTGCGTAGAGGCATGTTCACTAAACCGAGCACCAAGTCACTATTTGCGAGCAAGCTGGGAATTAGCTGACTTGAAAGCTTCAAAAGGGTCCTAGATCTAGGGAAGAATGTTCCCGGCTGCGGTTAGCCGAAAGGCATGGAGGCTTGTTTTTGAGAATGAGCAGGGGGTGAGTGGGTGACTAGAGGCCATGAACAAAATTTGAATAAGTCTGCGACCATTATCCATTGGGTCTTAAAGGAAACTTTTGCGATCCATGTAGAAGTCCCTCATCCCAGTTTCACCGCTCCATTTATGTTAGCGGAGATATGATCCGGCACATACCATGGAGATTGTTGAGCATGATTAGTAATCGGGTCAAATGCCTATACCCGGCGGATGTGCTACCTTAGGATATGATCTCGAACAAGCCTCTTTGTGTGGGCGAGCGTCAAGGGAGCTATTATCAAGTGATGATATTAAATATGTCATCATCGGCGTGACATTCCGTTGAGGCACAAAGGCCATCATCGTGGCGAGCGAGAACAAACAGGCCAAAAGTGTTCTACAATCACTATGCGTATAGGAGGTGTCGTATCTTGGATGCCAATACTTCACACAGATTTACCATTTGAGATTAGTGCAACTTTGAATGAAATGGGAAGACATTTCTATACAAAGGTAATCAACCTGGTTTCATAAATTGTATTCCGCCGGCGTGCTTTCAAATCAAACCAATTCGCGCCGGTGTTTTGAAATCAATCAATTCACGCCGGTGTTTTCCAAGTCAACCAATTGATTTGAAAACCGCGTGGCGTCAATCCCAAATTCTGGCGTGAAACATTGTTGAAAGCTAATGGTGCATTAGTAACTTTATTCATTTCCGCCCGGTGTGATTTTTCTCTTCATCAATTCTATTCAAATCGCTGCGCGTGTTTCTATTCTATAATCTTTGATTCAATATACGTACTATTAAGGTCCATCGTTGAACAAGCTGCGCCCGCGCCAGATCAACGATGGGTGGAATAAGCTGCCCATTGCCCACGAACAGTGAGGTCAAGTAAAGCATTCAAGCTCTTTGGAAGCCCGGACTACATCATGGAACAATTACTCTGAGGAGAAAAGAAGAAGGCGCAGAAAATCAAAGAAAAAGATTGGTGATGACATTACGGATCGCCACAGCTCATCGGTCAGGGACCAGCAGAACTTCGTATAAGATTGTGTTTTGTAAAGGCGGTATGGCTCAAGTGGAATGATGGGGGACGCTTATACCTGAGGGGAAGCTGCCGGATACTATGGGTAGGGTGCCTCTTTGTTGATGTAAGCATCTTTGACTTGAATGTGGCGAGGAGATGAGAAAAGACTGGGGGCTGGGCAGCCCGAGGACCATTTTAGTTTTTAGACCGGTGTAAAGAAGGAAGTCTTATACAAGAAGGATTGCTTTCACAAGGATAGGATGTCCTTAGTTGAGTCTTTGCGATCATGTAAAGGATGTCATTTATTGAAGTCAAATTTAGGAGGCGGGTTACAAAACTATGGGGGATGTGCTCTGAAATTGGATTGCTGGACAAATACAAAATTCATTAATGATGACATCAAGTTTATATTCTGGTCAAAGGACTTCCCTAAAAATTGGAGCTAAAAATGAAAACATAAAGGAGGACTCTACCCCTAAAAGGTCTTGGGTTGAGAAGAAAGTGGCGCAGCAGAGAAGATTGGAGAGGCGACATCGATGTTCGATACCTACATTAGGTACAAGGTCTCTTGCAGTTCAACTTCTGGCGCCAAAATATCCTCTTTGTGTGTTGGAGCGGCGAGGGTAGGAGAGAGGAGATATGGGCATGAACTAGAAGGACTACGGTAACCTTCTTTTTCTGGTATATAGGATTGACAATGAGAGGTCCTTCACTATTGTCCTTCGTTTGTCCTTGGGTGGAGTCACATCTGCTACTATACAACACTCATGATGCTTACCTCAAAGGTTATTAGGGGAGGATACCTAATATGTGATGTTAAGGATAATGCTGCTGAGCGAGCGGAGATGGCACATGTGATCTTTATTATGATATCCATCTTTTGGGGGAGGAATGTAATGTTGCTAAGGCCAAGGGTGACAATAGCGGTGCATGGGAATGTTTTTCTAGATGATCCGGACTTAAGAACATATTCTTTCATGCGGATGGGATGGTGAGCAGGGATGAGTGAGGGAAGAGGGATGAGGATCAGGACCCCCTCTAAGTGGGAAATCAAATCGAACTACAAACTAAGGAAAGGGCCCCTTAAATAAAAATGGATTTCCCAGATCTATGGCTGCTTACCAAATTGAGGGGCATTTTGCTCCAATTGATACAACACGCTTGGAGCTTCATGTTGGAGTTAGTTATATTGTGGAGAGCTCTTATGGGTGCAAAGAAGATGTCTTTGTGGTGATGGCGGGCCAAAGAACTTTCTTGGGCTCATTCTCATGCATGTGCTTGCCAAGTCTCTAAAGGCCCTTATAGGCAGCTGAAATCATCGGCAAATCAAAAGTCTAAGTAGACTTGTCCAATTCGAAAGTGGGCCGTTGCTCACGGAGAGGGAACTAGTAATCTGCGACGATAAGGGCATTAATGAACAAATAAGCTGCTTCATGGTTGCTCAAAATCTTGTGATGGCCCGGCCGAACTTAGGGAATATCCTTGCCCACATTGCGAATTGATGCAAGCAACAATAGAAGTGGAATTCAGGTTAACTCGTGAAATAGTGTGAGGGGAAACCGAAAATAGAAACCTTGGTGACTCTAGTGATTCCACAGTTTGCCAAATCAATGATAAAAATAATGTCGGTTATGAAGGGCCTGGAACTAATAGAAAATAACAATTCAAATCGGAAACAAAATTAAAAGGGTAAGCGGAGAAAGTCGCGCCAATGTAAGCTTAATAAGCTTAAGAAAGATGATAGGTATGGCCTTGACGAAATAGCGCATAGCGTGATTTAATTTGTATTACCTTTAGATTCATCGCGCCAAAAGTGCTGATTATTTTTAGATTTGTCAAACTAAATCCGCCAGCCTTGATTTGGTTATGACTATTTCAAAATCGCGCTTGGCCGCGTTGTATGTTTATTGTTGCTCGTGTCTTGCTGACCGGATACATGTTTGATGTTTCCGGCTTCCATTTCTTTTCTAAGAGGTTGTGGTGTTCGACCTAAGCGGGGTCCTTTGCAAGACTTTTCCGAAAAATAAAATTAGCTGAAGAGCGGTTCATGGAACTACCGGTAGAATCAAGCTTACAAAGTGGATCTGTCGGCGTGACGCGCGAAGGAATTGCTGGAAACCCGAGGCAGGTTATTTCGAGTTGGTATTTGGTCATCCATGGAACTAAGGAACATCAAGGATACTTTGGAGGCACTTTGGGAAATGCGTAGAAATTGGTTGACCCTTTGGGATGAGAACAAGTATTGTGAGTTCACTAATCCCAAGGATCCATGGTGCAAAACCTATCTTCATCAAACACTTGAGGTAACATGATGGACAGAACTTGGTATGGGAATAGGGATGATATAATCATGAGTAGTTGATGATGCTCTCAAATGCTACCTGTGTCAAACACGGAACCAGAATCCACCATCTACAATCCAAAAACTTTGGGATGGATGGTTTTGCGGTGGTTTGTGTCTATTATGCATGAGGAATTTTGGGGATGACGGTGGGGTGAGGGTGTTGGATTAGGTACCAGGAACTGGATGAGAGCGGTGAACTGGAACCACACCTTGTCCATCACGGTGGAAAAAGCATGGTTGATCCCTTGTTTTATTGGAATATGATATTTTTGTATGATATTTGTTATACATGTAGATAATTTCAGTGCGGAATTATACCATAAAATAATGCGTAATTTGTTATTATCAAACCTAATATTATCATCCTAATGAGCAAGCAATATTTGTCTCATCTATGTTAGCAACTTACTCTTCATTTCTGCACATATTTCCAAATTCGCATATAGAAAAGTCCTGCGTGAATGCAGCAACCTTATGTTGCAAGTCAAAAAGATTAAAAACAAAACCCTAGAGACAATAGCGGGGTTATTGATTTTGGAGTTGACATAATCCCAATTTAATTGGATGATGGTTTTGCTACGAGTAGTTAAATCGTTTGCAAGTCATTTGGACTTGGTCCCTAAAAGAAATGCATCCGCATGGCACTTTTATTCTTCTTCGAGGGAGTTCATGAAAAATGCATACATAGCACATGTTGGCACTTTTTGTTGAAATCTTTCTTCCGGGAGTTCATATTGAAAATGCATGCATAGCACATGGTGTTGTTTAGCACCGGAGGTTGGTAAAACATAGCATTTATGGATTGCACTTATAGTCCAATGGTTGGGATGAAAAGGTGACTGGGGCAAAGAGATTTGGTTTGACTTATGCGTCAAGTATGTCGATGAATTACGGCTATTGGAGACATGTTCGGAAGTCATCACGGAGTTGGTTAAAATAGCATACAAAAACACATCTTTATTTCAAATCACTTTTTGAGGAATTCATAATCGAAGCGTTGGGTTGCATTTGTAGTCAAGCTGGGAGCCACTCTGGACTTGGTTTGTAAGCGGCGGCACAAAAGCATGTCTTTGTTAATCCTCATCGAAGGTTCCTTGATACACCATCGGCCAGGTTACATTTAACGATCCAGCGGTTGGGATAACTAAAGCAATAGACCACGAGTTGACTCTGGAAAATGCATGTAGAGTTTACTTTCGGTAGTTAAATAGTTTGCAAGTCGCTGGACTTGGTCCTAAATACATCAATGGCGCTTTTTTGTTGTCTTCTTCCGGGGTTCATATTGAAGAGTAAAACTGGCACGTGTTGGCGCGCGTTGTACTTCTTCCGGGTTCGTAATGAAAAATGCATGCATAGCATGGTATTATTCTAATAGTCCAATAGTTTAGGATATGAATTGACTTCCGGGGCAGAAGTTTGGGGATCCCGACTCGTCAAATATGTCAATCGGAGCCATGTGGAGAGACATAATACCTCCCCGGAAGTCATCACAGGTTGGTTAAAGAGCTGGCATGCAAAGCATCTTTGTTCAATCCTTTTCAGAAATTCCATAATCACCGAAACATTCGGTTTGTTTGTGAGTCAGTAGAACCATCTGAACTTGAATTTAATGGCCCGGCATGTACGTCTTTGTTAATCCTCATCTAGAGGTTCGTGCACTAAATGTTGGGTTGCATTTGTAGTCAACAGTTGGGATAATTGCCTTAAACGGCCAGACTCGGAGGTTTGACTCAGGCAAATGCATGTAGTAGAACACAGCTTGGTAGTTAAACTAGCGTTTAAGTCCTTCCCCGGACTTGAGGTC